>JBBGZY010001773.1:940000-1365000 GCA_037952925.1 Lithobates clamitans
ATGATATCCAGCAATCTGTACCAAGCCCTTCTCCCATCATTAACTGTTCCTACATACATTTGAATACGCCTGCTTTACCTACAGAGAGACTGGAATGATCTAATCTGGCAATCTTTACAGGCCTAATTACCCCTTTCATCACCTCTTCCTTTAGAACTGGTATGATATCATCTGGTCCTCCTGAACAGGGCCCTATAGCGGATCTGGTATAATATTGGGCAATATGTACAGGACTAGGACTATTAACCCTTCCATCACCTCTTCCTACAAAAGAACTGGTATGGTATTGTCTGGTCCCCTGTACAGGGTTGTTTTAACCCTTTGTCATCTCTGCCTAAAGGACTGGTAGGATATCTGACAATCGTTACCAAGCTTTTAACGTCTTCATCTACCCCTCTTACAGAGGAACTAATGTAATAACTTTCAGACGTCTGTACTGGACCTTAAAACAGTTACCCCCCACCTGGTATAGATTCATCTGGCCCTCTGTACTAAGCCAATTACCGCTTCACTTGAAGAAATGATTCCGGGCGGCTGCACTTCCTATAATCCTTTTTATTAAAGCTTCATATGACAAGTGGTAAACAGATGGAGCAGGGGGCAACGAGGTAGACGCATTTTGCTCAAATGTTAGCGCTTAGTCATTACCTATTGGAACTAGTCACCACAAACACCTATATACTGCTCTAATGTGTCATCATTAGGTGACAGGTGAACTAACCATTTTAAAAACAGTACTCAGCCGGTACCACAAAGAAAACCCGGCTGGAGTACATGGTACACACTCAAATTATTTTCGAAGGCCTGTTTCACACGGCCATCAGCTTGTATAAGAGCAGTGTGAATAGCAAGCATTTGAAGAAGCTTTAGGTATCATTTAGCTCCAATTTGGAAATGTTGGAACACTGATCCTATCTGTTGATTGCCACCTTAAACAAGCTGCTAGCAGCCTTCTGCACTTCTTGAAGCTTGTTGAAAACCTGCTGAAGCCTGCAAGCAGCTTGTTTAATGTGGCAATCAGTTCTAGCCATTGGCAGATCCATGTGATCATAGTACAGTAGCAAAAGTGTCCCAAATTCCAGAACTGGCAAGGTGGGGTGATTTTAGCATGGGGGGGGGGGGGCATGGCAATGGCAACCCCTCATACCCCATTCTTACAGAGGAACTGGTATAAATTAATCTGGCCCTCTGTACTAAGCCACTAACCCTTCACCTACTTTTCAAAGGCCTGTTTCGCACGGCCATCGGCCTGTATAAGAGCAGTGTGTACAGCAAGGTTTGACTAAGCATGTGTGCAGAGCGTTCAGCAAGCTTTGTTGAAGCTTTAGTTACCATTCAGCCCCAATTTGTAAATGTTGAACACAGATCCTATCTGGAGTGTTGATTGCCATTTTAAACAAGCTGCTAGCAGGCTTCTGCACTTCTTGAAACTTATTGAAAACCTGCTGAAGCCTGCTAGCAGCTTACCTAAAGTGGCATCCGTTCTAGCCATTAGCATATCCATGTGATCATAGTACAGTAGCAAAAGTGTCCCATTTCAGAACTGGCAAGGTTGGGGTGATTTGAGCATCGAGGGGGGTTGCAGGTGCAACGTTCAGAGCAGGCGAGGGGAAGTTCAGGTTAAGGGGCTTTGGGGTGTAAAGTGGGGGGGGGGGTTCACTTCCAACAAACGTAGGAGGTTGACAGCACAGAGGAGGGTGAACCACTGTAACGTCTGTAATTTGTAAGGTTTTCCGAAATAAGGGCTGATAAGAGCTGTAGATACCATGGCTAAAAAAAAATCGCCCTCCTAATGCAATATTCTAAATACAGCTGATGGTATTATAGATTTGTAGGGTGAGATCCCATGTGTTCTAGTCCTCTCCCTTCTCACAGCTGTAACTGGAGGAAAGGTCAGCCTGTGCCTCCTCTCCAGGTAGCAGTGAAACTGCTTTCCTATTCTTGAACTGTTCATGTTTGTTATGTGTAAGGAGCATTCTTCCCACTGATCACCAATGTAAGGAGAATTCTTCCCACTAATCACCAATATGACATTCTTCCCACTGATCACCAATGTAAGGAGAATTCTTCCCACTGATCACCAATATAATCACCAATATAATGACATTCTTCCCACCGATCACCAATGTAAGGAACATGCTTCCCACCGATCACCAATGTAAGGAACATTCTTCCCACCGACCACCAATGTAAGAAGCATTCTTCCCACCGACCACCAATGTAAGGAGAATTCTTTCCACCGATCACCAATGTAAGGAGCATTCTTCCCACCGATCACCAATGTAAGGAACATTCTTCCCACCGACCACCAATGTAAAGAGAATTCTTTCCACCGATCACCAATGTAAGGAGCATTCTTCCCACCGATCACCAATGTAAGGAACATTCTTCCCACTGATCACCAATGTAAGGAGAATTCTTTCCACCGATCACCAATGTAAGGAGCATTCTTCCCACCGATCACCAATGTAAAGAACATTCTTCCCACCGATCACCAATGTAAGGAACATTCTTCCCACCGACCACCAATGTAAAGAGAATTCTTTCCACCGATCACCAATGTAAGGAGCATTATTCCCAACGATCAGCAATGTAAGGGGCATTCTTCCCACCGATCACCAATGTAAGGAACATGCTTCCCACCGATCACCAATGTAAGGAACATTCTTCCCACCGACCACCAATGTAAGAAGCATTCTTCCCACCGACCACCAATGTAAGGAGAATTCTTTCCACCGATCACCAATGTAAGGAGCATTCTTCCCACCGATCACCAATGTAAGGAACATTCTTCCCACTGATCACCAATGTAAGGAGAATTCTTTCCACCGATCACCAATGTAAGGAGCATTCTTCCCACCGATCACCAATGTAAAGAACATTCTTCCCACCGATCACCAATGTAAGGAACATTCTTCCCACCGACCACCAATGTAAAGAGAATTCTTTCCACCGATCACCAATGTAAGGAGCATTATTCCCAACGATCAGCAATGTAAGGGGCATTCTTCCCACCGATCACCAATGTAAGGAACATTCTTCCCACCGATCACCAATGTAAGGGACATTCTACCCACCGATCACCAATGTAAGGAGAATTCTTTCCACCGATCACCAATGTAAGGAACATTCTTCTCACTGATCACCAATGTAAGGAGCATTCTTCCCACCGACCACCAATGTAAAGAGAATTCTTTCCACCGATCACCAATGTAAGGAGCATTATTCCCAACGATCAGCAATGTAAGGGGCATTCTTCCCACCGATCACCAATGTAAGGAACATTCTTCCCACCGATCACCAATGTAAGGGACATTCTACCCACCGATCACCAATGTAAGGAGAATTCTTTCCACCGATCACCAATGTAAGGAACATTCTTCCCACCGATCAACAATGTAAGGAGCATTCTTCCCACCGACCACCAATGTAAGGAGAATTCTTCCCACCGATCACCAATGTAAGGAACATTGTTCCCACCAATCACCAATGTAAGGGGCATTCTTCCCACCGATCACCAATGTAAGGAGCATTCTTCCCACCGATCACCAACGTAAGAGCATTCTTCCCACCGATCACCAATGTAAGGGGCATTCGTCCCATTGATCACCAATGTAAGGGACATTCTTCCCACTGATGACCAATTTAAGGAGAATTCTTCTCACTGACCACCAATGTAAGGAACATTCTACTTACTGACACCCCCCCCCCCCCCCATTTGTTTTAGCAGGGTTTCCCACAAACCTGAAGGGTAGCTCTGCATTAGACCATCTGTGCTACCCCCCATATCTGTATACAGTTAGGTCCATATGCATTTGGACACAGGCACAATTTTAGATTTTTTTCAGGTATTTACCAAAACATATTCAAGCTATAGTTATATAATGGGTATGTGCAAAAAGTGCACACTGTCAGGTTTAATTTGAGGGTATGTACATCCAAATTGGAGGAAGGGTTTAGGAATTAAAGCTCTTAAGGCTGGCCATACATTATACAATTTTCTTATTCAATTTTTCTTTAGATTTACCAAAACCATATAATATGAGGTCAGACCTAAGCACTTTCAATGTGTGTGCAACCAGGCAGGCCCTTGTACTACATAGTTGAAGGTAAAGCTAAAGGAAATTGAATTAGAAAATTGTATAGTGTATGGCCAGCGTAAGAATAGCCACCCCCCTTTCAAGGGACCAAAAGTAATTTGACAATTGAATCAAAAGCTGCTTTGTGGCCTGGTGTGGGCTACTACTTCGTTATTTCTTCATCAATTAAGCAGATAAAAAGTCTGGAGTTGATTCTGTGGTATTTGCATTTGGAATCTATGGCTGTGAACCTACAACATATGTTCAAAGGGGCTGTCCATGCAAGTGAAACAGGCCATTGTAAGGCTTCAAAAATTAAACAAATCCATCAGAGAGATAGCAGCAACATTAGGAGTGGCCAAATCAACAATTTGGTACATTCTGAGGAAAGAAGAACGCACCGGTGAGTTCAGCAACATAAAAAGGCCTGGGCGTCCACGGAAGACAACAGTGGTGGATGATCGCAGGATCTTCTCTATGGTAAAGAAAAACCCATTCACAACATCCAGGCCAGTGAAGGACACTCTCCAGGAAGTGGGCGTATCATTGTCAAAGTCTACAATCAAGAGAAGACTTCACAAGAGCAAATACAGAGGGTTCACCACAAGGTGCAAACCATTCATAAGCCTGAAGAATAGAAAAGCCAGATTCGATTTTGCCAAAAAAAAATCTAAAAAAGCCAGACCAGTTCTGGAAAAGCATTCTTTGGACGGATGAAACTAAGATTAATCTGTAAAAGAATGACGGGAAGAAAAAAGTGTGGAGGAGGCTTGGAACAGCTCATGATCCAAAGCACACAACGTCATCTGTGGTCACATGGTGGAGCTTGCAGTGTGATGGCATGGGCATGCATGGCTTCCAGTGGCACTGGGCCATTGGTGTTTATTGATGATGTGACAGAAGCCAGAGGGATGAATTCTGCAGTGTTTAGAGATATACTGTCAGCCCAGATTCAGCCAAATGCAGCAAAGTTGATTGGACGGCGCTTGACAGTACAGATGGACAATCATCCAAAACACACTGCAAAAGCAACCCAGGAGCTTTTGAAGGAAAAGAAGTGGAATATTCTGCAATGGCCGATTCAGTCACCTGATCTCAACCCTATTGAGCATGCATTTCACTTGCTGAAGGCTAAACTGAAGGCAGAAAGACCCACAAACACAGAACAACTGAAGACAGCTGCAGTTAAAGCCTGGCAAAGCATCAGAAAGGAGGAAACCCAATCCTTGGTGGTGTCCATGGGTCCCAGGCTTCAGGCAGTCATTGCCAGTAAAGGATTCTCAACAAAATATTAAAAATGAACATTTTATTTATGATTATTTTTGTCCAATTACATTTGAGCTCCTGAAAATGGGGGGGGGGGGGGGGGCTGTGTATAATAATGGTTGCAGGTCCCAAAATTGGTACTTGATATTTATGTTCAACCCCTTGAATTAAAGCTGAAAGTCTGTAATTCAAATTCATTTGGATTGTCTTTTTAATTTTATTCTGGTGGCATACAGAGCCATAAGTATGAAAATTGTGCCTGTGTGTGTATATGTGTATATATGTATGTATATGTATATATATATATATATATATATATATATATATATATATATATATATATATATATATATATATATATATATATATATATATATATATATAATGTGTGTGTGTGTGTGTGTGTGTGTATGTATGTATATATATATGTGTGTGTATATGTGTGTATGTGTATATATATATGTATTTAGCTGTGTGCCTGGAGTTCAGCTGTAAGGCAAAGTCTCGTGCCAACACCTCAATAATATCAAACCATAAATGTGAATTTGTTTTTTTGTCTTTCAGAGTGATGGTGAGACTCAAATCGCTAAAGGAATCCCTTATCGTCGGCGAACGCGCCAAACACCCAAAATGAATCCAGAGGAATTGCCAGAGAAAGAGTCCAAGCGTATCGCAAGGATATTTGCTTCACAATTCTCTAGGAAGTAGAGTGTCTGTTCTCTGCGATGACACCCCACACTGGATCATTATGTAAACCTGTCATAAGAGAAAAGTTGAAAGGCCTGAGTGCGATCTGAGAATGCTAGGAACCTGGCTGTTATGCTGACACAACCAGAACAAGTATAGAGTTTGGGAAAGATTGAGACGGTTATACGTCCTTGTCCGTGACAAAGTATTGAATTAAGAGTCAGCAACTAGCAATTTCAGAAGAAGAGTTAGGCAGGCTGTGTTAGAATTGGAAGTGCCAGGATAATGAGTCAGGAATTTAAAAAAAAAAACGCACCAAGAGGAGCGAGACTGTTGCTCAGCCTCAAAGTGGTCAAACTGGAAAGCAGGACCCATAATTTCCATGGAGGAATTCTACCCGAGTCCCTGGCCGATATCTGAAAGCAGTGGGGTGCGCTGGGTTGAGTCACATTGCCTACATCAGGGGTGGGCAACCTCGGCCTTCCAGCTGTTTTGAAACTACAAGTCCCATGAGACATTGCAAGACCCTGACAATCACAGGCATGACTCCTAGAGGCAGAGGCATGATGGGATTTGTAGTTTCACCACAGCAGGAGGGCCGAGGTTACCTACCTCTGGCCAACATCTACTCAAAACAAAGATCTACGGTAAATCGTCTACCATCCTACTCCTGCCTTCACTACATCGGTGAGTCACCGACCCGATTCCGTATGTAGAATGGAAAATCGGCTTCTCTGGATGCATTGCTTGTCTGAAATCGGTGACCTCACTAAGTAGTAGCCAGTATTTGGATCCTGCGCCTTTTAAAAAAACAAAGTCAACACTGGCTGTTCCCATATTTCTGTCCTCTCAGGCTCCCTCTGAAGCAGACCTCATGTGGGTAAAGTTATTAGCAGGAGCATAGGCTAACCGGTCCACCACGACAAGGAGATAACGGCGGTCTTTAGGCCTAGGTCATGTGACCTACATTACAGCCCCCTGTGCACTGGGGACACCAACGTCAGCAGGTTCTTCTGTTGGATTCAGTGAATGCTATGCTGAGATGAGTGGCAACCTGATGCAGACCATGTGACCCGGTGCCTTGTTTGGGCCATGTGACCTCGTGCAGCGGCAGAGGCACATGACTTGGTGCCACATTCAGGCCACGTGATCTGACAACACAACATTGCTGAGTCTCCTACTTCCAACAGACCGGGTTACTTTCCTTATACCCTTTTCCACCCCCACTATACAACTATTTGTAGATCTTGACCTTGTTTCAGACATCTTCAGTATAGCAAAGGAGTCTTGTACAAAGTGGGTTCCCCCCGGTGTCAGATGCATCCTCTACTGGTCTGACCTTAGCACCCTAAGGCCCCTTTCACACCTGAGTGTTTTTGTACCTTTGTAAAACACTGGAGGGAAAAAAAAAATCAATTATTCTCTATGGAGATGGCTCACATCTCCACCTCAAAACACCTGAAGCCAGAAGCTCCAAAACGCCTGAGGCTCAAACGAGTTCTGGAACTTTTTTTTTTTTTTTTTGACGCAGATTTGGGCGTTTTTCCACTGTTTTTTTTACATTGGTGACCTTTTGACCTGTACAAAATCGCAGCAAAAATCACGCCACTTTCTGCCTGTAAACGCTACACTCAGGTGTGAATGGGGCCTTAGGTTGCATTCACACCTCAGCGTTTTCAGTCCGGAAATCGCCCAACAAGGAAAATCCCATTCATTTTAATGGCACCTGTTCACATCTGAGCGTTTTGTCACCTGAAGCAAAACACCTGAAGCTCAAAAAAGTACAGGAGCTTTTTTTTTTTTTTAGGCAGATTACAGGCGTTTTTTCTGCTTTTTACATTAGTGACCTCTTGACCTGTACAAAATCGCAGTAAAAATCTCGCTACTTTTCTGCCTGAAAACAAAAAGCTGAGGTGTGAATGCAGCGCAAGGCACAGCGTTTTGAATCGTGGGTAGATTTGCCGCAATTCCGTCCGTGATTTCAAAGCGCCAAGGTTTGATTGACAAACCGCAGAACGCACATTCATGGCACCTAAAATCGCGATACGGTTCTGTCGCGGGTATAAATCACGCTGCAGTCGCGGTGACCCGCATCGCGTGAAGCTACAGTAGTCGCCCAAAATAAATAAGTTCAGGAGCTACTTTTGGGCGATATGCTTCACGCGAAGAGTGTTGCAGTGCAATTTTATCAGGTGACAATCATGGCAGAACTGCACCGCGGTTTTAGGTGCCATTCAAGTGAATGGGATCTCAAATGTGCATTCCATGATTTGTCATTCACATCTCGGCGCTTTGGAATCGCAGGCAGGATCGCGGCAAATCTGCCAGCGATTCAAACCGCTGAGGTGTGAATGCAGCCTGATTGGTCATGTAGCACATGGCCTTTGTACGGCTATATTCAATGAGCTGGCTTTTTATGATTTGATTGGACCTGCACTGTGTGACATTGTATAATATGTGTTCTTAATATCTGTATGATAAATATTTATGGAATTTTCTAGCTAAATTATTTTATATATTTCTGCACTATTTTATGCCAAACTATGTATAATTTATTTTGAGAAAATACTATAATAAAATGTTTTTGTGTACAATAATGTTTTTGTTTTTTTTTGCTTCTCTTTTTTTCTTTTTTGTTTCTTTTTCTTTTCAATTGAAATAGTTTTAGATGTTGGTAGATAGGGATCATAAATCTTTAACCATTTCCCTACCAGGCCAATTCTGACATTTCTCTCCTACATGTAAAAATCATCATTTTTTTTGCTAGAAAATTACATAAAACCCCCAAACATTATATATGTTTTTTTTAGCAAAGACCCTAGAGAATACAATGGCGGTTGTTGCAACTTTTATCTCACACAGTATTTGCGCAGGAATTTTTCGAACACGTTTTTTTTTGGGGTAAAAAACAGTTTTGTGTTTAAAAAAAAAAAACAAAACAGTAAAGTTAGCCCAATGTTTTTTGCATTTTGTGAAAGATGAAGTTACACCGAGTAAATAGATACCTAACATGTCACGCTTCAAAAATTGCACACGCTCGTGGAATGGCGGCAATGTTCGGTACTTAAAAATCCCCATAGGCGACGCTTGAAATTTTTTTACTGGTTACATGTTTTGAGTTACAGAGGAGGTATAGGGACAAAATGATTGCTCTCGCTCCAACGTTTGCGGCGATACCTCACATGTATGGTTTGAACACCGTTTTCATATGTGGGCGGGACTTACGTATGCGTTCGCTTCTGCGTGCGAGCACACGGGGACAGCGGCGCTTAAAAAAAAAAAAATTTTATTGTTAATTATATTTTATTTTTTTTATTTTGACACTTTTTTTGAAAAAAAAAAATTTGATCACTTTTATTCCTATTACAAGAAATGTAAACATCCCTTGTAATAGGAATATGACATGTCAGGTGCTCTTAATAGTGAGATATGGGGTCAATAAGATCCCATATCTCACCACTAGGCTGGGAAGCCTGAAATAAAAAATAAAACGATCGCCGCTTCCCAGCCGAAGCGGCGCCGTTTTTTTTTTTTTTAATGGAGAGGCGTGACGTCATAACATCGCGCCCGGCCTCCGACGATCATAGGGACTCCGGCGACCATCTGGTCCGCCGGAAATCTCTATGATCTACATCCGGCAGATCCGCTCTCTGCCTCACCGATCGTAACGTAACGGTGGAGCAAGCACCGGAGGGCGGCGGGTGGGGGGGGTATGCCTCCCATAGCAACGATCAAGCCGCGGAACGGCCGCTATGATCGTTCCTATGGTGTAGAGATTCGCCGGCTGAAACCGGCAATATCTGAATGATGTCTGTAACTACAGGCATCATTCAGATATACCCCGCCCAAAGCCCAGGACACATATGACGGTGGGCGGGCGGGAAGTGGTTAAATAAGCAAGAAAATAGCTTTTTTTTTTTTTTTTTTTTTGAAGTTGTGATTACGACTGGGTAAGGCCGAAACGCATCAACCAGGTTTTTAATCTTTTGTACTGTTAGATATTTTTCCTATTTTGGACCACGATGGTCGGTGCCGGCATCTGAGGACCATAGTATACCCTTTGACATGATCGGGAAGCTGGTCCAGGGCAATGATTTGCGGCTGACACTGGAGTGAATGAATGGAAACAGAAAGTGGATGAAAAGAGTCTGGAGGAGATCAGCAACACCGAGCAGGTGGAAAAAAAGGTGAAGGTCATATCTTATGAAAATATCTTAAAATATAAAATATCTTATGAAAAAAAAATAAAAGAATTTACAGAGGGCAATAGTCTATTGTACACCGTGCACAGAGCACACTAAACATCATCCAGTCAGGGCTCGTTTACACTTGTGGTTCGGGGCCAATAAAAATAGGCAGTTGAGGTACATTTTTAACGCCCCCCCTCCCTTATGCTGCTAAGGCAACTGGACAGGGTTGTACACATGTTAAAGCCATGATTATTTTGCTCCATGGCAAAAATGATACCCCCTGCCAAATGAGACCCATTCAAGTGCATTGGTGTGGCCTTCACAGAGCTAAAACCGGCACTAAGGAGGTGACCTATCTCCTCCTCCGCATCTGTAAACACCCCTGAAAAGTGACTTACCGCAAATTGCTTTTCAAAGGGGTGGAAAGGCCTGTCGCAAATGTAAACTTAGCCTTAGGGTTTACATTTTGAAATGGCTACATTTTAATAGGAGAAGGAAAGTGCTACTAGAGCCGACCAATTGCACAAAGAATCTTGATGGATCATTTTTACCATTTCCCGTACTTTCATTTTTGCTTAACCACTTCCATACCGGGCCTATTCTGGCACTGCTCTCCTACATGTAAAAATCATAATTCTTTTTTGCTAGAAAATTACTCAGAACCCCCAAACATTATATACATTTTTTTTATTTTTTAGCAGAGACCCTAGGGAATAAAATGGCGGTCATTGCAACATTTGTCACACGGTATATGCACAACAATTTATCAAACACTTTTTTTTACGGGGGTGGGGGAGGGGGGACTGTTCCTTGAATTAAAAAATAACAAAACAGTAAAGTTAGCCCAATTTTTTTCTTGTATAATGTGAAAAATGATGTTACGCCAAGTAAATAGATACCCAACATGTCACGCTTTAGAATTGCGCGAACTTGTGGAATGGCGCCAAACTTTGGTACCTAAAAATCTCCATAGGCGACGCTTTAAACATTTTTTACAGGTTACCAGTTTAGAGTTACAGAGGAAGTCTAGGGCTAGAATTGTTGCTCTCACTCTAACGCACGCGGCAAAACCTCACGTGTGATTTAAACGCTGTTTACATATGCAGGCGCGACTTACGTATGCGTTCTCTTCTGTGCGCGAGCACACGGGGACTGCGGCACTTTAAAAAAAATTTTTGTTTATTTAATTATTTAATTTTTTTTTTTACAATTTCTCTACAAAAAAATTTTGATCACTTTTATTGCTTTTAATTATTCCTTGTAATAAGAATGATGAGTGACAGATCCTCTTTATGGAGAGATGTGGGGTCTATAAGACCTCCTCGAAGCTGGAAAGATTGAGATTAAAAAAAAAAAAGAATTGAACGATCTCTTTCTTTCCAGCCGAGTTCTCAGCTTTGTTTACTTCCGGCGGACGTAACGTCATAACGTCGTGCCCGGGCCACCAAGGGTTATAGAGATGACTGGGGACCATCTGGTCACCGGAAATCTCTATGATCAACGTCCAGTGGTAGCGGATTCTTTCTCCGGGTTGCCTATCGCACGGGCGAGCACGAAGGGCGGCCTCCTGTAAGAACGATCTAGCGACTGAACTGCCGCTATGATTGTTCTTACGGTGTACAGAATCACCGTCTGTAAAAGATGATATCTGATGCCTGTAACTGAACCCATCATTCAGATGTCACTCAAAGTCAGTGACATCCTTGGGCTGGAAGTGGTTAACCACTTAAGGACCGAGCCTCTTTTTGAGATGTGTTGTCTACAAGTTAAAAACATTTTTTTTTGCTAGAAAATTACCTGGAACCCCCAAAAATTATACATTTTTTTTTCTAACACCCTAGAGAATAAAATGGCGGTCGTTGCAAAACTTTCTGTCACACCGTATTTGCGCAGCGGTCTTACAAGCGCACTTTTTTTTGGAAAAAATACACTTTTTTGAATTAAAAAATAAGACACCAGAAAAGTTAGCCCAATTTTTTTTTTTATATTGTGAAAGATAATGTTATGCCAAGTAAATTGATACCCAACATGTCACGCTTCAAAATTGCGCCCGCTCGTGGAATGGCGACAAACTTTTACCCTTAAAAATTTCCATAGGCGACTTTTAAAAAAATTCCACAGGTTGCATGTTTTGAGTTACAGAGGAGGTCTAGGGCTAGAATTATTTCTCTTGCTCTACCGATCGCGGCGATACCTCCCATGTGTGGTTTGAACACTGTTTTCATATGCGGGGCGCTACTCGCGTATGCGTTCACTTCTGCATGCGAGCTCGGCAGGACAGGGAGCGTTTCAAAAATTTTTTTTTTTTTTTCTTATTTAGTTTACCTTTTTATTTTTACACTGTTTTTTTTTTTTTCTTATTTAGTTTACCTTTTTATTTTTACACTGTTTTTTTTTTTTTTTTTTTTTTTTAAATTGTCACTTTTATTCCTATTACAAGGAATATAAACATCCCTTGTAATAAAAAAAAACATGACAGGACCTCTTAAATATGAGATCTGGGGGTCAAAAAGACCTCAGAGCTCATATTTATACTAAAATGCAATAAAAATAAATAAATAAATAAAAAAAAGTTGTCATTTAAAAAAAAAAATTTTTAAATGGCCCTTTAAGAGCTATGGGCGGAAGTGACGTTTTTGACGTCTCTTCCTCCCTGCAATGTAAAGGAGATGGGTGGGAGCCATCTTCCCCTCACTCGTCTCCATGCCCAGCTAGTGACAGCATCCGATCGCCTCCCCCACTGCCGCAGGCTCAAGTAAGCGGCGGAGGGCACTGGAGTGCGGCGGGAGAGGGGGGCCCTCTCCCGCCGCTGATAAAAGTGATCTTGCGTCGAATCCGCCGCAGAGACCACTTTTATCTTGAAGCGGACCCCCGGCCGAACAAGAGGATACCGTGGTGATGGCAGCTAGCTGATGCCATAGCAACGATATCCCCCTTCAAAGTAAGGAAGCATATCGGCGTGCGGCGGCCCGGAAGTGGTTAAAGTGTAAGTTCACCTTTTTTCAGAAAAGGTGAACTAACACTGTACACTATCCGGGCCCCCTCCCATACCCCACTGTACTTACCTCCGTGAGTGATGAGCTGACAGTGCCCATGCAGCCAGTGTATTGGTCTGGGGATTTGAAATCCCCCGCTTGTCTCCCCCTTTTTTCTGCAGGGCTTCTGGGTCGGATCAGAGCGTTTCAGATCGATCGGCGCTGTCACAGTGAATCTCTCTGATCCATCCTGGAAGCCCTGCGGAAAGAAGGGGGAGAATAACAAGGATTTCAGCTACACCAGCTGCATGGGCACTGATAGCTAATCACTCCATGGCAGTAAGTACAGCCGGGACAAGGGGGGTGTGAAGGGTGTACAGTGTTAGCTCTCTATTTTTTCTGAAGAGGTGACCTAACCCTTTAAGACCTCTTGCCTTCTCTAGTTTAGTCAGTTGCTGCTGTGCTTGTGCCCAGTCTGCTCCTCTTTCGGTGTCTTCTGAGGTTTTAGTTCAGTACATCTTTGAATCCACCACCATCTGCAGAAAGCCCTGATGAAGGTGGCGTTTTGAGAACCTGAAACATGTTGGACGTCTCCCTTCATATCTTGATCAATAATGTGGTGCTCTCATTCTTCAAATACACTATGGCCGTGTTTGTCAACTTATGCGCGCAAGGGGCTCTCAGCATTACAAAAAGGGGGCCGCACATAGAGCTGAATATATCTAATGCTTGAGGGGACGGTCGGGGACTGCAGATCTAATAGAGGAAATGAGGGTCGGAGAGTGTGGACAAGGATACATTTTTTGGCTGGGGATACGCTGCAGAAGACAATACGAAGTTGGGAACATGTTACACGAGACTAGTAGAGCTCAATGCTATTACCCTAATCAATGTAGCCATTACGGACTGCTGAGAACCGAGGGCCACACATCATATGCCAATGGGCTGCAAGTTGGTACCGGGGGTCCTTATTGACTTTCCTTGGGGACCTTGTGTGACTCCCACCCCAAGCTCGATGAAAAGAAGTCTCCAACAAGTTTCTGAAATCCATTCACCTTACCATACAGAAAAGGGGGGGGGGGGGGGACAGTTCCTGAGGCTGTTCTACACTAGAGGAAGGGAATGGACTATCTTGGTACCAATAAACAATTTAAACGTTGTAATAAAAAAGAATTACATTTTATCATTTTATTCGAGGAGCATACATCCTGAGGACCTCCAAACTCTGATTTCACTCCGAAGTCTACAAGTATTATACACTGTATCCATATTCTTTCTTTTTATGTATTGATTTTTTTAAATCATGTCTAGTCTTTTTTTATATGTTTAATAAAATACAATGTTTAAATTGTTTATTGGTACCGAGATAGTCTATTTCCTTCCCCTAGTGGAGAACAGCCTCAGGAACTGTGGCCTGCCCACAACACCCCTCCCCCCCTTTGGTTTTGTAAAAAAAAAAATGGTATACTACCTACTTTTATCTTTACCTTCCCGTGATGGGGTTCCAATTTTGAGACCAACCCCCCCATTTTTACCTTACAGTGCAGGACGATCCGGATCAAAGTTTCAACTTTTTATGCATTGGCCCTTTATATTGGGTTTTTTGGGGGGGGGGTTTTGACACAGCAATCCACTCTGCCGCTTGCAAAGTAAGAATGCCCGTAAAATGGGATGACTAAACTGCTTTGCTGGCTTTATTCTTTTCACTTTCTAACTAGTATGTGGTTGATGATGATTTAGGTGCCTTGGTTACTTCCTATGCAGCTTGTTATTAAATAACATCAGCGACCAGTGGACATAGCGTCTAGAGATCAGTGTGCCAGATACATGTTACGCCATGACCATGGCTGCCAAGACCAGAGCTGACCTTTATCCCAGTAACATGTCGCCCAGTTAGGACACTGTGCTCTGCAGCTCCACTATTAATGGATGTGGCACCTGCTAATTGCTCACGTCCAGCCGACCTCATGGGAAAATTGTGTACTTCTAGCTGTAAGCTTTCCTGGAAGAATTTGTTCACATTCTGTCTGTACTGTATGAGCATGAAAAACATCAACAGTGCAGACAGTATAAGAGGACTTTTCCTTTAACTCTACAAAGATAGCGGGGGGGGGGGGGGGGTGTCTTTTATTTAAAACAAAAAATGGGAGTTGTCACTAATCTGGACCAATCAGATCTCATCTGAGAAAATAACGCAAGGAATCTAAGCAGTGATAACATCTCCAGTGTGTGCACTTAAAGTGTTACTAAACCCACAACAGTAAAATCAGTATGTATATGCAGTAAAGTGGGCTTTTTATACTCACTGTGGAACCCAATGGGTTAATCCTCTGCAATGTGTAAAAAAGGCTGTTTGATCCTGTCTTCTCTGATCCTCCCTTTTTTTCCACTGTCCCTAATCTGTCTCCTGATAGCACAGAGCCTTTGGAGGCACTCTGCACATGCTCAGTTTGGTGTGTATTGCTAGCGAGTTTCTTCTTTTCTGGGGAGAGTGCATGTGATGAGCACAGGGCCAATCAGCACTGTCCAGACTGTCGGTCCAGGGGTCATGCAGCCTCATAGGACAGTCGGAGCAGAATAAAAAATCTCCCTATACAAGCTTTCACCAGACACTTATGGAAGTCACAAGACTTCTATATACTGCTCATGAGAAAAGGAATTTAGCAGTTTTTTTTTTTTTATTTACAAAAATAATTGCATTTCCATGCTCTGTGAACTGTGGGAGACCAGATATAGTGAATGCAGAGTTCTGATATAGTGAATGCAGGCTCCTGGGGAGACAAGCTATAGTGGATGCAGGCTCCTGGGGAGACAAGCTATAGTGGATGCAGGCTTCTGGGGAGACCAGATATAGTGAATACAGGGTCCTGAGGAGACCACATATAGTGAATGCAGGGGCCTGGGGAAACCAGATATAGTGAATGCAGAGTCCTGGGGAGACCAGATAAAGTGAATGCAGGCTCCTGGGGAGACCAGATATAGTGAATGCAGGGGCCTGGGGAGACTAGATATAGTGACTGCAGGCTCCTGGGGTGACCAGATATAGTGAATGCAGGGTCTTGGGGAGACCAGATATAGTGACTGCAGGCTCCTGGAGAGACCAGATATAGTGACTGCAGGCTCCTGGAGAGACCAGATATAGTGACTGCAGGCTCCTGGGTAGACCAGATATAGTGACTGCAGGCTCTTGGGAAGACCAGATATAGTGACTGCAGGCTCCTGGAGAGACCAGATATAGTGAATGCAGGGTCCTGAGGAGACCACATATAGTGAATGCAGGGGCCTGGGGAAACCAGATATAGTGAATGCAGAGTCCTGGGGAGACCAGATATAGTGAATGCAGGCTCCTGGGGAGACCAGATATAGTGAATGCAGGGGCCTGGGGAGACTAGATATAGTGACTGCAGGCTCCTGGGGTGACCAGATATAGTGAATGCAGGGTCTTGGGGAGACCAGATATAGTGACTGCAGGCTCCTGGAGAGAGCAGATATAGTGACTGCAGGCTCCTGGGTAGACCAGATATAGTGACTACAGGCTCCTGGAGAGACCAGATATAGTGAATGCAGGCTCCTGTGTAGACCAGATATAGTGACTGCAGGCTCTTGGGGAGACCAGATATAGTGACTGCAGGCTCCTGTGTAGACCAGATATAGTGACTGCAGGCTCTTGGGGAGACCAGATATAGTGACTGCAGGCTCAAGGGGAGACCAGATATAGTGACTGCAGGGTCCTGGGGAGACCAGATATAGTGAATGCAGAGTCCTGGGAAGACCAGTTATAGTGAATGCAGAGTCCTGGGGAGATCCGATATAGTGAATGCAGGCTCCTGGGGAGATCAGATATAGTGAATGCAGGCTCCTGGGGAGATCCGATATAGTGAATGCAGGCTCCTGGGGAGATCAGATATAGTGAATGCAGGCTCCTGGGGAGACCAGATATAGTGAATGCAGAGTCCTGGGAAGACCAGATATAGTGAATGCAGAGTCCTGGGAAGACCAGATATAGTGAATGCAGTCTCCTTGGGAGACCAGATATAGTGAATGCAGAGTCCTGGGAAGACCAGATATAGTGAATGCAGGCTTCTGGGGAGACCAGATATAGTGAATGCAGAGTCCTGGGAAGACCAGATATAGTGAATGCAGAGTCCTGGGAAGACCAGATATAGTGAATGCAGGCTCCTGGGGAGACCAGATATAGTGAATGCAGAGTCCTGGGAAGACCAGATCTAGTGAATTCAGGCTCCTGGGTCAATTTGGTCTCCCGTTGGGGAAATTGCTGTGATGACAGAATTCTGGTTTTCTCCGGCACATCACGAAATCTACAGATTCAGCATCGCCCCTTCCTCCTATACACACAGCTGTGACCTGTCTGAAAGTGGAAGTGCAGATGAGGGTACAAAGCAGTTACTCTGTAGGCCAAAGTATTACAACCTTGTGTACATATCTGCAAAGCACACCAAGATACAAGTTGAGAACATCTCTGATGTGATTGGATAATGTTTACTTATCCCAGAGTTCAGCTTTAGAGGTGAATCCAGTTAAGGCAATTTTTGCATAGTTATGTTGGTCCCGCTTGAACAATATAACTATGATTACACCATAGCTATGGGATCCTTCCCGAAGCTGGAAACCACTGGACCAGACACTGCTACTACACCGCTTCTCCAGTGATCTCTACTTGCTTCCGGTTCCCGTGGCGAGTGGCTGCCCTGCTGCAGTCTGAACACAGAAGTTGGCTGCTTGGCATGGGTTCCCATCAGAAAATGCTGTGCATTTTCTCCATGAATGTAAAAGCTTCTCTGATTGGACAAGGTGGAGAGGTGAGGTGAGGCGATGACGTCACGCTCTCCACTGTACCGACCTGGCAGCTAGTGGAGATCACTGAAGTAGTAGTGTCTTCTACAGGGATTTCCAGCTTCTAGAGCAATGGTCTCCAAACTGTGGCCCTTTGCTTGCCTTTATCCAGCCCTTGGGACACTATTCCATCCACTGATACCAACAATGGAGTATTATTCATCCCACTGACACCAATGATGGGACACTATTCCTCACACTAAGACCAACGATGGGACACTATTCCTCCCACTGACACCAATGATGGGACACCATTCTTCCCACTGACACCAATGATGGGACACCATTCTTCCCACTGACACTAACGATGGGTCACTATTCCTCCCACTGACAGCAATGATGGGCCACTATTCCTTCCACTGACACCAATGATTGGACACTATTCCTTCCGCTGACACCAACAATGGGACACTATTCCTCCCACTGACAGCAATGATGGGGCACTATTCCTCCCACTGACAGCAATGATGGGGCACTATTCCTCCCACTGACAGCAATGATGGGACACTATTCCTTCCACTGACACCAATGATTGGACACTATTCCTCCCACTGATACCAACAATGGGACACTATTCCTCCCACTGACAGCAATGATGGGGCACTATTCCTCCCACTGACAGCAATGATGGGACACTATTCCTCCCACTGACAGCAATGATGGGGCACTATTCCTCCCACTGACAGCAATGATGGGACACTATTCCTCCCACTGACAGCAATGATGGGGACACTATTCCTCACACTGAGACCAACGATGGGACACTATTCCTCCCACTGACACCAATGATGGGACACCATTCTTCCCACTGACACTAACGATGGGTCACTATTCCTCCCACTGATACCAACAATGGGACACTATTCCTTCCGCTGACACCACCAATGGGACACTATTGATCTTTTATTAAAAGAATCAAGCAACCAATTTTATACAAAAGTAAAAAACAAAACCATAGTACAAAACTTCAACAGAAATCCAAGGAATACACATCCATGTTCAGAATATATACAATATATACATAATCCACTACCAAAATTATTTACATAAAGCAGCAGAGAGGGCCTAAGAGGCACAACCCATCACCTATGTACGCAGCCATTTATCAAAAATTAATCCAAAAAAATAATAATCTAGGGTGATAAGAGACAGACAGCCACACCCGGGAAAGAGACTCCTGGCAGTCAGGGAGGCTTGAAACCCCTCCACGCCTTCAACCAAGCCCCCTGACTCCGCTTGTCCCTCTCGAGCACCCGAATCTTCTCCACCTCATGCAGAATGTCATACACCACCACCTGAACAGGAAGGATTTTACGCCGAATGCAGACCTGACACCGTGCGTTCCAAGTGAAATAACGGACTATTAGGCTAACTAGAAAAAGTGTATCTAAACAAAAAACCCCACCAGTATTGAATGCTCCGTACACCCACTCAGCATAACCCAGCCTGGAGAGGAAAGGGACACCGAGGGCCCGTCCCACCTGTTTGTACACCTCTATGTTAAAAGGGCAATGAAGCAGAAAATGGTCCATAGTCTCCTCCTCACCTGCACACTCCTCCCGAGGACAGCTACGATCCACCCCACTGCGGAATTTCAAATTGCCCCTAACATAGAGTCTCCCATGGAAGCACAACCAGGCCAGATCCCTGAATTTAGGGGGTACTCTGTCCAAATTAATAAGTCTTAACCCTGCCCTCAAAACTGGGCCTGGGCAATCCCTTAAGGCCAGTGGGTCATGAAAGACTTCGCTCAAGACTCGACTCATAAGGACTTTCCTCGGAACCGATCTGAGATCTTCAGCCGACAATCGCCACTGCCGTAGTAACTTCAGGCACGGAGCGACATAGGCTGGTAGCTGACCACGATGACCCCTGAGATTCTTCACTTGGCCACCTTCTTCCCAAAGTCGTAGAAAAGGCCTAAACCAAGATCTAAATATGCCTGCCCATCCAGGAGGTTCCACTGCAAGCATATTACCAATATTAAACTTGAGAAAAAGCAGTGAAAAGAAAAGAACTGGGTTGACCATACCTAAGCCACCCTCCCTCCTGGATAGATAGGTGACATTCCTCTTGATGGGGTTCAGTCTGTTCCCCCACAACATCTGGAAGAACACACTACTGACCCTAGCATAGAGAGACACTGGCAAGATGCAGACAAAGCTGACATACAAGAAGATCGGAATCAGGTAAGTCTTAATCAGATCAACCCTTTCCCTCATAGATAACTTCCATCTCTTCCAGCTGACCACCTTAGTATTGGCAATTTCCAGTCTGCCTTCCCAGTTTTTGAGGCCATAATCGCCAGGTCCAAATTCAATGCCTAAAATCTTAATTCTTTCCTGGGGCACTGGAAAGGTGTCCGGGAGATCAAACCCCTCACCTTCCTTTCCCATCCAGAAAACTTCACTCTTTTCCTGATTGATCTTGGAGCCTGATGCTTCAGAATACCGTGATGTCAGAGAGACCACCTCCTCTGCTTCATCCGCCCCAGTGACAATCACCGACACATCGTCCGCATAGGCAACAACCCTCAAAGGCGGCTCACCCGGAAGCCCCACTGGCACCCCACACAACATGCCGCTCTCTAGCCTCCTGATGAAGGGGTCGATTGCAAACACATAGAGCAGGGGACTCAGGGGACAACCCTGGCGCACCCCGGAGCCAACCTCAAAGGACTGACCAACCCAACCATTAACAAGAGGAAAGCTCTCTGCCCCCTCATACAAGACTTTTAACCAATCGACAAAACCACCCGGCAGACCGTACTTACTAAGGAGCAACCACAGGTACTCATGGTTGACACGATCAAAAGCCTTTGCCTGATCCAATGTCAGCAAATACTTTCCCCAGCCTGCAGCCCTGCACCGCTCCAAGGCCTCCCGGACAGCTAAAACTGCTGTGAAGGTGCACCTACCCTGGACCGAACAGTGCTGATGGCGAGAAAGCAAAGACTCTGCTACTGACGATAGGCGCCAGAAAATGATCTTTGCCAGTATCTTTCTATCGACATTAAGAAGGCTGATGGGGCGCCAATTCTCAACCATCGAAGGATCTTTACCCTTTGAAAGAAGAATCACAGCTGAGTGCCTCATGGAAGGGGGAAGTACCCCCTCAGCAAGGCAACTGTTAAAAACCTCTACCAAATGTGGGGCCAGAATAGACTTAAAAGCTTTGTAAAACTCAGCCGTCAAGCCATCCGGTCCAGGTGACTTTTTGATGGCAAGCTGTTCAATTGCCCTTATCACCTCTTCAACTGTGATCTCCTCTGTCAAATTCATCAATGGGACATCTTCATCATTTAGACCTGGAGTAGAGTCCAAAAAGCTTTCTATCTTGTCACGGTCAAGCTCTTTCCTCCCAAGAAGGTCAGCATAAAAGGACCTCACGGCCTCCAGAATCCCTGACCTGGACTTTGTCAAGGAACCTGTACTGTCCTTAAGGCCAACGACCGTTTTAACAGCTACACCTTGTTTGCAGTTTTGGTAAGGGTCAGGCGAGTGGTACTTCCCATAGTCCCTCTCCAGAACCAAAGAGGCATGCCGGTCATATTGACACTTCCTGAGAAGGAGTTTCACTTCGGAGATTGCCCCAGGATCTCCACCTCTCGAGACAAGAATATCCAGCTTCCTCCGTAAACGTTGGTAGGTCATGTATTTATTAAACTGCTTTCTATTGGCTAGGCCCCTGAAGAATCCAGCAATCCTCTTTTTGGTCAGCTCCCACCACTCAGCCTTGCTGCTACAAAAGTCCAGGATGGTCACCTGAGCCTGAAAGAATTCCTCAAAGGATTGTCTAACATGTTCTTCCTTGAGTAGAGTCGAATTCAATCTCCAGATGCCCTTGCCCCTCTGAGGGGCGTCTGAAGCATTCAGGACCACAGATAGCATACAGTGATCAGAGAACTCTACTGCCTGCACCACTGGGGGTGAGAAAGCAGAGGTCTCCTTCAAAAAAAACCTATCTATTCTACTCTGACTATTACCTCGATGAAACGTGAACCCAGTGTCATCCGGGAGGTGCTTAATGTGCACATCCACAAGACCAGCATCCCTAACCATACTATTTAAAAAAACGCTATCATATCCCAGCCTGTCCTTGAAGTCCTTCCTGTCCTTGGGCCTAGTTACTGTATTAAAGTCACCTCCAAAGACCACTTGCCGGGATGTAAAAAGAAATGGCTTGATCCTTGTAAAAAGGCATTTCCTGTCCCACTTTGTGTGCGGTCCATAAACATTAATTAGGCGCAGGTCCTGCCCTCCCACAAGGACGTCTAAGACCATACATCTCCCAATCTCCACCTCAATAACCCGCCGGACAGTTACCATGCCGGTTTTAAACAACACCGCCACACCGCCGTAAGGCTCGGCCGCAAGAGACCAGTAAGATGGACCATACCTCCACTCTCTCTTGGCCATATGAATATCTGCCAAGGAGGTGAGCCTAGTCTCTTGCAAAAATAAAATTTCAGCATCTAATTGGCTGAACAAAAAGAAGGCCATAGAACGAGCTCTTACTGACTTAATGCTGGCGACATTTATTGTCACCACTTTTAACGGAGGGGGAACCGCCATTTGGGTTATTGGGTGGTTTGCTTCTTAGCTCCCCTCTGCTGCTCATCACCAGAAGCCTCTCTCTTTCTTGAGGCCGCCTCAAACTCCATTTCGGAATCAGAACTTCGCTCCGAAGAAGCTCCAGATGAAGAGATATCCCAATTAGAGGACCTATACCGGTTGGAGACAGGCACTGGAGCCTGTTCTGTCCTCACCACCTGCTTCTTCCGCTTCCCAACCTTCCTTCTCTCCTCCAGGTACTGCAGGTCAGCTTCAGAGATGCCCTCATCTATTACTTTTTTCTGTGAAGTCTTTACAGAAGACTTCTTCACAGAGGAAGAAGCAACCTTTTTAGTACCCACTACTACTGCTGGTGGGGGGGGTGCTCCCTTTGAATCAGACTTAGGAGGGGTAGACTCCTGGGGGGTAACTGACTCAGGGGGCACAGACTTGGAAGGTTCTGACACAAGAGGAGAGGGTACAGTAGGCTGGGGGGAGACAGATACAGATACAGAAGGAATACTTACAGACACATGAGGGGTGGCCACAGGAACTGGAGAGGGATCCTGAGCAGGACCAGGGGAGTCGGTCACCGCAGAGGAGGATGGTACACCAGGGGCCTCACCCTCCATCCTGTCCAGCCTTGACATGTCATCAATTACCTCCTTCTCCATATTGTGCCAGGCTTCAGGACATCTGCTGTAGGGGTGGCCAAGGCGCAGGCACAGGTTGCACCTGATCATTTCGGTGCAGTCCTTAGCCATATGACCCTGACCCCGACACACTGAACATATCAAGGCTGAACAGGAGGAACTCAAATGCCCCTTTTCTCCACAGCGGTGACACAGCTTCGGCTGACCAGGGTAAAAAACAGTCATCCTATCCCTCCCTATAAAAGCTGAGGAGGGCAGGTGACGGACAACATTCCCATCCCTGGCCAACCTGACTGTAACTGACCAACCCCCAGTCCAGATGTTACGCTCATCAAGGATTTTATTGGGCTTGGTCAAAACCTCCCCATAGTTCCTTAACCAAACCTCTAGGTCCCGGGCAGGGACACTCTCATTAGTGAGGATAATTGTGATTTTTTTTACTGTAGACCTCTGAGAAACTGCAACTGGGGCCAGACCTTCCCATTCAGGTCTTGACCTGCACCGAGCCTCATATCTCTCCCAGAACAGGTCAAGACCCTCTGGCCTGGTGAAGCTAACTGTATAATCCCGTGTCCCAGCTACATGTATAAAGGCATACAGATCATTTGCCCCAAAACCCATCTCCAAAATCAAATCCACCACTGCACGCCGTGCTGGAGGGATCGCACCACCTTCCCATTTCAGAATAACAACATTACGTCTGGGACCCCCAGCAGAAGCCAGAGACCCAAGACCAGATCCTGGGGTGCTCAAAGTGGAAGCCTGTAGGGGAAAACCCCGCTTGGGAGCAGAGCTACCAGGAGCAGAGCGTACCACCTGAGCAAAGGTAAGTTTATCAGGGCCAAGGCCCCACACTGAAGTCACAGCAGTCTGTACATTACTATTATTATTCACTGCTGGAACGGAGTTGGTAGGACTGTCCACACTTGAACTGGGACCATTGTTCATCACACTGGTACTGGGATGATTTTTATCAGTCACACAAAACTTCACATTCCCATCAGGAATAATCACAGTTTCTGCTGCAATATCAGCTGTCTCCTGAAGCTGTGCTGTAGAGTACTCAGCAGCTGTGGGGCAAACAGCTTCAGCCAAAAGGGGGTTAATAGGCTCTGCTGAATTTTGTAGTTCATCTGCAGGAATGTCATTTTTTAAAAGCAAACTTTGCTGTACTGCAGCATCAGCAGGCACAGCATTGCTACAGATAGGACTAGCAGCCTGACTCTCACTGGGTACATTGTCTGTATCAGTCACAGTGTTGAATGGCACAAAAATTGTTTTATTCACAATATGGGACTTGACAGGCTTTACCTTGTCAGGCACATTGTCTGTAATGTCCTCATCATTAAATGCCAGCTGATCCCCCCGCATAGGAGACTCCATTACCTGGATGGCCCTGAGCATGCCTCCTGAGTCCTGGGAAGGCATGGGGCTGCTTACCTCTACCTGAGGGGGCAGGGGGTCAGAACTGGGGGTCTCCTCCTCCACCTCCATCTTTGTCATCCTCGCAAATCTTTTCTCATTACAAAACTTTTCTTTAAATGGCCCATCTCTGCCTTCCATCATGGACACAATGGTCTCCTGGTGTTCCACCCGAACCTTGGCCAGTTGGATCTCCGGATCCATGGATCCACGTTTCTGGCTATGCAAGCCCTCACGTTGCCTTCTCAGGCGCTTCAGCTCCGCTCTGAGCTTGTAGAGCTTGTCTCTTTCCCTATTCAGGACCTTAATCCCGGCCACCACTCGCTCCAGGATGGCCCCGGAACCTTCATCTTCACCAGGGGTAGAGAGATCACCAACCATGGGTTGTATAGGGGCAGGTATGTTACCTGATGGCCCAGGAGATGGCTGTGAGCTTCCAGCAGGAGAGGCCCTGCTGGCCTCCATGGCTTCCCCAGAAAGGGGCCAGGAGAGCTGGGATAGATTTCCGCACCAGTCCCCTCTCACACGGATCTGCAGCAGCTCCAGAGAGACAGCCTCCTCCTGACACACCTGTGCTCCAATGATGGGTGGGACACTATTCCCCCCACTGACACCAACTTTGGGGCACTATTACTCCCAATGACACCAATGATGGGGACACTATTCCTCCTCCACCTAACCATAGGGCTGCTATGTAATTTTGTTCTCACCACCAAGCCTGAGGCATTACCTACTCCCACTGTCTAGAGTCCAACTACCCTAAAGACTGATGGACAGTAAAATGGCCCCTTGTTTGGATACCCCTATTTTAGAGGGATCCCGCAGGTATGGTACATGCATAGTTACATTGGTCCTAGCTATGTAAACATTACCATACCTAGCAAGAGATGAACATTACCCATATAGCTCTAACCTTAACCTACTCCTATAAAGGAGAAGACTGCCGGCAGAGAAGGGAAGAGTGAAGTTTCACCCAGGAGCACAGTAAAAAACCTGCTCAGTCCTTAAATAAACCTGGGTTATATGAAATGGAGGAGACCTTGTTTTAACTGTATTGTTTTTCAAAAGGAAAATTGCCACTAGGTGTGTATGTTTGCTTGTTGCTGTGTAATTGAGGAACAGCCCCGGGGTTGTGATGAGAAAGGTACAAGGTGAAGTTTTCACAAGGACTCGAGCTTGCCTAAGGACAGCCGACATTCTCAGCAGTCAGGATAGTCTCTTGTTATGATAGTTTTCTGTTTTTCAAGATCACTCAACCATTGTGTCACTGTCACGCCATCAAAATATGTTTTACAAAGCAGGCTCGGGGGGGGGACCTCCTGGAAAGACTCAAAAACAATATTTACATCACTTTACAGTAAACCGTTCACATCCGTCACTGCAGGAGAGGAGCACCGAATCCAGGACCTCAGCCTGCAACACAGACCTTGACATTCTGGTCTTCTCACAGACGTAAAGCGACCATCTTAGGTCAGAAACACCGGCCACCCAGCTTTAGAAACTGGTTTTGTTTGTTTTGGGTTTTTTTTTTTTCATTCAGGCCTATGACCTGACCAGAAGGCTTTGGCATGTTTCTTAGTATAGTAAATGCTGACTTTTTTTTTTCTTTTTTAGTTTTGAATAGATAATGGAATGCATAAACAATTGACATGCCTAAGAATAATAGAGCTCTTCTTCAGATCCCCCCCCCCATCATTCCTTTACCTTCACATCTCAGATCACTCCAAATCCTGCATCTTCACACCTCAGATCACCCCAAAATTCTTGTACCTTCACACCCCAGATCACCCCAAATCCTGCATCTTCACACCTCAGATCACTCCAAATACCTGCATCTTCACACCTCAGATCACCCCAAAATTCTTGTACCTTCACACCCCAGATCACCCCAAATCCCGCATCTTCACACCTCAGATCACCCCAAATCCTGTACCTTCACACCTCAGATCACCCCAAATCCTGCACCTTCACACCTCAGATCACCTCAAATCCCTGAACCTTTTCACCGCAGATCACCCTGATTCCTGTACCTTCACACCTCAGATCACCCCGAATCCCTGCACCTTCACACCGCAGATCACCCTGATTCCTGTACCTTCACACCGCAGATCACCCCAATTCCTGCACCTTCACACCTCAGATTACCCCAAATCCCTGCATCTTCACACCTCAGATCACCCCAAATCCTGCACCTTCACACCTCAGATCACCCAAAATCCTGCACCTTCACACCTCAGATCACCTCAAATCCTGTACCTTCACACCTTAGATCACCCCAAATCCTGCACCTTCACACCTCAGATCACCTCAAATCCTGCACCTTCACACCTCAGATCACCTCAAATCCTGCACCTTCACACCTCAGATCACCCCAAATCCTGCACCTTCACACCTCAGATCACCCTGATTCCTGTACCTTCACACCTCAGATCACCCCAATTCCTGCACCTTCACACCGCAGATCACCCCAAATCCCTGCACCTTCACACCGCAGATCACCCTAATATCTGCACCTTCACACCTCTGATCACTCCAATCCCAACACCTTTGCATCTCAGATCTCCACAATTCTGCACCTTCTTACCTCTGATCACCCCAACTCTTGCACCTTTACACCTCAGATCACCCCAATTCCTGTACTTTCACACCTCAGATCACCCCAATTCCTGTACTTTCACACCTCAGATCCCCCATATCCCAATACCTTCGCACCTCAGCTTACCCCAATCTCAACACCTTCCCATCTTAGATCATCCCAATCCCAACACCTTCATACCTCAGATCACTCCAATTCCTGCATCTTCACACCTCAGATTACCCCAATTCCTTCACCTTCATACCCCAGATCACCCTAATTCCTTACCCTTCAAACCTCAGATCACCCCAATTTCTGCACCTTCACACCTCAGATCACTCCAATCCCAACACCTTCACATCTCAGATTACCCTCATTTCTGCACCTTCACATCTCAGATCACCCTCATTCCTGCACCTTCACACCACAGATCACCCCAATCCCTACACCTTTGCACCTCAAATTGGCGCCAATTCCTGCACCTTAATGCCTCAAATAAGTAAGAAGAGACAGATGACTCCCAATGACGTAGAAAGGGAGGATGGCTGCATGACATCAGGATCGCTTTATGGTTAGCTGTTAATTGGCGGTTGCTGGCTCTACTACTGAAATAATTTTCCCGTGAGCTCTTCCTTTTTATTATTCAATTGCCGTCCTCAGGCTTTAGTCAGAGATGATATCCTTACACACTATACAACTTTTGTTGTTAGATTTCCTTTAGATTTACCTTCAACTATGTCATACAAGGGCCTGCCTGATTAGATACAATTTGAAAGTGAAAAATTGTATAGTGTGTAGTCTCTCTCCTCTCTATCTGAATGATCAGAGGACAACATTGTAACTTTGTGGTAAGTCACAATTTGAGAGGCTGTTGCAAAGGGGCTGATTACATGATTGTGTCATCTCTGAGCTGCCATGTAAATCCTGGAAGTAGATGGTGACCCTAGATCAGAGATGGTGAACCTTGGCACCCCAGATGTTTTGGAACTACATTTCCCATGATCCTCATGCACTCGGCAGTGTAGTTGAGCATCATGGGAAATGTAGTTCCAAAACATCTTGGGTGCCGAGGTTCTCCATCACTGCCCGAGATAATGCCTGAATAAAAATCCTTCTGGAGAGAAAAGAAGATTAATGCATTGTGGGGGGGAAATTACTGTGATCTGTGAGGGGTAATTCCACATCTACTTATAAAAGTAGATCTACTAATAAAAGTGGATTTTCTGTTGTCGCTAACCAGTAATAAAGTTTCGGGGGCAGAGTTACAGTTTTGGTTTATAATAAAACTCACTGATATTATATCTTATATTATGTTTATTGTATATTACATTTTATATTATCGCACTAGATGCAATGCTGAAGAACTGTCCCTTAGACGTCTATGGCCGCAATAACGCCTTGTGACCGAGGTAATTTGTAAACATGTTTTGTTTTTTTGTAAGCGGGCCCTAAACACACCATCTGGCCCCCATCGGAGGGGGCACACCTCCTTCTGCGTGGCGTGTGATTGGCTGAGCAGCCCGGTCATAGTTACTAATACACTTGCTGAGTCACTGCCGCCCCTCCGCATTTCATGGAACCCACATGTGCCGCAGATCTGGAATGCAATAGGTTCCATATGGAGGGTGACGGGCGGCCCGGCACAGGGAGTGACCGGGCAATAAACTCTGCTGAGCGACATCCAACATCATGTCAGAGACGACTCTTCATAATGCTCCATTCACATCTGCAATTTCAAATCGCTACAAAACATGGGACGCGTTTGTGATGCCATTACTTCTTAGTTATTCAGGTTGAAAAAAAGACACAAGTCCATCTAGTTCAAACAAAAAATAATAATAATAATATAATCCTTTATACACAATCCTATACCCACAGTTGATCCAGAGGAAGGGCAAGAACCCCAGCAAAGCATGATCCAATTTACTACTGCAGGGGAAAAAATTCCTTCCTGATCCCCCCCCCCCCCCCCCCCCCCCCAATCGGATATTCCCTGGATTAACTTTACCTATAAATGTTAGTGTCCAATTATATTATGTACATTTAGGAAAGAATAGAGGCCTTTCTTAAAGCAATCTACTGAGCTGACCAGAACCAGGGAGTCTATACCACATTTTCACAGCTCTTACTGTGAAGAAACCTTTCCGTATTTGGAGATGAAATCTCTTTTCCTCTACAAAAAGAGTGCCTCCTTGTCCTCTGTGATGACCTTAAAGTGAATAACTCGACAGTAAGTTCACTATATGAACCCCTTATGTATTTATACATGTTGATCATATGTTGATCAAGAGTGAATAAATTCAGTTCCTCTAATCTTTCCTCATAGCTGATCTCCTCCATGCCTCTTATCAGTTTGGTTGCCCTTCTCTGCACTTTCTCCAGTTCCCTGATATCCTTTTTGAGAACTGGTGCCCAAAACTGAACTGCATGTTGCAGATGAGGTCTTACTAATGATTTGTACAGGGGCAAAATGATATCTCTCTCTCTGGAGTCCATACCTCTCCTAATACACGGAAGGAATTTGCTCGCTTTGGAAACCGTAGCTTGGCATTGCATGTTATTATTGATCTACCAAAACCCCCAGATCCTTCTCCACCATTGATTCCCCCAGTTGTACTCCCCCTAGTATGTATAATGCATATTCTTAGCCCCCAAGTGCATAACTTCACATTTATCAACATTAAACCTCATCTGCCACATAGTCACCCAATTAGACAGAGCATTGAGGTTGGCATGTAAATTGGAGACATCGTGTAAGGACGTTATTCCACTGCATAGCTTGGTGTCATCTGCAAAGACAGAAATGGTACTTTTAATCCCAGACCCTATATCATTTATAAAGGTATTAAACAGTAAGGGTCCCAGCACTGAACCTTGGGGTACACCACTGATAACCTTGGACCCGTGGTTCTCAACCCTGTCCTCAAGTACCCCCAACAGGCCATGTTTTGGGAATTTCTCTTAGATAAAATAGCTGTCCAAAATATCAAGCCATTGAGCCATTGATTTAAAGCACCTGTGCACGATAAAGGAAAACCTTCAAACATGGCCTGTTGGGGGTACTTGAGGATAGGATTGAGAACCCCTACCTTAGACCATTCAGAGTAAGAATTATTAACCACTACTCTCTGAATTCTGTCTTTTAGCCAGTTTTCTATCCATTTACAAACTGATCTTTCCTGGCCTGCAGACTTTACCTTACACATGAGCCGTGTGTGGGGAACTATGTGAAATGGTAAAAAACAAAAGAAAATACCGCGCTAAACCTAAAAATTACATAGTGACATAGGAAGAGTAGGAAGCTGCGCTAAAAAATTGATACAAGTACTCAGGTAAGTGTATTTCAACAACTAAAAATATATAAATAAAGTCCAGTGAAGTGAAAAAGGATAAATCGATCAAAAATATATACCGTATATACTCGAGTATAAGTCGTTCCGAGTATAAGTCGAGGCCCCTAATTTACCACAAAAAAAATGGGAAAAACGTATTGACCCGAGTATAAGACGAGGGTGAGAAATGCAGCAGCTACTGCAAGTGGAAAAAGAGGGTCAACAATGCCCATTTGCAGCTGTATACCCCCCTGTGTCCTGTGCATATTTGTCATGTGTCCTGTGTCTATGTACCTGTGTCATGTACCTGTGTATATGTGCATGTGTATATGTACCTGTGTCCTGTGTATGTGTATATGTACCTGTGTGCATGTGTCTGTGTGTGTGTGCATCCTACCTGTGTCCCGTGCATCCTCCGTGCGCTGCGCTGCTCTGCACCGATTAGCGTGTAGTATTCGGCGGCCATTCACTGTTCAAAAGCCGCGCCTCCTCCTCGTCCAAAAAACTCCATTTCCCAGCAGTCAGCGGTCAGCCTATCACGGACATTCTCTCATCCTCATACCACGGACGAGGATGAGAGAATGTCTGTGATAGGCTGTACACTGACAGACGAGGAGGCGCGGCTTTGAACAGTGAGAGCCGCTGCCGAGTGCTATGTAGCACAGCGTGTCATGCAGGCAGATGGCGGTGACTCGTGTATAAGTCGAAGGGGGCACTTTCAGCCCCAAAAAAGGGGCTGAAAAATTCAACTTATACACGAGTATATACGGTATATATATTTTTTGCCTCCCGACGTACGTTTCATCATAGCGGGAGGCAGACGTGCTGACGTCATCGCGGTGTAGCGTGTATGTGGACAGGTGTCTGCTAGCCGGCCGGCATTTTCTACGAGTTTTTGACCTTTCTACTGTGTTGTAAGTGCATATTTTTTACTTAAAATAAAATCGCTGTTTTATGGATTCACACTATGGTGAGTTTCTTTTCATCCTCCCGTAACCTGGATCGTTGGTCCTTCCACCGAGCCTTGATCTCGCAGGCTTATCCTTACCTTCATCAAGTGATTTGCTGCTGGTGCTGGTCTGATGTCCGGATATCGATCTAGAATACAGGCTTGATATTGCTTGCCTTCTGGTAAGCATGCATTTTGTATGGTGGAGGTTCACTATCATTGGTGTTTCTTATCTGCACAAAAGGAGTGTTTTATCCATATTCATTTCACCAGACTTTTTTTTATATATATATTGTTCCACCGGTTATCCTATTTATTTGGGGATTGATCACGTTATTTTTGATTTGTCAAGTTGTTGCAATACACTTACCTGAGTACTTGAACTGTGTCAAATGCTTTTGCAAAATCCAAGTATACCACGTCCACAGCCACCCCTCTGTCCAAGGTTTTACTTACCTCCTCATAAACAGAAGTCCGCGATTCCGCCCCCCGCAATCAGGTGAGAATGGAGCCTTAAAGGGTGGACATAAGCATATTCAAACCCAAGAACATAATATATTGCAGGTTACCAGTCCTTAGATGTGGTGGTTGCATTAGTTAGTTCTTTATTAGTGTTTTTTGTTTTTTTTTTATGCTTAAACTGAATTTATTGAAAAATTTCCAAAGTCGAAATAAACAAAGAAACACAGCAAACCGATCCCAAGTCCATCCTGCTACATCGAAGAGAAGAGTGAAATCGTTTTTTGTTTTGTTTTTTAATACTTTGTTTTCATCAGTTAATCCTGCCAGTAACATACTTCCTGTCCTAGGGTGACAACGCCCATTGTAGTGTATCTACGGGGGAACACTTCTGTCCCACGGTGACAAGTGTGTAGGGATTACAGAACACCTCCCCCCTCGTGTCATCCCAATATCAGAGGGGAAAAATGTTCAGCAGACTTACCGACACTGCCTGTCCTGGTAAACAAAACTCATTGTACTGGATCCAAGAAGCAACAGCATTGTCACTCTAGGACAGGAAGTGTGATAGGATTACAAAACACCACCCCTCTTCTTATCCCAATAACTGAGAGGGAAATATTTTGCAGGCTTAACACACTGCTCGTCCTAGTGTGACAACGCTCATTATCCACCTCAATACCGGAGACCCCCTTCCTGCCCAGGCCATTTTTCAGCTTTCAGCGCTCTCACACTTTGGGTGACAATTGAGCGGTCATGCTACAGTGTAACCTCGTGACATTTTTATCATTTTCTTCACACAAATAGAGCTTTTTTTTTTTCATCACTTCCTAAAAAGAAAAAAAACAGGATGAAAATTTTGGGAAAAAAAAAGTTTTTCTTAGTTTCTGTCAGTAAATTTTGTAAATTAGTAATTTTTCTCCACTGATGTGCGCCGATGAAGCGGCACTGATGGGCACTGGTGAGGCGGCACTGATTAGGTGGCACTGATGAGAAGGCATGAATATGCTGCACTTATGGGCACTGATGAGGAGGCATGAATATGCTGCACTGATAGGCAGCACTGATGGGTGGCACTTCAGGGGGCGGCATTGATGGGCGGCACTGACTGGCATCACTAATGGGCACTGATTGCTGGCATTTTGGGCACTCATTGCTGGCACTGGTGGGGGCTTTATTGTAATCAGGGCACTGATGATCAGTGCCCTGTTTACATACCTAGATGTCCTCTTTGAGGAGATGGCGCTGATCGGCTCTCTTCGCCACACACTCTGTCAGTGTGAGGCGAGGAGCGCCGATTACCAGCATCTCCGTGTTTACATGTGACCGCCTGTGATTGGACAGAGCTGATCACATGGTTAAAGAACCACGGCTCTTTACAAAGATCAGGGTTTCTAGGACGCGGTAAGGTCGAAATCGCCACGCTGCACGCCCCCACAGGTGCGCTAGAGCGGCCGTTCTGGGACGCCGTCATATGACATCGTCCCAGAACGAGAGCCGCACCGAAGCCGCAGGAACGGACCCACAGGGATTCCCGTCACCAGGTCAGGGTGATGGCTAGAGGCCTGTAAAAGCGTATTCGCTGCAGTGGGCTTTCTGAAAGTGGAAGTAGTTATTTTATTACCAACTATTGAGATTTGTAAATCAAGAAAGGAGACTGTTCTCTGGTCTACCGTGTGGGTTAATCTGATGTTTCGCTCGTTATCATTTAGAGCAGAGAGGAACTCATAAAGTTGTTCTTTGTCACCCAACCGCACCATAAATATGTAATCGATGTACCTCAGCCAGGTAAGTATCCCGCTGAGGTACATCGACATCTGGTAGACCATCTCATGATCCCAGAGGCCCTCTCTCTTCTTCCCCCTGTGTTATTTTTACCTGACTTGTAAGTCACGGAGACCGCACCCCAATTGGTGAGCCTGCACTTCAGGGACGCTGTACCTGTTATGCACATCTATGGGATGGTGCAGCGTGTATATACAGTAGCGAGTTGATGGTCCCACATTTTTTGCGTATCGTCCAGGGTCTCCATCCCCTCCCTCCTCCACCCACTATTTCACTCTCTGCCCATAAGATTGACAATCACTTCAAAAACCAAGATTGATACAATTTGTGATGAGATCTCTATTGTCCAAAAATCTCCCCCACATAACGTGTCATGTCTACCGTCATATGCAATACTTTGTTGCTGTTATTACAGAGGAGGTTACCAAACTTTCCTCAGACTCCGATCCCACTGTTTCCCTCTGGACACCATTTCTCACATCTCCTTTGCTCATCCTCTTCTTCTGTTCTACATTCTCCAGTTCTCATCTTCAAACTCTTCCTCTCTACTGACACCCCCACCACTACCACAACATACACTGGTAACACCTATACTTAAAAAGACCTCACTGCACCCAACTAGTCTGAACAACCCAGGCCCTTCTCCCTTTAACCTCTGAACTCTTAGAACATCTAGTCTACAAACATCTGAGCCACCACCGCACTGATAACGACCTTCTCCACCACTTACAGTCTGACTTCCACCTACACTTCACAGAAACCGTCCTACTAAAACTTACCAACATATTACTATCTGCTAAAACCAATGTCCACTACTCTGTACCCATAGACTTTTCTGCTGCCTTTGATACACTTGACCACCCAGTCCTTCTCAAAAATTACAGACTCTATTTTTTTCCTGGTCCTCATCCTACCTATCTTAGCACACCTTCAGTGTCTCCACATCTTCCTCTCATCTTCCTCTTATCAAAGGGTTGCCCCAAGGTTCTGTCCTCGAGCCCCTTTTTATTCCCTACCTCCTTCTCTCCTCTTCCTCTTTCCATAGGGGCCCCCAAAGCTTTGTCATTGGGCCCCTTCTATTCTCTACCTCCTCTTCCTCTTTCCCTAGACAACCTCTAGGTTCTTACTTCGACCCCTTCTATTCTCTACCTTTTTCTCTCCTCCTCCTCTTTCCTTAGAGGATCCCCAAGCTTCTGTCTTCAAGCCCCTTCTATTCTCTGTCTCCTCTTTCCATAGGGGTCTCCTCAAGGTTCTGTCCTCTGGCCCCTTCTATTCTCTACTTCCTCCTCTTCTTTTCCTCTTTCCATAGGGGTCCCCCAAGGTTCTGTCCTTGAGCCCCTTTTATTCTCTACCTCCTCTTTCCATAGGGGTTCCCCAAAGTTCTATCCTCGGGCTCCTTCTATTGCCTATCTCCTTCTCTCCTCTTTCTCTTTCCCTAGGCAACCCCCAAGGTTCTGTCCTCTGGGTCCCTTCTTTTCTCTACCTCTTTCTCTCCTCTTAATCTTTCCTTAGGGGATCCCCAAGGATCTGTCCTTGAGCCCTTTCTATGCCCTACCTCCTTCTCTCTTCCGCTTTCCATAGGGGTTCCCCAAAGTTCTGTCCTTGGGCCCCTTCTATTCTCTATCTCCTCTCCTCTTCCCCTAGGCAACCCCCAAGGTTCTGTTCATGGTCCCCTTCTATTCTCTATATCTTTGTCTCCTCTTACTCTTTTCTTAGGGAATCCCCAAGGTTCTCTCCTTGAGCTCCTTCTATTCCCTACCTACAAGGTTCTGTTCTCAGGCCCCTTCTATTCTCTATACCTTTGTCCCCTCCTCTTCTTTCCATAAGGGTCCCCCGAGGTTCTCTACCTCTTACTCTCCTCTTCCTCTTTCCATAGGGGTTGTCCAAGGTTCTGTTCTTGGGCCCCTTCTAGTCTCTATATCCTCTCCTCTTCATCTTTCCCTAAGCAACCCCCAAGGCTCTGTTCTCAGGCCTCTTCTATTCCCTATATCTTTGTCTCCGCTTACCTATTTCTTAGGGAATCCCCAAGGTTCTGTCTTTGAGCCCCCTCTATTCCCTACCTCCTCTCCTCTTCCTCTTTCCATAGGGGTCCCCCAAGGTTCTGTCCCTGAGCCTCTTCTATTCTCTACCTCATCTCCTCTGAGTCTTCCTCTTTCCATAGCAGAACCCCAAGGTTCTGTTCTTGGGCCGTTTCTATTCTTTACCTCCTTCTCTCCTTTTCACAACACCCCCCCCCCCAAGGTTCTGTCCTTGGGACACTCTTATTCTCTACCTTCTTCTCTCCTTTCTCTTTCCATAGGGGCCCCCCAAGGTTCTGTCCTCAAGCCCCTTCGATTACCTACCTCCTTTTCTTCTCTTCCTCTTACTATAGAGGTCCCCCAAGGATCTGTCCTCAGGCCTCTTCTGTTCGCTATCTACACCTCCTCCATTGGTCAGTTGAAAACCCCCCACAGCTTCCAATACTATCTCTATTCTCACGATGGCCATATCTATTTCACTGCTCCTCATGCATTACTAAATTACTGACATATCAGCACAGACGTCATACCACTTCCTAAAACTCAATCTTTCCAAATCTGAGCTCATAATATGGACTGCTAGCATTGTACCCTGCTTTCTTTGTGGACTACAAACCCCCCCTTATGGAGATGAGAGGGGAGTGTTATGTAGTCCTAATACACTCCCTACCCTTGCTCACTGCTCAGGACAATTGTAACCATACGACAGGAAATGTGTTAATGGCAGGACTGCCAGGTGAAAGTAAAGGAAAAAAAGCCTGAAAGAGAAAACTAATGCAGAGGATTAGTAATACAATACTATTGTTTTTTTTTTTCTTGGGATAAATCTGGGAGGCAGAATAGATTTCCAGAACATTGGCTGTCATAGTGGTTTCTAGAGCAGAGCCCATCCTGCCAGCTCTGGATCAGAAACTGGGACCGTTTTCAGTCTCCGACAGCTCTCTGTAGCATTATATTCACTGAATTACATTATGTGTGGCCCTTTGGTGATATCAAGGGCCACAGAGCTGACATTTTATGACAGAGGTGCCTCCTGTGTGTTCATAAATAGCCGTGACTATCCAGGGAAAACGTTGTGAGAAGATGTGGAGGAGACACTTCTGGAGGGAAGGTATTCAACAACACTGATAACTGATAATGAAATCCCAGGACGATCGTCTACATTCTATCTATTAGAGAAAACATTATTAAAAGTCTTCAGTATGTGAATATTTTATTTCTATATTTCTTCCCCCGTTACATGCGGGCCAAGCTGTCCAGCAGAAGTGACAATTCGAGGGTTGGGACAGTCCATATAACCTGCCACTTCTATTACCGTTTTGCAACTTAAAAAAAATAGGGGGCCTCAAGTGTGCCCCTTGACATCAGAAAAGGGCCACACATACTTTATATAATTTGAGCATTTTCCTTAAAATTAAAAAAAAAAAAAAGGGAAAGAAAGGAAGAATTTGTCATTGTAATGCTGCATACACACTTTCACGTAGCAGGAACAAGCGTTCCCGCTCACAATTTTGGATGAGCGATCTGCACGTGATAACGCGTGTCACACATAGGGCAGACCATTCTCTTTATGAGCTGCCCTATGCATGTTTGTCACCTTAACCACTTAAGGACCAGGCCTATTTTTTTTTACACTTGGTGTTTACAAGTTGAAATAATTTTTTTTTTTTTTTTGCTAAAAAATTACTTAGAACCCCCAAATATTATATAATTTTTTTCCAGACACCCTAGAGAATAAAATGGCGGTCGTTGCAATACTTTGTCACACTGGCGGTCTTGCAAATGGAATTTTTTCGGAACAAATACACTTTTTTTAATTAAAAAATAAGAAAACGGTAAAGTTAGCCCAATTTGTTTTTTTTTTTTTTTTATATTGTGAAAGATAATGTTACGCCAAGTAAATTGATACCCATCATGTCATGCTTAAAAATTTCGCCCGCTCGTGGAATGGCGACAAACTTTGACACTTAAAAATCTCCATAGGCGACGTTTAAAAATTTCTACAGGTTACCAGTTTTGAGTTACAGAGGAGGTCTAGCGCTAGAATTATTTCTCTCGCTCTAACGATCATGGCGATACCTCACATGTGTGGTTTGATTGCGGTTTACATATGCGTGAGCACGGAGGGACAGAGCGCTTTAAAATAAATATTTTTTTTTTCTTATTTATTTTACTTTTTTTTTTTTTTTTTTACACTGTTCCTTTAAAAAATAAAAAATTTGGATCACTTTTATTTCTATTACAAGGAATGTAAACATCCCTTGTAATAGAAACAAAAAGCATGCATTCCAACACTAAGCTGAAGGCAAATCTGACATCTGCTAACCTTGTGTCCGTTCATAAATATCACTGAGCCCTGATGAAGGGGGAATGTTGTTGGCCCCCCAAAACGCGTTGGCAGTAAGCTTAATGCATTGCAGCAGAAACCTTTAGACTAATTTTGATGTCTGCTTCCCTGTGCCTGTTGATAAATATCACTGGGCCCTGATGAAGAGGTAATGTTGTTGGCTCCTGAAACACGTTGGCAGTAAGCTTAATGCATTGCAGCAGTAAGCATAAGGCTGATCTTACACCCACTTCCCGGTGACCGTTGATAAGTATGACTGCGCCCCTCATGAATAGGGGAATGTTATTGGCTCCAAAACATGTTGGCAGCAAGCAGTGGCAGCTGGTGGGTTCTTTTTTTGGGGGGGGGGCAAATAACCCCCCCCCCCGGTCGGCGGCACCCCCCCCCCCGGCACTTAGCCCATCTAGGTGGCAGGCGGGTTGCGGACTCCTATGAGCGGCGGGCAGCGGCTCCTTTCTCCTCTTCCTTTCTTCCGCCGTGTGGCTCCTCCTAGACGTCCAATAGGATCGCCTGTCCTTGCAGCCAATCAGGTGACGGGTCTCAAGACCCGCTTCCTGAGTGTCCGGGCGGGAGGAGGATCACTGATCAGCGGATCAGTGTGGCAATAGTGAATATTCATTCGCTATTGTCACAAAATAGGTGGAATCTGGGGCACAGTGCTCTGCGCCCCAAGCCCACCCTTTTTTTTTAAACCTATTAGAGCCTCTGGCTCTAATCACGTGCTTCAAAACCCCCCCATTAGAATCCATGTATGTAGATCAGAGGGCCGGATGTATGGATGGGGCTGCGGTGCCTGTGTGCCCCTAATGGACAGGCCACTGGTGCTTCATTCTTTTGGGGGGGGGGGGCAGCAAACAAATCCCCCTCCCCTCTGCCAGCCAGCCCCGCACTTACCCCATCCAGGTCACGGGAGGCTTCCCCGGCTTCTCCTCCCGGCCAATCCGGCCCCTTCTCCTCCCGACCAATTCAGTCTTAGGAACCTGCTTCCTGTCCTGATTGGCCGGGAGGAGAAGCTGGAAGACAATAGTGAATCAACATTTGCTAAGGTCACAACCTTTTTGAAGCCAATTAGAGCCTCAGGTTCAAATCGTGTGCTTGAAAAAAGAAAAGAACCCTCATAGAAATCCATAGGTCCGGCACCCCGCATGGAAATTAGGGGCCGGTGCATGGAGATTAGGAGGGTGGGGGGCGGCGGCCTTTATGGACTGACCGCCGCTGGTTGGTTGATAATATTACTGAGCCCTGACGAAGGGGGAATGTTGTTGGCCCCCAAAACGCGTTGGAATTTTCTATGCTGCTCATTTTATCAACAATGAACGCGTTTCGGACGTTTTCCCCCTCTTGATTGATATGTACATGCTTTGAAAAGGTTTAGTCCCCTACAAGGCCTGTACCTCGTGTGGCACCCCCGTTGTCGGTGACAGGTGCTCTTTCTAGGCCGTCTCGGACCCGTTGGACACGGTTGCTCATGACTGCCCACCAGGTCCTGTGAGATGTGCTACAGATAAAAGAACCGCGTGCCATTTTAGGCAGGAGAGGGCGCGTTGGCGTTCTGAACGGGCTGCCTTAACACAACGCATGGGAAAGCTTGATGTGACGCGCATCACGTGACACATTAACGCGCTCTGCATTAAGCTGACCATTGAGATGACTAGGCTGCTGACCCAACCTGCCGTGCCTCACCCCTTGTATCAGAAATGCAGCTCACAGCAGTCTCCTGAATGGTGGTCCACACAAGGCAAACGATCGACCACAAAGTCAAATCATTCGATTGCATCTGTGAATTGTCGAAAAGACACGTACTGCGTCATTAATCGATTTTATAGTCCAAATGATCCTGAACGGAAGTATAAATAGGCTCTAAAGCATGCGCTATACAATCTGATCATACGATCTCCTTGATGGTGGGCAGACATGTAACAAAATGATGGTACCAGTCGGCTCATTGGATCAGATCTGAGATCTATTGAAAATACATTGGGCGTTCGATCAATTCTGAGCAAACCTGAACAATCTCGACTGAGATCATTCTGATTTGTAGAGGCGCAAAATCCGACCACAGGATATTAGAGAATTTGATATGATCTTTACATGTATGGTGCAGAAAAATAATCTTTTAGTTTCTGCGATCCTTTTTCTGATTGGGCATTGAAGATGGCCATACACTATACAAACTAATTACACAATCACTGCCTCGTGCACACGATCGGATTTTTCGGCAGGGGATTGTGTGAAGACAGACCGTTGGCCTAAAATCCGACCCTTGGTGCACTCCATCAGACAATTGTTGTCAGACTTTCCGCCGACAAATGTTGGATGGCAGGCTAGTCAATTTTCGACGGACAACGGTCTGTTGTCAGATTTTCGTATCGCGTGTACACAAGTCCGTCACACAAAAGTACAAACACGCATTGCTCGGAATCAATGCTCAACAAATACGACATTAGCAGAAGGTGCCCAAAGGGTGGCACTCAAGAGCTGAAATTCCACGTAGTAAGTCACTACGTTCGTGTTTGTTGGCCGACAATTGTATAGTATATAGTATGTAAGACAAGATCCCGGCACACGCCCTTTGGACAAAAGTCTGGCGCTTTGTTGGCCAACAATTCTATCATGTGTACGAGGCTTAAGGCCTCATACACACTATTAGATTTTCTGCAGATATTTGTCTTCAGATTTACCAAAACCATGTAGTGGAAGGGCCTGCCTGATTGCATACAAATTGAAACTCTTAAGATTTGACCTCATATTATACGGTTTCGGTAAATCTAAAGACAAAAATCTGCAGAACATCTAATAGTGTGTATGAGGCCTATGTAATAGAAGACACATGTGAACAATCCATTCAATTTGTATCCAAAGGATGGTAGCTCTAAAAAGGAGATTGTATAATCAGATTGTATTGAAGATTCAATTGTATATAAAAATCGTTTTGTGTATGGTCACTATTAGATCTACAATTAGGGACAAAAAGTATTTAATCCCCTGGTGATTTTATATATTTGCCCACTAATAAAGAAATGATCAGTCTTTAAATTTAATGGTCGGTTTATTTTATCAGTGAGAGGCAGAAGAACAACCAAAAATATCCAGAAAAATACAATCTCAGCGCCGGAGCCCGCGAACCCGGAAGTAACTCCGGTGAAAGATGTTGACCGTGGGAGCCTTTTTTTGTGTTTTTTTTTTTTTTCTGCAGTTTTACAACGTCATTAACCGCTTCAGCCCCGGAAGATTTTACCCCCTTCCTGACCAGAGCACTTTTTGGTATTCGGCACTGCGTCGCTTTAACTGACAATTGCGCGGTCGTGCGACGCTGTACCCAAACAAAATTGACGTCCTTTTTTTCCCACAAATAGAGCTTTCTTTTGGTGGTATTTGATCACCTCTGTGGGTTTTGTTTTTTGCACTATAAACAAAAAAAAAGCGTCAATTTTGAAAAAAAAAAACGCATTATTTTTTACTCAGTTTAGGCCGATATGTATTCTTCTTGGGGCTGGGAAAAAATCGATTTAAATCTTAAATCGAGTTGAGAGGTCAAATCGATTCAAAATTTAAGCAAATCGATCTTTTTAGATTTTTTTTTTTTCACCGCGCCGGTCCCGAGGCGCTGCGGGCATGAGTTTTTAGGCGAGGCCGCGGCTTCAGCCGGGCGCCGCGGACTAGGCCGAAGCCGCAGCCTCGCCTAAAAACTCATGCCCACAGCGCCTCCGGACCGGCGCGGACACTGCGCCGGGCCTGAAGAGCTGCGGGCAAGGAGTCTTTAGGTGAGGCCGCGGCTTCGGCCTAGTCCGCGACTCCGCGGCGTCTGGCCGTAGCCGCGGACCAGGCCGAAGCCGCGGCCTCGCCTAAAAGCTCCTTGCCCGCAGCGGCTTGGGACTGGCGCGGTTTCCAAAAAAAAAAACTCGATTCGAATCGTGAATCGAGTTTTTTTTAAGAGAATCGAAGATTTTTTTTTTTTAAAGAAAATCTCCAAGCCCTAATTCTTCTACATATTTTTGGTAAAAAAAAAAATTATATAAATATAAATATATATATATATATATATCACAATAAGCATATATTGATTGGTTTGTGCAAAAGTTATAGCATCTACAAACTAGGGGATAGATTTATGGCATTTTTATTATTCATTTTTTTTTTTTTTTTTACTAGTAATGGCGGCGATCTGCAATATTTTTTGTAACTGCGAGATTATGGCGGACACGTGGGGCAATTTTTACATATTTTGGGGATCATTGGCATTAATACAGCGATCAGTGTGATTAAAAATGCATTGATTACTATAAAAATATCACTGACAGTGAAGGGGTTAACCACTAGGGGGCAGGGAAGGGGTTAATGTGTGTCCTAGTTTGTGTTCTAACTGAAGGGGGGGAGGGGACTGTGCAGGGAAGATAACAGATCGCTGTTCATACTCCTGTATGAACAGACGATCTGTCACTTCTCCCCTTTAGAGAACCCGAAACTGTGTGTTTACACACACAGATCCCAGTTCTCGGTCTCTCATCGGTGATCGCGGGAGCCCGGCAGGTAATCGAGTCCGCCGGGCACTCGCATCGGCTCGGGGGGGGGGGGGGGGGGCGCACGCGCCTCCGGTGGCGCGCACGCCCCCTAGTGGCCACAGGGCGAAGCCACGTTACATAACGTCGTTTCAGCCGCGCCATTCTACCGCAGTGCAACTGCGGCGGCTGATCAGCATATGGCTATAGTGACACTAAAGTTAATTTTTTTTTTTTAATAACATACATATCATACTTACCTCCACTGTTCACTGATTTTTGTCTTTAGATTTACCGAAACCATATAACATGAGGTCAACCTTTAAGAGTTTCAATTTGTATGCAATGAGGCAGGCCTATCCCTCTTTTTTTGCACAGAGTGGCCCCGAACCTCGTCTTCTGGGGCCCCTCAGCGGCTATGTCGGCTCCTCCCCACATCAGATAACCCCCTAGGAGAAGCTCTCTCCCGGGGGGGGGGTTACCCGAATGCTGGTCTCTGGAGCGCGCTCCCAAGTCCAGCCTTCGGCATCCATAGAGGCCTAGTACAGGACTCGCCCCCCCACATCATTAGATTTGATTGACAGCAGCAGGAGCCAATGGCTGCGCTGCTATCAATCTATCCAATCAACAGCCAAGAACCCCAGGCAGAGAGACGGCAAGTTCGAGGGTTCAAGTAAGTAAAAAAGGGGGAGGGGGCAGTCACTGATAGGTGAAAAAAAACCATGAACCTTTACAACCCCTTTAAGGCCTGGAGACTGGCTAGGCCACTCCAGGACCTTAATGTGCTTCTTCTCGAGTCACTCCTCTGTTGCCTTGGCCGTGTGTTTTGGGTCATTGCCATATTGCAATACCCATCCACCATTTTCAATGCCCTGGCTGAGGCAAGAAGGTTCTCACCCAAGATTTGATGGTACGTGGCCCCGTCCATTGTCCCTTAGATGCAGTGAAGTTGTCCTGTCCTCCCAAAGCATAATGTCTCCACCTCCATGTATGACGGTGGGGGATGGTGTTCTTGGGGTCATAGGCAGCATTCCTCCTCCTCCAAACACGGCGAGTTGAGTTGATGCCAAAGAGCTGGATTGTGGTCATATCTGATCACAACACTTTCACCCAGTTCTCCTCTGAATCATTCAGATGTTCATTAGCAAACTTCAGACGGGTCTGTACATGTGTTTTCCTAAGCAGGGGGACCTTGCGGGCACTGCAGGATTTCAGTCCTCCACGGCATAGTGTGTTACCAATTGTTTTCTTGGTGACTATGGTCCCAGCTGCCTTGAGATCATTGATAAGATTCTCCCGTGTAGTTCTGGGCTGATTCCTCACCGTTCTCATGATCATTGAAACTCCACGAGGTGAGAACTTGCATGGAGCCCCAGACCGAGGGAGATTGACAGTTGTTTTGTGTTTCTTCCATTGCATCGCATCAACTGTTGTCACCCTCTCACCAAGCTGCTTGGCGATGGTCTTGTAGCCCATTCCAGCCTTGTGTGTAGGTCTACAATCTTGTCCCTGACATCCTTGGACAGCTCTTTGGTCTTGGCCATGGTGGAGAGATTGTAATCTGATTGATTGCTTCTGTGGACAGGTGTCTTTTATACAGGTAACAAGCTGAGATTAGGAGCACTCCCTGTGAGAGAGTGCTCCTAATCTCAGCTTGTTACCTGTATAGAAGATACCTAGGAGCCGGAAATCTTGCTGATTGATAGAGGATCAAATACTTATTTCACTCATTAAAATGCAAATCAAGTTATACATTTTTTGAAATTCGTTTTTCTGGATATTTTTGTTGTTATTCTCTCTCTCACTGTTAAAATAAATCTACCATTAAAATTATAGACTGATCATTTCTGTGTCAGTGGGAAAAACGTACAAAATCAGCAGAGGGATCAAATACTTTTTTCCCCCACTGTACTATCACCTTTGTAGTGTAATGGTGACCATACATGCTTTGATTTTTTATATATCTATTATATTATATTAAATATTATATATTTATATATATTTTTCTTTTTCTTTTTTGATAGAACAACTATCAAATCTGCAAACAATCGAATAGCCATAACTTCCCTTCTGATCGATTTAGACCCCCGTTTTGTTTGGCTTCAATTCAATAAGTTGATTGGTCAGGGTGTCATATTAACGATTGTTTTGCATTAATTGGCAGCCCTAAAATACATTTCTTCCTGAATACAATTGTATTTCGATCAATCAGATTATGACATTACATGGTGGAAACAGAGATGTGATCGATGATTCAGGATCGTAAGCTACGAACGTACCCTGACTATCCATGGGAATCATTAATATTTCCTTTGAGAAAGATTGTTTGGAACAGAAATCGATCATTTATCAAAATGTGTATGGACACATACAAATGTACCTTAATTATCAATCGAAATCCATTTCCTGCGCATGGCATATCGATCAAACATGTTGTTGTCTACAGGTCGATTATTCCTATTGGGAGAAATCGATGGGAAAGGAAATCGATCATTTATCGAAGCATGTATGGCCACTGTAAATGCCTGCCCAATGGGATACCAAGCAAAGGGATTTAAAGGGATTGTGCAAGTTTGCCATCATAATGGTTCTGGTAAAGATTGTACAATCTGATTGCATAATGTATGGCCAACTTTAAAATAGATTTCATTGTAACTGCTAAAGCTTAGTGTATAATAAACAGTTGCCATGTGTTTTTTTTTCCCTTGTTTTTCCTCATCCTTTCTTCCATCTCCAGCCTCTCCATTCACTTCCTGCAGGCTTCCTGACAGCGACAACAGTCAATCTTACCTGAGCAATGTGTATTGGCGTGGTTGCTTGTAGCCTCCACCAGGGGGAGCACGAGGCAGGGTGACAACACAAGAGCACCATACGGAAAGACAGACAGAGCGTTGTCACCCTATAACAGGAAGTGATGTAACAAGGCCCTTCATGGCGGGATCACCAGGAAATAATTCAGATTGTAGTCTCTCCACCAGTGGCGGGGTGACAACACAGAAGCACAATTGGGAGACGTGTACGGAGTGTCGTCACCCTATAACAGGAAGTGCCTGAACAAGGACCTTAATGGCAGGTTTGCCAGGGAATCATTTTGATTGTAGCCACTCTACCAGAGACAGGGTGACAACGCGGGAGAAAGGGGCAGAGCGTTGTCACCCTATACATAGCTCCCAACTGTCCCTGATTTGGAGCAATGTCCCTCTGTCCCTCTTTCCTCCTCATCTGTCCCTCATTTTGGTCTGATCCTCATAGTTGTATATAAAATGCACTTTTTATATTTCAAAAAGTGTTTTCCAGCACTAAACCTTTCATCTGATTTCTAAATTGCTGTATTTGTAAATTCCAAAAGCCAATATAAAGGAATAGTAGTGGTAAAAAAAGCACTTGTGGGTTTAATCAATCTTGTTTTTTTTGTACAATTCTCCTTTAAGGGGGCGTGGCAAGGGGTGTGTCCTATGCCTGCATACTTTTGCTGATAGGTGTCCCTCATTCCCATATAAAAAAGTTGGGAGGTGTGCCCTATATCAGAAAGTGCCTGAACAAGGACCTTCGTGGCAGGGTCAACAGGGAATAATCCAGACTGCAGTCTCTCCACCAGAGATAGGGGGGCAACGTGGGAGCACAATTGGGAGACAGGGACAGAACGTTGTCACCCTATAACAGGAAGTACCTGAGCAAGGACCTCAATGGTGGGATCACCAGGGAATAATTTTGATTGTAGTCCCTCCACCACTGGCAGGGGGACAACACTGAAGCACTTTTAGGTGACAGGGATAGATTGTGGTCACCCTATAACAGGAAGTGCCTGAACAAGGACCTTCATGGCGGGATCCACAGGGAGTAATTCAGATTGCAGTCTCTCCACCAGAAATAGGGGGACAACGTAGTTGGACTATTGGGAGAAAGGGGCAGAGCGTTGTCACCCTATAACAGGAAGTACTTGAACAAGGATCTTCATGGCAGGAACACCAGGGAATAATTTGGATTGTATTCTCTCCACCAGAGACAGGGTGACAACTCTGGAGCATATTGGGAGTCAGAGGCGGAGCATTGTCACCCTGTAACAGGAAGTGTCTGAACAAATACCTTAATGGTGGGATCTCCAGGGAATCATTTTGATTGTAGTCTCTCCACATCCGGCAGGGTGACAATGCGGGAGCACAACTGGGAGACTGGAAGGAGCGTTGTCCCCCTGTAACAGGAAGTGCCTGAACAAGGATCTACATGGCAGGATCACCAGGGAATAATTCTGATTGTAGTCTCTCCACCATAGATAGGGGACAATGCAGGAGCACTATTGGGAGACAGGGGCCGAGTGTCATCACCCTGTAACCGGAAGTGCCGGAAAAAGGACCTCAATGGCAGGATCACCAGGGAATTATTTGATTGTAGTCTCTCCACCAGAGATAGGGGGACAACGCAGGAGCATATTGGGAGTCAGAGGCGGAGCATTGTCACTCTGTAACAGGAAGTGCCTCAACAAGGACCTTAATGGTGGGATCGCCAGGGATTAATTTTGATTGTACCCTCTCCACCAGAGACAGGGTGACAACACGGTAGCACAACTGGGAGACAGGGCAGAGTGTTGTCACCCTGTAACAGGAAGTGCCTGAACAAGGACCTTGATTTCAGGATTACCAGGGAATAATTTTGATTGTAGTCTCTCCACCAGAGATAGGGGGACAACGCAGGAGCACATTGGGAGAAATGGGCTGAGTGTTGTCACCCTGTAACATACCTCCCAACTTTTTGAGATGGGAATGAGGGACACCTATCAGCAAAAGTATGCAGGCATAGGACACACCCCTTGCCACGCCCCCCTTAAAGGAGAATTGTACAAAAAAACAAGATTGGTTAAACCAAAAAGTGCTTTTTTTTACCACTACTATTCCTTTATATTGGCTTTTGGAATTTACAAATACAGCAATTTAGAAATCAGATGAAAGGTTTAGCGCTGGAAAACACTTTTTGATAGATAAAAAGTGAATTTTATATACATCTATATGGATCAGACCAAAATGAGGGACAAATGAGGAGGAATGTGGGACAGAGGGACATTGCTCCAAATCAGGGACAGTTGGGGACTATGCTGTAACAGGAAGTGCCTGAACAAGGACCTTCATGGCGGGATCACCAGGAAATAGTTTTGTTTGCAGTCTCCTCACCAGAAGTGCAGGATGACAACGTGGGAGTACAATTGGGGGATGGGGACAGAGCGTTGTCACCCTATAACAGGAAGTCCCTGAACACAGAAGAACCGTTGTTTATTTTACGGAATCTGCAGATATAATAAGATTTTAATTGACTTTAGAAATGCTGTCTTCCTATGTCTGGGTGACGGGGTGTAGAGGTGGTTATGTGCGTTGGTTGGGTCAGGGAACAATGGAGCGTTCTCGGAGTGGACGCCGCGCTCCGGGAATATCATGTACGGGAAGAAGGAACCTCATTCACAGCTGGCATCACCCCTCCTGTAAACAATTCGTTATGTCTCTGGACATAATGTTACAGCAGGCGGGCCCTCCACCAGCCCCCTGCCTCCCATTGGCTGAGGCCCCTCCAACCGGCCAATCACAGCACTTGAAAAGCGAGATAAGCATCCAGTTTGCAGCGCTATTCCGGGAGGGAAGGGCAGCTGACGCAGCCGGAAAGTCTTCTCTTTCCATTCCTGGGTAACCCCTTCCAGACCGCGCTGGTATCTTAAAGGGGGAACGTCCGGGTTGGCTGAGAGAGGGGCGGCTGTGCAAGAAATGGACAGATTCTGACCTGCTTTTCTCCTGTAGATACTGAGATCCACCATTCCATCGTGCTTGTGGACATGTTAAAAAAGCAAAAGATGTAAAACCCAATCCCACCCAGTATTGTAGATAGGGTTAACACTTTTTCTTCAAGCCAAACCCAAACACTTTAGCGACACACAGCAAATGTTTTCTTTTTTTTTTCTTTTTTTTACTATATACTATAGCAGTGATTCTCAACCAGGTTTCCGTGGAACTCTAGGGTTCCTCCAGAGGTTGCTAGGGGTTCCTTCGGCATTGGGCAATTTCTGCCTCTCAGATAAGTTCCCACTTTTCCCAAGATCCCATTGATCTTTTTAGCTATCTGTAAGGAGGTAATTCTTTTCAATGACCAGGGGCGTTGCTAGGTCTACAAAAGATCTGGGGCTAGAGCCCATAGCAGCGTAGTAAAGAAAGTCATACGCTTGGGCGGGCATACACATGTATATACATGTATATAATATACGCGTGTGTGTGTGTGTATATATCCCCAGAGAGCCCCCCCTTACATCAGTGTCCCCAGAGAGAGAGCCTTCCCCTTGCATCAGGGTCCCCAGAGAGAGAGCCTTCCCCTTGCATCAGGGTCCCCAGAGAGCCTCCCCCTTAAATCAGGGTCCCCAGAGAGCCTCCTCCTTGCATCAGGGTCCCCAGAGAGCCTCCCCCTTAAATCAGGGTCCCCAGAGAGCCCCCCTTACATTAGGGTCCCCATAGAGCCTCCCCCTTAAATCAGGGTCTCGGGGCTATGGGCCCCAGATTCTGGGCTATAGCCCCAAAAGACACCCCCTAGCGACGCCACTGCCACTGACCTTCACACTAATGTATCATGAATTGTAGATTTCTAATTTTTAGCAGGGGTTCCCCTGAGACCGGAGAACTATTTCAAGGGTTCATCTGTGTTGAAAAGGTTGAGAAAGGCTGTACTACCCTGTTTCCCCGAAAATAAGACCTAGCGTGATGGTCAGTGATGGCTGCAATATAAGCCCTACCCCCCAAATAAGCCCTACCCTGTTTCACCGAAAATAAGCCCTACCCTGAAAATAAGACCTACACGGAGTTTAACTAGGGCTTATTTGGGGGGTAGGGCTTATATTGCAGCCATCACCGACAATCACGCTAGGTCTTATTTTCGGGGAAACAGGGTATAGGATAACCTGGGGCATCTTTGGGCCCTCCGAAGAGAATAGTAATGCGGCGCACATAGTGCCCCCTCGCCCTCGTGTCAGGCCCAGTTCTGAGCCACATGCCTGTCTAAATAATGTGTCCAGGTTTCAGGGGGGGCAGAAACCCGGACACGCGATTCAAAGCCCGGACTGTGCGGGTGAATCCCGGGACAGGTGGCAATCCTAATTGTAGTCGTAAATAAATATCCGTGGGACCCCCAACATTATTTTATGAAAACTCTCTGTTTTCATTGCATACCTTATATTAGACGTAGTGATTTCCTCACTGGGTCTCTGTGCTTCTTTATGCAAATCAGGCAGCCCATGGCTGGTGGGAGGGGCCAGCAATGCATTGCACAATAGCTTCCTGACAACATCACAGCACCCTGCCTCAGTACGCTCGCATACCTCCCAACTTTTTGAGATGGGAATGAGGGACACCAAAGTATGCAGGTATAGGACACACCCACTGGCCACGCCCCCTTAAAGGAGAATTGTATAAAAAAACAAGATTGGTTAAACCCACAAGTGCTTTTTTTTTTTGAGATGGGAATGAGGGACACCTATCAGCAAAAGTATGCAGGCAAAGGACACACCCCTTGCCACGCCCCCCTTAAAGGAGAATTGTACAAAAAAAAAACAAGATTGTTTTTTTACCACTACTGTTCCTTTAATTTGGCTTTTGGAAGTTACAAATGCAGCAATTTAGAAATCAGATGAAAGGTTTAGTGCTGGGAAACACTTTTTGATAGATAAAAAGTGCATTTTATATACATCTATATGGATCAGACCAAAATGAGGGACAATTGAGGAGAAATTAGGGACAGAGGGACATTGTTCCAAATCAGGGACAGTCCCTCGGAATCAGGGACAGTTGGGAGCTATGCTCTTGAGCTTTCAGTCCTGATGCAAGAAGTGGGATGGCACTTATGTGAATATCAAAATTCCTTGATAGGTGGGTGTTACTCATAACTATTCATATACCTGTGCAGCTGAGGCTGCAGAGAAAGGGGCTGATAAATGTCACTTTTGGCCGTGGGAGGGGGGCCCTGTCAGGTAGGCTGTATGGGGCCCCCTGTGATTTCTAACAGCAGTCCTGCAGGCTGTATTTGCATGCAGACCACTCTAGGTAACACCCACATGTTATGTTGACCCTCTATGATTAAAAGACCTGAAATACAATGCAATGAATTTCCTCAAATGTTCCTAATTTTGGCAACATTTCAGTGAAGTGGAAGTTCCAGGTTTTGCTTGTCCTTAAGACTTTTGTGTGATAGAGGACTCCCCCTAGTGTCACCCTCTTCAGGGTGTCAGAGGTGACCCCATTTCACACTAGCAGGGTCACAGTGACGGTGGCCCTGTTCTCCGCCTGCTTCCTCTCTCTCTCTTTGGGAAATGTACACTAGTGACATGTGGAAGGAGTTCTCGGGCTGTCAGATGACCCGTGTTTTCTGTAACTAGATCAGGGTGCTGTGATCAGGGTATAAATACTGAGGGGCCGCCGCTGTTCGTTAGCATTGGATGGGGCCCCATGTCTTGGAATTATACCTGCGAGGACACAGGGGGGGTCTAGGAATCAGCACCACAGGTCAGTCTTTGTACTAACACCTGGGGGTGTATTTATCAAACATTCACCAAACATTCACTGCAGATTCACTAAACAATGTTTGGTGAAAGTCACATTCACTGCTCTATAAATGCTTTTCGGCTATGTTATCTGCATTTCCCTGCCCCTTGGTATAGATTCCCTAGGATAACTGCATTCCCCGGCCCCTTGGTATACACCTTTCCGGGGAGATCAGTATTCCCCGGCCCCTTGGTATAGATGCCCTGGGGAGATCAGTATTCCCCGGCCCCCTGGTATAGATCTCTCTGGTTAGATCTGTATTCCCCGGCCCCTTGGTATAGATCTCTCCGGGGAGATCTGTATTCCCCGGCCCCCTGGTATAGATCTCTCTGGTTAGATCTGTATTCCCCGGCCCCTTGGTATAGATCTCTCCGGGGAGATCTGTATTCCCCGGCCCCTTGGTATAGATCTCTCCGGGGAGATCTGTATTCCCCGGCCCCTTGGTATAGATGACCCGGGGAAATCTGTATTCCCCGGTCTCTTAGTATAGATGCTCCGGGGAGATCAGTATTCCCTGGCCCCTTGGTATAGATGCTCCGAGGAGATCAGTATTCCCCGGCCCCCTGGTATAGATGCTCCGGGGAGATCAGTATTCCCCGGCCCCCTGGTATAGATGCTCCGGGGAGATCAGTATTTCCCGGCCCCTTGGTATAGATGCCTTGGGGTGATCTGTATTCCCCGGCCCCTTGGTATAGATCTCCCCGGGGAGATCTGTATTCCCCAGCCCCTTGGTATTGATGCCCCGGGGAGATCTGTATTCCCCGGCCCCTTGGTATAGATGCTTTGGGGAGATCGGTGTTCCCCGACCCCTTGGTATAGATGCCCCGGTGATATCTTTATTCCCCGGCCCCTTGGTATAGATGCCCCAGGGAAAGCAGTATTCCCCGACCCCTTGGTATAGATGCCCTGGGGAGATCAGTATTCCCCAGCCCCTTGGTATAGATGCCCTGGGGAGATCAGCATTCCCCAGCCCCTTGGTATAGATACCCCAGGGATATCTGCATTCCCTGGCCTTTTGGTATAGATTCCCTGAGGGGATTTGCATTCCCTGGCCCCTTGGTATAGATGCCCCGGGGAGATCAGCATTCCCCAGCCCCTTGGTATAGATGACCCAGAGAGATCTGCATTCCCCGGCCTCTTGGTATAGATGCCCCGGGGAGATCAGCATTCCCCAGCCCCTTGGTATAGATGACCCAGAGAGATCTGCATTCCCCGGCCTCTTGGTATAGATGCCCCGGGGAGATCAGCATTCCCCAGCCCCTTGGTATAGATGACCCAGAGAGATCTGTATTCCCCGGCCCCTTGGTATAGATGACCCAGAGAGATCTGTATTCCCCGGCCCCTTGGTATAGATGCTTTGGGGAGATCAGTGTTCCCCGGCCCCTTGGTATAGATGCTCTGGAGAGAGCTGTATTCCCTGGCCCCTTGATATAGATGCCCCAGGGAGATCAGTATTCCCCGGCCCCTTGATATAGATGCCCCAGGGAGATCAGTATTCCCCGGCCCCTTGATATAGATGCCCCAGGGAGATCAGTATTCCCCGGCCCCTTGGTATAGATGCCCCAGGGAGCTCTGTATTCCCCGGCCCCTTGGTATAGATGTCCCAGAGAGGTCTGCATTCCCCGGCCCCTTGGTATAGATGTCCCAGAGAGATCTGCATTCCCCGGCCCCTTGGTATAGATGTCCGAGAGAGATCTGTATTCCCCGGCCTCTTGGTATAGATGACCCAGAGAGATCTGCATTCCCCGGCCCCTTGGTATAGATGACCCAGAGAGATCTGCATTCCCCGGCCCCTTGGTATAGATGTCCCAGAGAGATCTGTATTCCCCAGCCCCTTGGTATAGATGACCCAGAGAGATCTGTATTCCCCGGCCCCTTGGTATAGATGCTTTGGGGAGATCAGTGTTCCCCGGCCCCTTGGTATAGATGCCCCGGTGATATCTTTATTCCCCGGCCCCTTGGTATAGATGCTCTGGAGAGAGCTGTATTCCCTGGCCCCTTGATATAGATGCCCCAGGGAGATCAGTATTCCCCGGTCCCTTGATATAGATGCCCCAGGGAGATCAGTATTCCCTGGCCCCTTGATATAGATGCCCCAGGGAGATCAGTATTCCCCGGCCCCTTGGTATAGATGTCCCAGAGAGATCTGCATTCCCCGGCCCCTTGGTATAGATGTCCCAGAGAGATCTGTATTCCCCGGCCCCTTGGTATAGATGACCCAGAGAGATCTGTTTTCCCCGGCCCCTTGGTATAGATGTCCCAGAGAGATCTGCATTCCCCGGCCCCTTGGTATAGATGTCCCAGAGAGATCTGTATTCCCCGGCCCCTTGGTATAGATGACCTAGAGAGATCTGTATTCCCCGTCCCCTTGGTATAGATGTCCCAGAGAGATCTGCATTCCCCGGCCCCTTGGTATAGATGTCCCAGAGAGATCTGCATTCCCCGGCCCCTTGGTATAGATGTCCCAGAGAGATCTGTATTCCCCGGCCCCTTGGTATAGATGACACAGAGAGATCTGTTTTCCCCGGCCCCTTGGTATAGATGTCCCAGAGAGATCTGTATTCCCCGGCCCCTTGGTATAGATGACCCAGAGAGATCTGTTTTCCCCGGCCCCTTGGTATAGATGACCCAGAGAGATCTGTTTTCCCCGGCCCCTTGGTATAGATGTCCCAGAGAGATCTGTATTCCCCGGCCCCTTGGTATAGATGACCTAGAGAGATCTGTATTCCCCGTCCCCTTGGTATAGATGTCCCAGAGAGATCTGCATTCCCCGGCCCCTTGGTATAGATGTCCCAGAGAGATCTGCATTCCCCGGCCCCTTGGTATAGATGTCCCAGAGAGATCTGCATTCCCCAGCCCCTTGGTATAGATGACCCAGAGAGATCTGTATTCCCCGGCCCCTTGGTATAGATGCTTTGGGGAGATCAGTGTTCCCTGGCCCCTTGGTATAGATGCCCCGGTGATATCTTTATTCCCCGGCCCCTTGGTATAGATGCTCTGGAGAGAGCTGTATTCCCTGGCCCCTTGATATAGATGCCCCAGGGAGATCAGTATTCCCCGGCCCCTTGATATAGATGCCCCAGAGAGATCTGCATTCCCCGGCCCCTTGGTATAGATGACCCAGAGAGATCTGTATTCCCCGGCCCCTTGGTATAGATGACCCAGAGAGATCTGTATTCCTCGGCCCCTTGGTATAGATGTCCCAGAGAGATCTGCATTCCCCGGCCCCTTGGTATAGATGTCCCAGAGAGATCTGTATTCCCCGGCCCCTTGGTATAGATGTCCCAGAGAGATCTGCATTCCCCGGCCCCTTGGTATAGATGACCCAGAGAGATCTGTTTTCCCCGGCCCCTTGGTATAGATGCCCCGGTGATATCTTTATTCCCCGGCCCCTTGGTATAGATGTCCCAGAGAGATCTGCATTCCCCGGCCCCTTGGTATAGATGACCCAGAGAGATCTGTATTCCCCGGCCCCTTGGTATAGATGTCCCAGAGAGATCTGCATTCCCCGGCCCCTTGGTATAGATGACCCAGAGAGATCTGCATTCCCCGGCCCCTTGGTATAGATGACCCAGAGAGATCTGTATTCCCGGCCCCTTGGTATAGATGACCCAGAGAGATCTGTATTCCCCGGCCCCTTGGTATAGATGTCCCAGAGAGATCTGCATTCCCCGGCCCCTTGGTATAGATGACCCAGAGAGATCTGCATTCCCCGACCCCTTGGTATAGATGTCCCAGAGAGATCTGTATTCTGCATTCCACTACATAGTGTAAGGACCTGCCTGATTGGGATACAGATTGATTGAATACATTCGGAGGTCCTCATATTACATCATTTTGGTAAATCTAAAGTTGATTGTACGGTCAGATTGTAACATGTATGGTGACCCTCAGGCTAATTGGGAATTGCAGCTTCAAAACCCATCTAACTTTATCATTTATGTGAACTAATGCATGTCTATGTACTCGTCATACAAGATTCCTCCTAAAGAAATCATGACATTCAAAGATCTTACAAACCAGCATACATGAGAGCAGTGCATCCTTTCATCGGTCATTGTTCTGTGCTCACGGAAGGTTTGACGATGTTTATGCCTCGGGGAGATTCAAGTCTGCCTGCTGTGGGATTTAAACGAGCTAAATACAGAAAGGAATGTAATATTATATAACAATGTTCATGAAGGGAAAGGAAGGCACCAAGGAAAGCAAAATATATGAAGAATAAACTTCATCTTTAAAATAGCTGAGAATAATAGATGCAGGGAGTGAAAGGCATAGGTCATGTCATATAGTCTATTATATCATGTACATGTACAATGTAATTTATCCTAATGTATGATCGGGTTTTAATTGCTTTCTGTGTCGCTGTTGGGGAGATTTACCTTCACTTCCTGTGTGGTCACCAGGACAGGAAGTGGGCATCACTGAGCATGACTGCACTCTGCCCATTGGTTGTAAGCCTTATGGAGTGGAGACCTGTGTTTGATAGTTTGACAGATGGGGCTGCTTTGCATGAGGCTGCTTGTTGATATTATTAGAAAGGTGTTGGATATGAATAATTTGTGTACAAGGCAAATCGGGTTTACGTGGAGGCTGTGTATGTTCTAGACAGATATTTACATGAGGAATGACATAACGTCCAGCACTAACAAAATAAATATATATATATATATATATATATATATATATATATATATATACACAGTATATAAAGCCATTGTCCTGTATTGTGCTGCCAATCCTAGATTTCGATCACATAGTCCACTGGAGTTGCTGCAGTCTGGCGGTTGTGCGCCATCTTTTGTTCATGCCAATCTCTGTGTGAAGTGATTATCTTCAAACCACCATTCCAATGTCTCTTTTTTTAAGAAGACATACCATTGGCATACTTACAAATATTATGGTGCCAGATACATGGACACTGTTCACCTTGCCCAAAGTCCACATATCGTTCGCCCACCTTTTCGGTGGGTATACCAAAATCACGCTCACGTTATAGGTTGGTCCCAACCAGACCCTGTCTCAAAATATGCAGAGCCCACCCACTCATGGCTCAGATGTCTTCATTGACTCAAATAAGGTTTATGCTGTGATCCCAGGACATTGCCAGGGACACAGCATCTGCAGAACTGAGGGCTAAGATGTGAGACTGCCTTGGCAAATCCAGGACCGTTGGCATTTGTGCATTCACAGAGTTTAGTGGGCCGACTTGCCTGATGGCTCATTATATCTCTTTGGGAGATCAGCTTTGAGGATTCCCTTCCAGGCCTTGTTCCTGTTCATCTTGGGTTTTTCGGTGTTCCTGTCCACCTTGGGGTGCTCCTGTTCTCCATTCATGTTCTGCATTAACTGTAGAGGGTGGAGTGCTTTTATTAACGCCATGGCAGCTGTGCAACTCCAGGAACAGAAGAGCAGATATTTCAACTCTCCTTGAGAGGCATAGGAATCTACTGGGTGCAGGCTGGGCAAAGAGATAGTCAGAAGAAGTATCAACCTTGGGTGCTTCAGCAGGAGGGGGGCACAAAAAGGGCAGGACCTTCAAATGATTCTGCTGTAGTAGCTCCCAACTCATGGGAAAGGTCACTTTTCACCTTGGGTGCTAATGGACCTTGTCCCAACTATGTAGTTTTATTCTCTGGCATCCACCGAATGCTGACATTAAAGACCCTTTAATAGAATGAGTGACGCTAAGCGTTTCAGTGGTGCCCATGTGGTTGGCGGGGTCAGGACAGGACATGACTCCAAACTCTGACTTGGCAGGATAATGGTGATGGATCTCATTTCTTGCTTGTGGTGCCTCACCCCGTTCCTCAGTGGTTCAGCATACCTGATGGAGGTCACATTTCACGGCTTTTGGCATGCATTCATCAAGTCAACAAGTCTGACCCTTCACCCAAATCCTGCCTGCTCTCACTTCACCTGTCACTGAGATAAGATGAGGAAATTAGACTATGAAGATATCTGTTCAGGGGTCTCACAGGACAACCTTGAGGGTTTCAAAAGTCTATAGAAATGATACTCGTTCAGCAGGATTCTTCATCTCGTCTCAGAACAAAGCAATACTGACTGTTGGGGGCCCAGAAATCAATACACAGATAATGGGGGTCTCAAAAATCGGTACACAAATAGTTGGGGTCCCAGTAATCGATACACTGACAGTTGGGGTTCTAAAAATAGGTTTACTTATGGTGGGGCTCCCAGAAATCAGGGCACTTGATAGTAGGGTCCCAGAAATTGGTACACAGATTGTGGGGGCTCAAGTAGTTATTACAATGACAGTTGGGTCCTATAACAAAATGTATTCAATAACTGCTTACATATCGTTTGGTCACATTCGCAGTACCAGTAAGGATAGGAACACATTCCCCTCCTCACCACACTTACCTACTCTGTGGACATCGGAAATGACGTCACAAGGCTCCAACCGATGCGTTGCGTCACAGGCCTATCCCTGAGGACGTCAAGTGACTAGCAATGCAATGCATCAGGTGGAGCCTTGTGACGTAATTTTCAGTGTCCACGGAGTACGAAGTGTGGTGAGAAGGCGATAGTGTTCCTATCCTTACTGATATTGCAGATGTGACCAAACTGTATGTAAGCAGTTATTGGATACATTTTGTTATATTTTACTGGTAATATTGCGCTATGGGTGTTTTTGCTCTCTCTGAGTGACGTTCGTTCAAGAGGCACGTTATTGGAGTGTTTATGCAGACGTATTGGAGCCTGTACAGTGGGGACCTTAGCAGCTATCCATTAAGATCTTTAGCGTTGTCTGACCTTTTGGTCATTTCTGGAAGTGAGCGGCCAATTTATTCATTGTTGGCGGCGGTTGCTGTTTGATCCTTTGCTTCACCGGATACATCTTCTCTCTTCAACTACGATATGGACTGAGCATTCATCATATATTCATTCATATGTTTTTTGCACTTGGACTTTTTATATTTACTCATTTATATATACTTATATTACTTGGCTTTTTCCTTTTTCACTTGAATTTTTTATTTTTATTTTTTTGATTCCCTATATTTATTAATCTTTGTTTAATATGTTCAATATGTAGCAAGATCCCAGAGCCTCCTTCAGTCTAATGAGAACCTCCAGGGCCAAGAGCTGCTGACATCCTTCTGTATAGCGTGAGTTGTAAGGCATAGTTGGTGTAATGCAAGATAGATTCATGGGCGCCAGACACTTCTTGAATGCACAGAGATTTTATTTCTCTTGAACAGAGCTGTGGTAGAGAGGGTTTAGGGCCAGGACACCCTTAGGTAGTTGCAATGTTAATTGGCAGACTCTGAGACATCTATAGGTAAACAGCCATGCAGGGAAAGGCATCCAGCAAGACACCACATCCGCATGTGTAGAAATGCTGTCTCCTATGGCAAGTCTTAGAACAGTTCCTAACACAAGTTGTAACAAACTCCTATACTCTTATACAGTCACTTCTTGTAGATTCTCAAGAGAGCTCCCAGTCTCTCTCTCTAGACTTGATGATTAACTGCCACTGAATCCCTTGAGCTCTTCCAATCTTCACTCTAGTATCTTCCTCAAGTGTCCCCCCCCCCCCCTGCTTCCCTGCTGGGTCCCTAGCATAGCATTCCAGCTACTTCTCAAGCATCACCCCTGGCCTGCTCGGTCCCTGGCTTGACACACAACACTGCTCTGCAAGCATCACCTCAGCTGGCTGGGTACCTGGCTTGACACCTGCTGAAGTTTCCCGATTCTTCACCTTCTCCGATTGGTGAGAATAGTGCTCTGGTACTTGCTTCAGCTACTCACAGTGGTCCCTGGTAACAAGATGGATGGTCCCTTAGTGGCAACAGCTTCCCTTCTACCTCTGACCACCACAGGTTCTCCTTCCGGTAGAACCATCACTTTTGGTTGGACTGCAAGCCGCAGTCCCAACCCTACGCTGCTTTTTTGCTTCTGGATAGGCCCTCAGAAAGTCTAGCAGTCAGATGTACCCAGGATAGGCCCAAACTCCGGCCTAGCAGCCTGGGCAGTACAATACACATCCACCCAGACAGCCATCCAGGTGGCACAGAACACTGATCACCTGACCCCACCTAAATGTATAGGTTCTCCCAGCAGGCCAAGGGATTTAAAAAAAAAACCCTGCCCATTGGCTGAGATACCCCATATACCCATAATCTGTCCTTGCTTTGCCCTTGTCTTATCTAATGTCACCAGGTACCCAGCCACCTAGCAGCAAAAGAGAGAAGTGCAGCAATTCCAGACTTAGAGTGATCTCAATTGATCCCTAACAATGAGCCAAGGTAACTGCACCTGCCAGGTACATTTAGGAGCAACCCTGCCTAAACATCAGGGTGCTACAAATATTTACTGGGTTATAGCTAATTGAACAAGCGCACCATTTTATACACATTACACTGATAATGTAGTCTCAGAAATTCGTACACAGATAGCGGGGTTCCTAGATATTAGTACACTAGAGTCTTAGAAATCGGAATACAGATAGTGGGGGTCCCAGTAATTGATACAATTACAGTTGGGGTCCTAGAAATTGGTATACTGATAGTGGGGGTCCAATAAATCACTACACAGATAGTGGGGCTCCCAGAGATCGGTAAGCTTGATAGTGGAGGTCCCATAATTCGGTACACTGACATTGGGGGGGCCCAGAATTCCATACACTGATAGTGGGGGATCCCAGAAATCAAGCAGATAGTGGGGATCCTAGAAATTGATACACCAACAAATCAGGTCTTATGCCCTGTACACACGGTCGGACATTGATCGGACATTCCGACAACAAAATCCATGGATTTTTTCCGACGGATGTTGGCTCAAACTTGTCTTGCATACACACGGTCACACAAAGTTGTCGGAAAATCCGATCGTGCTGAACGCAGTGACATAAAACACGTACGTCGGGACTATAAACGGGGCAGTAGCCAAAAGCTTTACTCTCTTAATTTATTCTGAGCATGCGTGGCACTTTGTGCGGCATTTGTGTACACACGATCGGAATTTCCGTCAACGGATTTTGTTGTTGTAAAATTTTATAGCCTGCTCTCAAACTTTGTGTGTCGGAAATTCCGATGGAAAAAGTGTGATGGAGCCCACACAGGGTCGGAATTTCCGACAACAAGGTCCTATCGCACATTTTCTGTCGGAAAATCAGACCGTGTGTACGGGGCATTAGAAATGGGTATCCTGATTGTTGGCCTCCAAGAAATCAGTACACAGCCAATACCTACATAGGCCCAAGGACTGCGTCCTCCCTGAGCCAGCACCCCACATTAGTAAGTAGATGGTGACCCTGGATGATGTCTGAGCAAAGATGGCTCCTTCCTTCTGAAGAGAAAAAGAGATGATGGCAATGTCAGGAGGTGTACTGTGATTTCTGTAAGAGGTTATAAATACATGGAACTTACATATTACTTAGGTATATTTCTTCATGTTAAGTTTACACTAACGCTAGTTCTGCTTTAAAGGAACAGTCCTAACAAAAGTAAAGGTTATTCCTTTAGGTTTAGGGCACCTTCAGGTATCGCTATAGTACAGCAGGCTGGTCCACTGTGTGGCATCAATATACTACCAGTGATCTGATAACACCAATTGCTGAGCCATGTTTGTATGCAGACTGCAGTGACACCCACAAGTACACATGTGAGCTCTAATGATAAAAAAACTCAGATAAAGCAAAATTGCTTGCACCATCTGACTTTAGTACTGTAACATTTCCTAGAACATTAGTTCATTGTTTGATTTGCCTTGTCTCCTCTTTAATACCGCCTTTATTACGTTATATGTTTTTAGGTGACCATTTAAGAAGTGACGTCTTTCTTGACCGGTGAGTCAATAAAACATGGTCGGACTGAAACCTTCTGAGGTTCCCCCCACCCTCATGGTGAAGTTTTTCGGTGCTGGGACAGCGGCCTGTATAGCGGATCTGGTCACCTTCCCCCTAGACACCGCCAAAGTCAGACTGCAGGTATGGCATGAGGGGGAGTTCCCACTAACATGGTTTGCACTGGTTCGTTCCAGGTGATCTGGTTTCCTCCCACAATCCAAAAACACACTGGTGGATTTATTGGCTTCCACCATAAACTGGTCCTGTGGTGTCAGGGTGACACTGGCAGGGACAATGGGGACTCTACATTTCCTGAGGGCTCTTTCTATTCTCTGAAACCAATTTACAGTTTAAAAAGTCTTTGGTAGACTCTATCTTATGGGGACTCTATTGGTGAGATGATAAGATCTCTGCATTGAGTCCGAGGGGCAAGGTGCTCCCTTCATCCCTGCCAGAATTTTTATTTTTATATTATGGAGAATACGAACACACAAAGGTGGGCAGAAACACCAAAAACTCCAGGTTGTCAAGAGAGTAGAAACTAGGGCAAGGAGGTCTCACTCTTGGGGTATCCAAGACATACAAGGAAGCAGGGGTTTGCTGGCATAGGCCACCAGGCTATGGTTGCCACCTCATCCCTTAAACCCGAACACATAATTACACAGGTTCTGTGGCTGATTAAGGTGGTAATTAAAGTCACTTGGTGCCTTATCTGCATTTAATTAGCCTCAGAACCTGTGTAATTCAAAGGTGTTCAGGTTTAAAGGGATGAGGTGGCAACTCTACACCAGGCTCCATCTATAATCACTTTAGGGTGGACTTGCCTGTAGTAATGCCACTGCAGTTTAATGAATTGCAGTTGTACTTGGGTTGAGTTTGGGTGGAACCATGAACAACAACAATGTTGCCCATATAACTACCCCGACTTCTTATGCCACTCTTTGCATTTGCCTACACCCACCAACAACACAGGATCCATGGCAAAATTGATTTACTTTACACAAGTAGGCAGGGGGTTGGGAGAAGGGGGGGGGGGGGGGGTCATGGTCCAAACAGAAAATAGCTTAAACAGATGGTTTCTGAAATCTGGCTAATAATACTCCTAAGCACAATGTTCCTTGCCATGAGCACATTAACATTTCAGGTGCAAACTAGAAATGTGTATTTGTGCATGTTCTTAGTAATCAGATCCAGCTGTCTAATGACCCATAATCACAAGCTTGCAATGCCTGTAGACTTTCTAAACTGGATGGTCAGTGGTATAATGCAGGGGTCTCAAACTGGTGGCTCTCCAGCTGTTGCAAAACTACAAGTCCCATGAGGCATTGCAAGGCTGACAGTTACAAGCATGACTCCCTCAGGCAGATGCATGATGGGACTTGTAGTTCCACAACAGCTGGAGGGCCACCAGTTTGAGACCCCTGATATAATGTATAGACCAGTACATGTAATCAGAACACAGTTCTGGATGTTCTGTTATAGTGAAGCAAGGGGCCATCAACATGGGCAAATTTTGGAAACATTCCAAAAGCTGGAGATCACACTATCACTGAACTGGTTGGGTATCAGTGTCCAGCTTAAGAATTGGATCCGTTTCTAGGTAGTCTGTGCTTTATATTGTAGATGTTCAGCTTGAAGCATGCAATGTGTGAGCAGCAGGGTAATAAGGGGAGAGGCAGTTATTTTTAGACCCCCTGACCTCATGGGCCCATATAACATCTAATCTCGTGTCTTCCCATCTGCAGATACAAGGAGAATGTTTAGCCGAGCCCAGTGTCCGTGTGGCACACTACAAGGGTGTGATGGGCACTATCACCACCATGGTGAAAATGGAAGGTCCCGCCAGCCTCTACAATGGCCTGGTGGCTGGTCTGCAGCGACAAATGACCTTCGCTTCGATCCGTATTGGGATGTATGACTCGGTGAAGCAGTTCTACTGCCGCCAATCTGAAAGTGAGCTCTACTTCTATGCTAATGTCACCAGGCTTCATATTTGCATGCATATGGAGAAAAGAATACTAGCCCACGGCAAATAATTAGCTGCTTTCTGTTTTACGTTTCCAGTGTAGTTTGGAAGAATAAAAAAAGGAAATATGATTAGTTACTTTAAGCCATACAGTATGAGCAGGCCTTTGGGTGGACATTCTAGGCCTTGCCTAAGAAAAAGGCTGTCTAGAGGAGTGTGCCTGTGTTGACCAATCATATTACAGCTATGAACAAATAGGCTGCTATGGGTAACATGGATGTTATCCTTTAAGTGGTTGTAAACCCCTACATATACCCAGTGAAGTGACTGGCCTCAGGTGATACACAGAGATGAAACAAGTCCTCCTACATAAGTTGTACTTGTATATTTGCAGTATTCTCTTCTCTACAGCCATTCAAAGTCCATAATTTATACAGCCTGTGAGAAAAAAGGGGACGGGAAGCTGAAGTTACACTCTGCAGAGCTCAGTGAGAAAAGCTCTGATAGCTGATTGGAGGGATGGGACACACCCCCTTTACACAGCACACAGGAAAAGAGCTGAGGCTGTCAATCAGCTGGAGGTCCCTCCCCTCTCACCATTTTTCTCTTGATGTAAAAAAAAAATTTGTCAGAAGTGATACATGCTGATAGCAGAGGAATGAAGAAGCAGACAGAAATGACACTTAGTGCTCTTAACTGAGACAAATACACACTATAGGGCAGGGATATGCAATTAGCGGGCCTCCGGCTGTTGCAAAACGTCCCATCATGCCTCTGCCTCCGGGTGTCATGCTTGTGGCTGTCAGTCTTGCTATGCCTCTTGGGACTTGTAGTTCTGCAACATCTGGAGGTCCGCTAATTGCATATCCCTGCTATAGAGGGATATGCTTTGTTCAAATTTCATGTCTGAGGTTTACAACCACTTTAAGCATGCTTCATTTACATGTGGCCCGTTGTTCTTAGGAACTTTTAGTTACTTTCTTACTCCACCCTTGTGTAATAAACAGGATGGGTAGGGAAGGTTAACATGACCCTTTTTTAAGTTATGAAGGTCTAAGTGTATAATATGAAGGCTTTATTTAAATAACTCAACATTAGATTTTTAAGCCACTCCCATGTACCATTAAGCCCCGCCCATTTTAAATATGCATGTTACCATGGCCAGTCTGAGACTGGTAGGTTGTTGGATTAGAGTTGGGTGTCACAATGGTGTGCGGAGGTTCTGAATGATAGCTTAGCCCCCCTAAACATCTAGAATACTGCTTTGGGATCCCACATCAGCCACACGACCATCAGCCAAGGCAAGATCTCCGCTAAAAAGGAAGATATAAGTTCTGAATGGCGACGATCAAAAAATTCTTAGACCAGTCTTTCTCAACCTTTTTATCATGGAGGAATCTTTAAAAATAACTGTCTGGAATAAATACTACCCTGCTTTCCTATCTCTGGGGCACAGGCTTGCAGAGACCTTGGATGGAGGAAGGTTTGGCTTGTCCAGACCTGCATAAACACTTCCTAGCGGCCCAGTTGTCGCATGCACACAATTGGTTGATCTCTGATAAGTCCAACGCAGCGGTGGTTATGGAAGCAGCCTGTCTGGGCTCCTATTAGGCGTTGTGGAACCTAATTTATCATGGACCCTCTGCACCTTTCCACCCAGCTATGAGGACTGTTCTGAGAACGTGGTCAGCGGCTCTTTCCCTGCGCCCCATGCCTTCTGGGCATATAATCCCCTTTGGTTTAACCCGTCACTGTCGGAGTTTATGTCAATACCAGATCCTAGTATTTGGCCACTTAAGGGTATCAAATATGTGGCTCAGATTTGTACTGGGTGGGAAATTACAGACCTTTGATGGGTTAAAACAAAAATGTGACCTGCCTAACTCTTATGCCACGTACATACGACTGTTTTTTCCGTCAGAATAAACTCTAACGGTTTTTCTGACGGAGTTCCGCTGAAACAGACTTGCGTACACACGATCACACCAAAGTCCGATCATTTAGAACGCGGTGACGTACAACACATACGACAGGACTAGAAAAAGGAAGTTGAATAGCCAGTAGCCAATAGCTGCCCTTGCGTCATTTTTGGTCCGTCAGAATAGCATACAGACGAACGGTTTTCCCCATAGGAATTGATTCCGTCGGAAAGATTTAAAACATGTTCTATTTCTAGGTCCGTCAGAATTTTCTAAAAGGAAAAATCCGATGTAGCCCACACACGATCGGAATATCTGATGAAATGATTCCGTCGGACCTTTTCTGCCGGAAAATCCGGTCGTGTGTATGTGGCATTACTTGTTTAGGTTTTTGCAGCTCATGCAAAGCCAAGGGGGTGAATACTTTTGCAAGGCACTGTATAAAGAGTTGTTGCCTAATATACATACGGGACTTGAAACTCTTAATGGGTGGAGGACTTCCCTACCCTGGATACGGAGGATTGGGAAGACGCATGGGAATGCTCCTTCACACAATTGGTTTCCGCAAGGGATAGATTAATACAGTTTAAGATTATGCATAGAGTGTATTACACGCCCAAGCGTTTACATAAAATATATCCATCTATCTCAGCTTCCTGCTGGAGGTGTGCTGATCCATCAGCGGGTTTTATTTATGTATTCTGGACCTGTCCCCAAATAGAGAAAAGAGGTCACTACGGTTATTTTCACTGCCATCACCATCCAGATCCCACGAATGGTGGAGGTGTGCCTGATGGGTCTTGTAGACTCTCTGGCTCATAGTTGAGCAGTCAGAACCCTCCTGGGATTATTAGTCTATTATGCACGCAAGGCCATTGTACTCAGATGGAAATCCTCTGCTGCACCATCCGTCAATCTTTGGAAACCGTTAATTAACTCCACCCTACCACTGTATAAGGCCACTTACTTGACTAGAGGTTTTGTTAAGAAATTCCAGAAAATGTGGGACATATGGGTGGAATCTCCGTCTACTAACGTGGATTCTCTAGATGATTAGCTTATATCCTGCATGGTGATTCACTAATTATTAGGTTTTTAAACTTAACTGGACAGTAAATTTTCTGGGTATCCATGTTCTGAAGGAGTATTTATCTTCATAGTGAGCTAGGCTCTGAAGATTAATTGGGAAAAACATGTATGTTTCAACCTGCATAGGTGGTTCGAGCGTACCAAGTTGTTTTTTTTTTGTTTTTTTTCAGTTGGTTTTAGTTGTTTTTGTTTCGGCTTTGTTCGTTGTTTGTGGATTCGAGCCTGGCTATGCCCAATAGACTCTATTATGTACCTCATACTTGAAATACTGCAATAAAAAAAAATTCAAAAAAATTTAAATAACTGTCTGGTCCTGGGAAAAAGGGAAGATCCCCCCCTTAGAGATGGCTAAAAAGATCATTGGTGTCATTGGTTACTTATCTGAGGAACAGAAATCTCCAAATGCTCAAGGAGCCCCGAGCAACCACTTGAGAAACCTTGGTTGAAAACATCTGGCCTAGAAGGTGGTCAAGGACCACCTATGGTGGGACCCCAGAGAACTTGTTTCTATAGCAAAAGTTAAAAATACCAAAATGTTAGCTTTTGTGATTCTTGTGGATCAGATGGGCAGGATTATGGGGGTTGTGGAGAGGGGTGATAATAGGTCCACTTTAAAGGGTCAAATCTCATTGTCACTTAAACAGTTGGCAAGTACAAGAATGGCATATAACAGAACATCATCCAATCTCTTCTACCAGATTCTGGTGTGGCTTGTCGACTCCTGGCGGGATCCACCACAGGCGCACTGGCGGTCACTTGCGCTCAGCCGACAGATGTGGTTAAAGTGAGGTTCCAGGCGCACATCAAAGTCATAGATGGTAGCAAGCGCTATAACGGGACGATGGACGCCTACAAGACCATTGCTAAGGAGGAGGGGGTGCGAGGACTCTGGAAAGGTAACAGCACACACCGGCCAACAGACAAGAACATCTGAGCTATAGAAAAATGAGATGTAAAGTATAAAGTTAGAATAAGAAAAGAACTGGCCAGATTCAGTTATTATTGTACTAATAACTTACTTGTTAATCCAAATTATGGCTTATATATTTTAACCAACTCACTCTCACTTTTATGCAAAACTAAACAAATTAACAAACAAATCAAATAAAAGTTTAAATACCGATAGGTAGAAAAATAGAAAAAAAATCAACAGGAAAATAATAGTTATAGGGGAGAAGGGGAATAAGGGACTTATTAAGCTAAATGAAGGGTTGATAAGGGGGTTAAATGGGAACACATAGTATTTTAAAAAAAAAATGTTTCTTTACTTTTTAGGTTCAACTAACACCCTAGAAGAGAGGTGTCAAACTCAAATTCAATGTGGGCCACATCAGCAGTATGATTGCCCTCAAAGGGGCCATTTGTAGTTGGGGTGTGCTATGTACAGAGTGCAGGGTTCAGGGGTGTGCTGTGTGCAGATTGCAAGATACAGGGGTGCATCATGTACAGAGTGCAGGGTACAGGGGTGCGCTATGTACAGAGTGCAGGGTTCAGGGGTGCACTATGTACAGAGTGCAAGGTACAGGGGTGCGCTATGTACAGAGTTCAGGGTACAAGGGTACGCTATGTGCAGAGTGCAGGGTACAGGGGTGCGCTATGCACAGAGTGCAAGGTACAAGGGTGCGCTATGTACAGAGTGCAGGGTACAGGGGTGCGCTATCTACAGAGTGCAGGGTACAGGGGTGCGCTATGTACAGAGTGCAGGGTACATGGGCGTGCTATGCACAGAGTGCAGGGTACAGGGTGCTCTGTGTACAGAGTGCAGGGTAGAGGGGTGCTCTATGTACAGAGTACAGGGGTGCGCTATGCACAGAGTGCAGGGTACAGGGGTGCTCTATGTACAGACTGCAGGGTACAGGGGTGCACTATGTACAGAGTGCAGGGTTAAGGGGTGTGCTATGTACAGAGCGCAGGGTACAGAGGTGCGCTATGTACAAAGTGCAGGGTACAGGGGTGTGCTATGTACAGAGTGCAGTTCCAGGGGTGCCTTAAGCACAGGGTGCAGAACTCAGGGGTGCACTATGTACAGAGTGCAGCATTTAGGGTTGTGATATGTACAGAGTGCAGGGTTCAGGCGTGCGTCACGTACAGAGTGCCAAGTTAAGTAGTACACTACGTACTGAATACTGACTTTGGGATGCGCTGTGTACAGGGTGCAGAGTTTAGGGGTGCTCTATGCACAGTGTGCAACCACCACTACCCTGCTATGTTCTGGCTGCAAAACTGTCTGCAACGGCCACATGTTTCACATATGTGCCCTGGAAGATTAAACAGCAGATTGAATTGTATCCCTTTTGATATGCAGATGAACGAAACAAAGTAGATGTAAAAGTAATAATGTTACTTTGTATCTCTCTATTTCTCACCTGAACTATGTTTACAAACACTGTGTCAGATGTCCATTTTTTTTTACAGCAGCAGCTATTATCTTAGGTTCACCTTTATGCTGTTTCTCTGTGGCCGCATTTGCCCGGGCATATCAGGCCATTCATTTGAAAAATGCAGAGAAAAGGTCCTCACTACTTTTCTGAAACTGCAGCCACACAGAAACCACATACGGCTAGGTGTTTCCATGCATGGGAAAATGTCCCACAGATTCCAATGTGTGTGATTTGCACATCTTCTAAACAGAAGCATGTTTTTACTGCGGGTGCAAGAATGCGTGCAATTTACATGCAGTCCCTCACCTTTATAGATGTGGAGCTAACCGAACAGCTGCTGTATTTACACAGAAACTCCCGGCTGTCATTTGGACAGCCGGGAATTGCTGGCAAGGGCGAGAGCAGTAGGCAGGGCAGCAGCAGGGCAGAAGAACAGGAAGTACTACACATGCCCTGTGTACTTTGTTTTTTTTTTGGGAGTGTGCAGCACTTCAAGTGCTTGTCATGGGTTAAATTATTTAAAATTTATATAAAAGTCTATTTAAAAAAAAAAATATGGAGTGTAGAATAGCTAGAACCCCTGTCATGTTTTTATTGCTGTCTTCCCATAAGGAGACTGCTATTCATTTTTTTCCTGTGTATCTATTTATTCTTTTTATCTCCCTGCTATTTATTCTGGTGACCATTTTCACTAGAACCTAAAATGAGAGAACACGCAAAATTATGAGTTGTCACCAGGAATAGTGGGGGGGAACCCTTCCAATTGGAAGACTTGTTTCAGTTACAACTGTCTAAGAAAGGATTTCACTCATTTTGGGAGAGGTTTCCTTCCACTTCCTGTTGTGTGCTCAGGACAGGAAGTGAAGGGAAATCACCTCAATGGGACACAGATGGCTAAAGAAATCTGACATGGGTTTTAACCATTTCCTACTCTATCCCAAATTTTAAAAAAACTACAGATTTGTCTTGATAGCCACCCAGATTTGGAAAGGTTGGGTTAGCCAATCAGAGCTCTAGTGTGAGCATGCTGTCAGTCAACTGTGTGAACATGCTGACAGGAGGAAGGACCTCATTAGTCCACTGCTTCTCCTACATTGTCCAATGGATATGGCTGTGACACATGGCTGTGACAGGGACACATGGATCACAAGACTGGCTGAACACAGTTACATATCCTACGACATAAAAAAACCGGTTTGTGTATATTTTTTTTCAATTGTGTATTTAGCTGTTGGCCTGGACTTTAGTTTTGAACACATAAATGGAAGCAAAAGTCCAAACATACTTACTGTGGCTGGAGAAACTGCTGCTCTGGAACCCCACAGTGTCCAGTCACATGACCAACCCAACCGTTCTGAATTCCGATCTTTCTCTTCACCAAAAAAAAAGTGATATATTTTAAGTCATGTGACCAACCACTGTGGAATGCCAAGGCAAGTATGTTTGTTGCCATTTATGAGTTTTATGGGGGTTGAGTGGGAAGGGGAAAGGACTAGGTCCCATCTAATTTAGCCACTGGGTAATTTATTTGTAGCACACATTTCACTTTGTAAAACCTATGCCCATGCAAACTGGGCTGCACTGCATCGTCCAAAGGCAAATAAAATAAAACAATTAATAAAGTAATAGTAATAATAAAATTAATTTAAAAAAATAGCACATAAACACACAAACATATGAAGAATAAAAAAAAAAAAATTAATTACAATTTTTATTCTTATGTACCAAAAAAACATGGCTGATCCACATGTTCCTTCGTGTGTAGGGACCATGCCTAATATCACCCGGAACGCCATTGTCAACTGCGCAGAGCTGGTGACCTACGACCTCATCAAGGAAGCCATTTTAAACAATCAACTGATGACAGGTGAGAAGGACTCCCATACAGGCAAAAATATTGTTTTTCTTTTTTTTTGGGGTGGTTTAGTCTTTTTTATGTTTAATTAGTGTTCTTTTGATTTGTGTTTTTTTCCTTTTTTTGATTTGATTTTTTGTGTATATGATTTTTTTTGTACTGTCACTTTATATTAAATGTTTTTTTTTTTTTATTTAATTACATGCGGTACATAATTTTATTATGTACATTATTGTTTTATATATATATATATATATATATATATATATATATATATATATATATATATATATATATATATATATATATATATATATATAAAATTATAAAATAAGTTTAATAAGGGGATCGGTTTTGGCTCAAGAATAGGTCCAGAATAGTTAAAAGGAGCTTCCATAAAACTTCCACACGACTTTGAAGCCAAATTCCAGCACAACTTCGGCATGACTTGCATGCAACTTTTTTAACAGAAGTTAATGCAAGTTGTACTGAAGTCAGACCAAAAGTAGTGCAGGATGCTTTTTCTAAGTCAGAGCGACTCAATTGGCACAGATTAGAACGGCTCTATTGAGTTGAATGGGGTGTGACTTCTGACAGGGGCGGACTGACCATTCGGGCACTCGGGCACTGCCCAAATGCCCCATGCCACTAAGGGGCCCCATCAGGGTTGCCAGCCTCAATAAAACCAGGGACAGTATGTAAAAATCTGTGTTCTTTTAAAAATCCCAAGATTATAGCTGCCCCGCCTCTCCAGTGCCTTTTCAGTGTGTGTATGTGTATTCTGTGTGTGTATATTGTGTGTCTGTGTGTGTATACTGTATGTGTGTGTGTGTATACTGTGTGGCCCCATAATCTCCTATTGCCTGGGGGCCCCATAATCTCCTATTGCCTGGGGGCCCCATAATCTTCTCCTATTGCCGGGGGGCCCCATAATCTCCTATTGCCCGGGGGCCCCATGAGTTGTCAGTCCGCCCCTGACTTCTGATGTGATGTGATCCAAAGTTGGAGTGATCGTTGCATCAGTGTGAACCGGGCCTAATAAATGCTCAGCCTAGTGTTCGTATAACAGACAGTGTACTAAACAGTGTTGTAGATGCAGAATACGTGCTGAGATAAAAGGATAGACCACACTGAGAGTCTATTCTTCATTATCAGCCTGAGCAGACAACAGTATTTAAAAAAAAAAAAGCCTGTAGTAAGGAAACTGCCTAAAGACTGCCATTGTCACATCAAACTATAGTTTTGGGGTTTGGATATGCTTTAACAATGACCTTAAATTTGCTTCCCCCATTGACTCCCAACGTATTTCACCAAAATGGCAAAGTTTTCCCCGAAATCACACAAATTTTACCAGAATTTCTGAGAAATATAAGTTTAAATTTTTGCTTATCCCTGGTGCTTACCAACCACCATGGCACCACCCAGGAATAGTTTGTATTGTGCGTATGAATGGTCTCTTCAGTCACAGAGAAAACATGGCTTATCTAGATCGTGCAAAGTTCTGTTTGAGGGTCAGAACATGTTCTTCTAGCAGATAACAGCAGATTCCATGAACCGATCATTAAATGGTAATAAAAGTTTTCATGACAGTATTACACCCATAATAATTGCCTGTCTGTGAACGGTGATACCAGTGCTCAGGTAGTCTAGCGGGAGAAGGTGTGATGTATCGTTAGCTACATGCTACTTGGCTTGGGTGATCCCAGTGGCACACTTTAGTTATTTTTCATGGGCAGCCCAAGGCTCCCTATGGGGACATTGTCCCTATTGGACACCTTGGACCAGGCCCAGCCTGGAATACCTGGAGCCCAGGCACTCTATCCAGCCCACACTATCTGCCTACTACAGTCCAAACTAATCCCTGAGCACAAACCCATGCTTAAGAGTAAATCCACCATTGGTACGGAATGGTACCAGGCTCCTTTTGAAAGGATAACAACTTTACCGAAGGAACATTTAGTCATACAGGGTGATGATGGCGCATGCCTAAACAGGTTATGGAAATATTTAAAAAGTAGACAGAGAGAGAGAACTATGCCCAAAAAAAGGTACAACAGTGTTCTGGCATTCCTCTAGATTAGGGGTGCTACAAGTCTATAAGTCCCCAGTTTGGGAGTAATCCTATTTCTCCCCTCAAAGGGGAGAGAACCAGATTGCAACCAATATATAAAAACAAACAGGGTGTTTAAGGATGACCCAACAGTATTATACTAGAGATCATAATGAATACTTTAAATAAAAAAAATAAAAATGTTTTATTAACAAAGACAACAATTAAAAACCTTACATATCAATATAATGCATTTATTCTACGAACAAATCTGAAGTCCTGAGTAAGCGGCATAAAGCCACAAAACGCGTTGACATTTTCTAGTGGACTCTTGCTATTATACTTTTTGATTTTTGTATTGATATGTAATGTTTTTAATAGATGACATTGTTAATAAAAATTGTATTTTTGTATATTTAAAGTATTTATTATGGTCTATAGTATATTACTGTTGGGTCATCCATAAACACCCTGTTAATTTTTATATATTAGTTCTCTTCCTTGTTGTGGACGGGTGACCTTCTAGTATTTAGGCTGATATAGCATTAAAGGGTTGTCGCTCTTTCTCCTACACACGCACACATACAGTATATATATATATATATATATATATATATATATATATGTATGTATATATATATATATATATATATATATATATATATATATATATATATACGGTATATATATATATTTACAGTATATATTATTAGAACCAGAGTACCTCGTCCCAGCTGGTGAAGTCTAGACAGAAAAGAACCAGTCTACTGTCTTCCATGCATTGGGGGGATCTTCATCCATTTTATATAACCCATTATACCAATGGACAGGTGCCAGAATGCCCAGGTGGGAAGAATAGTCTTAAAGGGGCTACACACAAATGCATGTTGTGTGCCGGATACAAAATATGACATTTGGGGGGATTAAATTAGGAGACCATCAAACATTGTATAAAGCCTAAGGAAGGAACCCAATGGGTCATGAAAGCTTCCATGTTTAATCTCTTAAAATGCTCCATACTACATATTTGGTAGAGCGATAAAAGGTTAGAACCTCAAAGGGATTTAAACTCTTTCTTACTAGAATAAAAAAAATTGGTTTGGTGGAGAGTTAGGCTTACAATTTTCCATACAGTCGTACCTCCTTCACCTATACACAGTTCCCATTCTGACTACACCCACAAATGTATCATACGCCACTCCATTGAACGATGTCCTATGAATCCTTTGGTACTAGGCCACAGCCCAAACTAATGTCTTGTGAAAACTATCATATATCATCATGGGACTGTAAATGGGAAAGAAAGTCTAATTGTCTCCATCATTAATAGGAGGTTACATAATCCTACTTGACCCAAACCAAATGAATTTTTTAAGACAAGGCCAATTTTGTATCTTCCAGATAACCTACCGTGTCATTTTGTGGCTGCGTTTGGTGCGGGGTTCTGCACAACGGTGGTGGCGTCTCCTGTGGATGTCGTGAAAACGCGCTACATGAACTCTACGGCCGGCCAATACAAGAATGCCATAAACTGCGCGTTCACCATGGTGGTGAGAGAAGGCAGTGCTGCATTTTACAAGGGGTAAGTCTAACATCAGCAAAATAATGGAACTTTCAGGGCACCCTGGGCTGTTTCTGATCTAAGGCTCTCAGGTATGCAAATAGCAAATTCAAGTCCAAAGTCAGAGAACTGGCCTGCCTCCTCCTGCCTGCTGCACCTCACTATTGGTTGGGGGTGTGCATCACACGGAGGGTCCATTAGAGAAGTGGGAGCAGAGTAATGAGGGAAGCCAGAGTTTTGACTTCTGAACAAATCTTGGTGACAACATGTTGCTATTTGCATAACTGACATAGCCAGAGTTTAAGTTTCTGAAAATAGCTGTTTAGGTCAGTCCTAAAGCTGTGGCCCATGAGCCTAATGTAGCCCTTTGCTTGACTTTAATGGCTCTTGGAACACTATTCCTTCTACTGTTACCAATGATGGGGCACTATTCCTCCCATTGACACCAATAATAGGGCACTATTCCCCCCACTGACCCCAATGATGGGGCACTATTCCCTCCACTGACCCCAATGATGGGGCACTATTCCTTCCATTGACTCCAATAATAGGGCACTATTCCTCTCACCAGTGGGGGGCACTGATTTTTCTCCCATCAACCACAGGCACTAGGCCATTTTTTACTTACACTGCTTACCGACCCTGGGGAATTTTTACTCCAAATGACTCCCAAGCCTGGGATATTGATTACTCCCACTGACAACTGACGCCAAGGCATTACCTACACCCACTGGCCACAGATCATTCCCCATAAGGTCTAAAGGACAGGAGGAGAGGGTGCATCTCCTAATACCTTCCAAAAATACTGATACTGCCATATTGCCCTCTTTTTCTCTGTAGATTCATGCCAGCTTTCCTTAGACTCGGCTCCTGGAACATCGTCATGTTTGTCAGCTATGAACAGCTAAAAAGAGCCATGATGATGACCCATGGCTCCTGGGAAGATCCTCATTAACATTAAGTCAAGGACTGAAGAGGTTTACATATAATCTGGGATCAGAAGGCCCATGGTCAATGGGTAACAACACTCCTGCAAAGGGAAGGCTCTCATTGAAGGTTCTTCAAACGTGCTTGGTCTACCAAGATGGGGACAAGTCTTAATTCTCCTTCTCTGTTTACAATACAAGGAGAAGGAACTGTAGGTAGAAACCTCTCAGGATGAATAGGCAAGGGAAATTGTAGAAGATGTGACAATTAGGTGTCATAGGCAACTTTTGGTTGCAATGCCGAGTTTGAAAAGATAATGAGGATCCAGAGCTATAATGTAGGCCTTGGGTAGTACCAAGACATAAGCTTGCATGGAGTCTGCAGCACTCTGGATACTCCATATATCAGGGGCAGGGCCCTATATTGAGCAAACTTTAACACTCTCTGGTAAGTGTCGGTTGCTGGTCCATTCTCTTCTAACTTCTTGAAAGTTCTTATGGAGCAGTAAGGCCCATCCATCATAGTGATTAACCAATAGGGACACAGAGGAGGCCGAAGGGGTGTGATTTAAGAAAATATCTAAGCTTGCTGATTACAACACCCCAGGATTTGGGGTACCCAGAGCACTGAAGACGGCATGTAAAGATATATCCAAGCAAGATTTGCTCCTGCATTTTACTTCTGGAGCCTACTCAGGTACCAACAGGTTTACCATAAACAATCTTTGTTGAAGAAAAATCACCTTTTAAGGGCATATGCAGAAAATGGTGAATTTGTTTTCCGAATCTGAAAACCTTAGGTGCATCTTCCTGGTACAGGTGTTTTAAAATGGTTGATTCACCACTAGTGAATGTTTGGTAATTCACTGCTTTATAAGTTTGCCCCTAAGTTTTTATTGTATGTGCCGGTAATTGGCCCAGAAAAGCAAAATTGTAATCTAAATTTTAGAAAAAAGCTACACTGGTGCACACACATGAGTGAATTTTTACACTGCCCCTTGCCTTGAAGTGTCAGATATGTATGCAAAGTTCATGTTCCTATGTATGGCCTCCCATCCTCCTTGGCATGTAGTAGCTGAAGGAGACTGAACCCGGAGAAGCTTTCCACCTAGGCAAATCTCTTTAAAATAAGGAAAATCTGACCAGGTGTCCTTATTGGGAGATTCATCCTCCATTTCTGTTTGGTGACAACTCAAAATTGTGGATTTTCCCTCACGTTGTGCCCCGGTGGCAATTGTTTTCAGGGTAAATAGAGAAGGTGAACCTTGCCAGTGGGGACACAATTAACAATTAAAACCTTAAAGAGGAGGGCTCATGGTGCTGGGTTCCAAAAGAAAGTCCTCCCACACAAGATGGCATGGGGTCTTATGCCCTGTACACACGGTCGGACATTGATCGGACATTCCGACAACAAAATCCATGGATTTTTTTCCGACGGATGTTGGCTCAAACTTGTCTTGCATATACACCGTTGCACAAAGTTCTCGGAAAATCCTATTGTAATGAACGCGGTGACGTAAAACACGTACGTCGGGACTATAAACCGGGCAATAGCCAATAGTTTTCATCTCTTAATTTATTCTGAGCATGCGTGGCACTTTTTGCGTCGGATTTGTGTACACACGATCGAAATTTCCGACAACGGATTTTGTTGTCGGAAAATTTTATAGCCCGATTTCCGACAAACTTTGTGTGTCGGAAATTCCTATGGAAAATGTGTGATGGAGCCTACACACGGTCGGAATTTCCGACAACAAGGTCCTATCACACATTTTTCACCGGAAAATCCGACCGTGTGTACGGGGCATTACACTGTGTTGAGCAATAGACAGGCAGTTCACATACAGTATACTGACGGTTCTGCAGGAACGTGTCTGATAGGAACCGAAGAAACCAGGATGGAACACCATACCTAAAGTTGGAAACCAAATCTAAGTTTTATCAGAATAGATCCGTCCCAAACAAATATCCAACACATTTCATGGGTCAAAGGGTGCTTAAAATGTATTGATGAAAGTTGGAGAAGGACTGATAGAATAAGTGGTGGAGTAAGACACGAGTATAATGTGCACAGGCTAGCTCCACAGCTGGTTGTGGCAGTCATATAAACCCAACAGGGGTTCCAACTCTTCCACATGCTATCCAAAATGATTGCCTTTAGGTACAAATTTAAGGTGGCTGTCACTGCCTACGAATACTATGTTCTATAACAGGGATATGTAATTAGCGTACCTCCAGATGTTGCAGAACTACAAGTCCCATGAGGCATAGCAAGACCCTGATAGCCACAAGCATGACACCCAGAGGCAGAGGCATGATGGGACTTGTAGTTTTGCAACAGCTGGAGGTCCGCTGATAGCATATACCTGTTCTATAACATTTACTGGTGTTCCCTTAAATACCATGCTTGCCTGTGTTGTGAACAACCCTTTGCTGCCAAAGTAACTGATTTCTTTATAAGCATTTCTAAGTATTAAATATTAACTTTTCAGGTGTTAAGTCATGTGCGACATGTGCATCGGACTGGGTAAGGGAAATAATTGATACAAGTGGGCAAAGGGCATATGGCAACCGTTCATCAGTTGTTACATTTTTATCAGATGTAGACTTCTTATAACCCAGTGGAGGCAAACTCCATCCATGTGAGATTATGTTGGTCATAAATACACATGGAAATTTTTGTCACCCTTATGTCTGAAACTCCTAAGTGGAAAAGACCAATTTTTAGGAATGCAGTCTATCAGTGACAAGCCTGCAGGGGACTCAGTTATAATATACTATAAAACATAGGTAAGTGTGGCAGCAATTGTGACAGAAGGTGGTCATCACATGGGCAACCGTGATAATACATGGGCAACAAACGGACAATGGCAACATATAATGATACAAGTCCCGTCTTCTCATGACTGAAGGTAAAAAGCACATTGAAACCAGAAACAAGATACATAAAGACCAAATACGGATGCAATGGGGTTGAATTACCAAAGGCAAATAGACAGTTCATTTTGACGTGCAGTTGCTCCAGAGCTTAGTAAATGAGCTGAAGCTTCACTGTGCAAAATATACCCAATCACGTGCAAGGGAAATACAAAAAAAAACTGCATTCTTGTTTGCACATGATTGGATGAGAGAAGTCAGAGGAGCTTTTCCCTCATTTACTAAGCTCTGGTACAACTGCACTTGCAATGTGCACAGTCTTTTCGCATTTAGTAAACCAACCCAAATGTTTTCATGCGATGTGTTCAGCCATGCTTTAATGTACTTCAGGTCTGATTCGTAATCATTCCACAACTCTTCTGTTTTTTTTGTTTTTTTTAATCAAAACTTGAAATGGAATTTTGATGTTTGTAAAGAAATCAATAAAGAAATATTCAGCAACTTTTCCTCATTCTGTACTATGGCGTCTAAAGGAATACAGGGGAAGACATTGAAACGTATGCCCCGTACACATGAGTGGAATTTCCGTCTGAAAAATCTTGGATGGGTTTAACCAATCTTGTTTTTTTTTGTACAATTCTCCTTTAAGGGGGCGTTGCAAGGGGTGTGTCCTATGCCTGCATACTTTTGCTGATAGGTGTCCCTCATTCCCATCTCAAAAAGTTGGGAGGTATGACCTTATTGTAAAGGCTAGTTATAGATTGGGATGGTTGCCACTTCTCTGCACAGTTTGTTGGCTGGAATGTGTGTAGGGACGCATGTGAGGCTTTCAGCTGCCATTGTGCTCTTGCTGGGCATCCAATATGTCCCTCAAGGCAGACCAGCCCTTAATTTATCCATTGCTATATATCAGGGATATGCAATTAGCGGACCTCCAGCTGTTGCAGAACTACAAGTCCCATGAGGCATAGCAAGACTCTGACAGCCACAAGCATGGCACCCAGAGGCAGAGGCATGATGGGACTTGTAGTTTTGCAACAGCTGGAGGTCCGCTAATTGCATATACCTGCTATATATGCTCCAACTTGGAGACTCTTAAAACTAGAGAGTTAGGACCGCAGTACACAGAGGAGCCTTGACGAGGAACTGTGACTTTCACATATATTTGTAAATGTGTGCAACTAAAACCTGCCTTTGACATGAACTGTTAGACAGGGCTAATTTGTTTTTTTTGTTGGTGTTTTGTCAGATTAGGCGACCCGTCAGAATGTGTAACGGAAGCGACGTTCCGTCACCACCACCATCTTTCTACACCCTGCACTCCTCCATAGTAAGGACACACTGAGAAGGGGGAAAGCGGACATCTTGTTACACCCACCGGAGTTTTGCATTTTACACTTTTTTTAAACAGTAAACTGAGGTTATCTATTGAAATACAGTACTTACAACTCCGTCTGACTGGTTAGATGTTGAATTTTAAAAACAGCGGCAAGCCTGCTGATCTCACAGGTTTGCTAATCTGACAGACGTTCGCTGCTTTTAAAATTCAACATCTAATCAATTATACAGAGTTCTAAGTACTGTATTTCACGATATAACCTCAGCTTACTGTTAAAAATATATGTAAAATGCAAAACTCCAGTGGGTGTAACAAGATGTCCACTTTACCCCTTCTAAGTGTATCCTTACTATGGAGGAGTTTGGGGGGTGTAGCAAGATGGCGGCAATGAAACATCACTTCCGTTACACATTCTGACGGGTCGCCAAATCTGATGAAACACAGGCTAGCTGGTAAGTGTGCTGGGAAATTGTTTGTTGTTTGTAACGCCGCGTACACAAGATCGGAAATGCCGCCAGCAAAAGACCGATGTGAGCTTTTGGTCTGAAAATGCGACCGTGTGTATGCTCCATCGGACTTTTGCTGGCAGAATTCCAGGCAACAAAAGATTGAGAGCAGGTTCTCTATTTTTCGGTCGGAAAAAATTCCTATCCGAAAGCGCGTCTGTATGCAATTCCGAAGCGCAAAAAATTACGTATGCTCGTAAACAATGCGATGCATGCTCAGAAGCATTGAACTTCATTTTCTCAGCTCGTCGTAGTGTTGTACGTCACCGCGTTCTTGATGGTCGAAAGTTCCGAGAACTTTTGTGTGACCGCCTGTATGCAAGGCAAGCTTGAGCGGAATTCTGTCGGAAAAAACATCCAAGTGTTTTTTTTACCACTATTATTCCTTTATATTGGCTTTTGGAATTTACAAATGCAGCAATTTAGAAATCAGATGAAAGGTTTAGTGCTGAAAAACACTTTTTGATAGATAAAAAGTGCATTTTATATACAACTATATAGATCAGACCAAAATGAGGGACAAATGAGGAGGAATGAGGGACAGAGGGACATTGCTCCAAATCAGGGACAGTCCCCCAAATCAGGGACAGTTGGGAGCTATGTAAGGTGCACATGGAAGGGGCTTAGCACATTACAAACAACAACAAATTTCACACTTACCAGCTAGCCTGCAAAAAAACAAAAAGAAAAAAACCCAACAAATAAGCCTTAATAATTCATGTCAAAGACAGAGGGGTTAGTTGCACCCGGTGTGTATGTGTATATATATATATATATATATATATATATATATATATATATATATATACAGTATCTCACAAAAGTGAGTACACCCCTCACATTTTTGTAAATATTTTATTCTATCTTTTCATGTGACAACACTGAAGAAATGACACTTTGCTACAATGTAAAGTAGTGAGTGTACAGCTTGTATAACAGTGTAAATTTGCTGTCCCCTCAAAATAATTCAACACACAGCCATTAATGTCTAAACCGCTGGCAACAAAAGTGAGTACACCCCTAAGTGAAAATGTCCAAATTGGGCCCAATTAGCCATTTTCCCACCCCCGGTGTCATGTGACTCATTAGTGTTACAAGGTCTCAGGTGTGAATGGGGAGCAGGTGTGTTAAATTTGCTGTTATCGATCTCACTCTCATACTGGTTACTGGAAGTTCAACATGGCACCTCATGGCAACCTCATGGCAAAGAACTCTCTGAGGATCTGAAAAAAAGAATTGTTGCTCTACACAAAGATGGCCTAGGCTATAAGAAGATTGCCAAGACCCTAAAACTGAGCTGCAGCATGGTGGCCAAGACCATACAGCGGTTTAACAGGACAGGTTCCACTCAGAACAGGCTTCTCCATGGTCGGCCAATGAAGTTGAGGTCACGTGGTCAGCGTCATATCCAGAGGTTGTCTTTGGGAAATAGACGTATGAGTGCTGCCAGCATTGCTGCAGAGGTTGAAGGGGTGGGGGGGGTCAGCCTGTCAGTGCTCAGACCATACGTCGCACACTGCATCAAATTGGTCTGCATGGTTGTCATTCCAGAAGAAAGCCTCTTCTAAAGATAATGCACAAGAAACACCGCAAACAGTTTGCTAAAGACAAGCAGAGTAAGGATATGGATTACTGGAACCAGTGCACAAATCAGACCTCACAAATGCTCTTCTGGAAGAATGGTCAAACATTCCCATAGACACACTCCTAAACCTTGTGGACAGCCTACCCAGAAGAGTTGAAGCTGTTATAGCTGGAAAGGGTGGGCCAACTCAATATTGAACCCTACGGACTAAGACTGGGATTCCGTTAAAATTTATGTGCGTGTAAAGGCAGGTGTCCCAATACTTTTGGTTATTTAGTGTATATCAAGTAAGCCATATAAAGCTGAGCTTGCTTGAGTGTGAATCCGGTGTACTAATTCACAAAAAAGATAAGGTCTCCATAAGTGACCAGAGTATAACAACTTGTTTAAATTACAGTGCTGAAGTCCAGGGGTCACACTGAAGTTTGGTTTTCAGTCTTTGCAACAAATATTACAAAAGTCACACCTGAGCGATTATCTGCTTAAAGCTCAAAAATGCTGGAGGAGAAAAAAAAATCAATTATTGTCTATGGAGATGGTTCACATCTCCACTCCAAGTTGCCTGAAGCCAAACGACTGAAGCTCAAAAAAGCTCTGGAGCTTTTTTTGTCGCTCGAATCGGGCAGATTTGGGCATTTTTGGCACGTTTGTATTCCCATAGAAATTAATGGAAAATGCGCCATTCATGCATTTTTGTGCGATTTTCTGCTCACATGAAAAAAAAGTAGAAAAATAAAATGGTAATAAGATATGAATAAATAAATGTAAAATAAATACACAAATAACTAAAAGTCATCATAAATAAGTAAAATAAATGAATGATATGTACTAATACATTAATAAATAATAATTAACTTCTAACCTTAAAAAATAGTAAATACATTTATTATTATTATTATTATTATTATTATTAATATTATTATTATTATTAATATTATTAATAACAATAATAATAATATTATAATTATTATAATACGAGATTTATATAGCGCCAACAGTTTACACAGCTCTTTACAATGTATAAGGGGGACAACACAATTATAGTACAGTTCAATACAAAAGGTACAGGAGGGCCCGGCTCGTAGAGCTTACATTCTAAAGGGAGGGGGTGGTGGTACAAAAGGTAATAGCTAATAATAATAAAGGTAATAATATAACAATAAACACCCAGACTCGAACGGAAAAAAAAAATTATATATATATATATATAATAATACAATAATAAATAATAATTAACCTCTAACCTTCAAAAATATTAAATACATTATTATTATTATTATTATTATTAAATAATAATAATAAAATAACAATAAACACCCAGACTCGAACAAAGAAATACATTGTTAGTAATAATAATAATAATAATAATACGTTTTGTGTTAGGGTTAGGGTGTTTAGTTATTTATTATTAGTTTATTTTTTTAAGGGGTAATGGTTAAAGTTCAGGGCTAATTATTTATTTATTGTTACTTAGTATTAATTTATTGAATTATTTTTTTTATTTATGATTTTTATTTATTTGTGTATTTATTTTACATTTATTTATTCATTTATTATTATTATTATTATTATTATTATTATTATTTGTATAATAATAAATAAAATAACATAAAAAAATAAATAAAATAATAATAAATAACCCTAACCCCAACTCCTTATCCCAACCCTAACCTAAACTGAACTCCAACCCCTTACCCTAACGAAAAAAACATTATAATAAATGAAAATTAATAAAAGAAGAAATAAAAGCTAATGGAAAAGCTAAAAAAAGCTGAAATACCTAGCAACAAAAGACGCAACAGATAACAGTTTTCTCTATTGGCTAATAAAAAAAAACAAAACACCAAAGCCCAAAAACGCTGCATGTAACGCGCCAAAATCACGAAAAAACGCAGGAAATTCGCTCAAAGACGCTGGGCTCAGGTGTGAATGCAGCCAAAATGAGCTGAGCTGCGAACCAGGAAATGCCCCATGTAGTGATGCATCGGCTCTGCTCCTGCATGAGGAGTATGGCCAAGTCCTCTATTCAATTGGAATGGCACAGATTGGAAACCCTGAGAAGAGATAAATCCTGTGCTCAGGTTAGGACAATGTCCTTCACCACCCACAGGACGGGTGTCATGAGTCATGGGAAGCAGAGAAGTGGGAGCGCGTCATCTGTGACATCTCCGAGGACCCGCCAGGCCATATAAATAGCTTCTTGTCTGAACTGGATACCAAGAATTGTCTCTTCTGAATCAAATCATTAGGTACATTACATATGACCTTGGCTTGCACCAAGACTGAGGGCTTCTGAGAGGCGTTATTACTATTATTATTATTGGTAGTGAAGTGATACAGCGCTATACATTCACATACTGGGGCCAATTTAGACAGGAGCCAATTAACCTACCAGGGAGGGTAGGGAGGTGATATTTCAGGAAGATATGTACAGTTCCTACCACCAGCCACAATCTGCTTGCATTGCATTGAGAAGCACAGTACAGTGACGTCGATATGGGGGTGCAGACCCCATCTGGGTGACACCTGCCAAAGGGGTGACACCAGGGTTGCCAACCATCCCTAAGGAATATGGTTGCAGGACGACTTTGGAACTGCGTATACGCAGTTCCAAAGCTGTCTGGACCCAGACACGCTCGGCTATTTTCGGCCAGGCGGGTGCATGGGCAGTGAATCAGTGATGCATGGTGCTGCCTGGTGCCATGTTTGAATAAATGGCAGCATGGCAGTGGGAACACCTCCCAAGTCCCGACCCGGAGACCAGATACCGACCTGCCATCTCACCACCATGCCACTGTGAGCAGCACGAACATAGAGTCCTGAAAAATAGACCCCTGCCCTGCACCATTCATCCATGGCTGCTGGAGACTCCCACCACCCCACTGTGAGCATGGCAGCATGGAGACCCAGAGACCGGACCCCTGCACCTTCAATCTTTGGCTACTGGAGACTCCTACCACACCATTGTGAGCATGACGACATGGAGACCCAGAGACCGGACCACTGCACCTTCCATCCATGGCTGCTGGAGACTTCCACCACCCCACTGTGCGCATGGCAGCATGGAGACCCAGAGGCCGGACCCCCGCACCTTCAATCTTTGGCTACTGGAGACACCCACCACCCCACTGTGAGCATGATGACATGGAGGCCCAGAGACTGGACCCCCGCACCTTCAATCTTTGGCTACTGGAGACTCCTACCACACCATTGTGAGCATGACGACATGGAGACACAGAGACCGGACCCCTGCACCTTCCATCCATGGCTGCGGGGAGACTCCCACCACCCCACTGTGAGCATGGCAGCATAGAGACCGGACCCCCGCACCTTCAATCTTTGGCTACTGGAGACTCCCACCACCCCATTGTGAGCATGATGACATGGAGACCCAGAGACTGGACCCCTGCACCTTCCATCCATGGCTGCTGGAGACTCCCACCACCCCACTGTGAGCATGGCAGCATAGAGACCGGACCCCCGCACCTTCAATCTTTGGCTACTGGAGACTCCCACCACACCACTGTGAGCATGACGACATGGAGACCCAGAGACCGGACCCCTGCACCTTCCATCCATGGCTGCTGGAGATTCCCACCACCCCATTGTGAGCATGATGACATGGAGACCCAGAGACCGGACCCCTGTACCTTCCATCCATGGCTGCTGGAGACTCCCACCACCCCATTGTGAGCATGACGACATGGAGACCCAGAGACCGGACCCCTGCACCTTCCATCCATGGCTGCTGGAGATTCCCACCACCCCATTGTGAGCATGACGACATGGAGACCCGGAGACTGGACCCCTGCACCTTCCATCCATGGCTGCTGGAGACTCCCACCACCCCATTGTGAGCATGACGACATGGAGACCCAGAGACCGGACCACTGTACCTTCCATCCATGGCTGCTGGAGACTTCCACCACCCCACTGTGAGCATGACGACATGAAGACCCAGAGACTGGACCCCTGTACCTTGCATTCATGGCTGCTGGAGACTCCCACCACCCCATTGTGAGCATGACGACATGGAGACCCAGGGACCGGAGCCCCGCACCTTTAATCTTTGTCTACTGGAGACTCCCACCACACCGCTGTGAGCATGACGACATGGAGACCCAGAGACCGGACCGCTGCATCTTCCATCCATGGCTGCTGGAGACTCCCACCACCCCATTGTGAGCATGACAACATGGAGACCCAGAGACCAGACCCCGCACCTTCCATCCATGGCTGCTGGAGACTCTCACTGTGAGTACAGCTATAGCCACAATCTCTGACTATCTTTTGCATCATGTCCGCAGCAGGGGTGACACCATGTTTTACAACACGGGGTGACACCAACCCTAGTGACGCCTCAGGCACAGAGACAGTGATGACATTACTGGGAATAAAATAACATACACTATATTGCCAAAAGTATTGGGCCATCCCTCCAAATCATTTGGTGGAGGGGGGATTATGGTATGGGGTTGTTTTTCAGGGGTTGGGCTTGGCCCCTTAGTTCCAGTAAAGGGAACTCTTAAGGCGTCAGCATACCAAGACATTTTGGACAATTTCACTTTGATGCCCCTAACCAGTGTCGGCTGGTGCTCCCCCCCCCCCCTCGTTTAGTCAGTCGGTAATCAGTGAACCCCCCCTTTTGCTTGCTTGTCAGCCAACTAGGCCCGCACTTACCCCATCTAGGTCGTAGGCAGGGCTTCCTCCTCTGTGGCTTCACCCTGCGTCTCCTCCTCCTGGGCGGCCAATACGATCGCTTCTCTTCTTGACTAATCGGGTCTTAGGACCCACTTCCCGATTGGCTGGGAGGAGAATCAGGAAGAAAATAGCAGTATTGTAACACAGCAGGGTGGTCTCAGAGCGCAGTGCTCTGTGCCCCGAGCCCACCCTTTTTTGAAGCCAATTAGAGCCTCAAGCTCTAATTATGTGCTTAACCACTTAAGGACCAAGCCTCTTTTTTAGATGTGTTGTTTACAAGTTAAAAACTGTTTCTTTTTGCTAGAAAATTACTTAGAACCCCCAAACATTTTACATTTTTTTTTATAACACCCTAGAGAATAAAATGGTGGTCGTTGCAATACTTTCTGTCACACCGTTTTTGCGCAGCTGTTTTTTTTGGGGGAAAAAATACACTTTTTTGAAATAAAAAAATAAGACACCAGTAAAGTTAGCCCAATTTTTTCCTAGATTGTGAAAGATAATGTTACGCCCAGTAAATTGATACCCAACATGTTACGCTTCAAAATTGCACCCGCTCATGGAATGGCGACAAACTTTTACCCTTAAAAATCTCCATAGGCAACGTTTAAAAAATTCTACAGGTTGCATGTTTTGAGTTACAGAGGAGGTCTAGGGCTAGAATTATTGCTCTCACTCCACCGATCACGGTGATACCTCACATGTGTGGTTTGAACACTGTTTTCATATGCGGGCACTACTCACGTATGTGTTCGCTTCTGCACGCGAACTCGGCGGGACGGGGTACATTTAAAAATAAATATTTTTTTTTCTTATTTATTTTTACACTGTTTTCTTTTTTTTTTAAATTGTGTCACTTTTATTCCTATTACAAGGAATGTAAATATCCCGTGTAATAGAAAAAAGCAGGACAGTGCCTCTTTAATGTGAGATCTGGGGTCAAAAAGACCTCAGATCTCATATTTACACTAAAATGCAATAAAAAAAAAAAAAAAAAAAAGTCATTTAGAAAAAAAATTGGCCCTTTAAGAGCTATGGGCGGAAGTGACGTTTTGACGTCGCTTCCGCCCTGCGAATCTGCCGCAGAGACCACTTTTATCTTTGAAGCGGACCGCCGGCCGAACAAGAGGATACCGGGGTTATGATAGCTAGTTGCAGCCATAACAACGATATCCTCCTTCAAAGTGAGGACGTATATCGGCGCAGGGGCGGTCCGGAAGTGGTTAAGAAACAAAAAAAAACAAAAAACCACATTGAAATCCATACACCCGGCGCCCTGCATGTAGATTAGGAGGCGGGCACATGCCGAGTCTAATGGACGGGCCGCCACTGCTCCCAACGTTGTGGGAAGAGTTTGGTGATGGCCCCTTCCTGTTCCAACATGACTGCCCACCAGTGCACAAAGCAAGGTCCATAAGGACATGGAGAAGCGAGTTTGGGGTGGAGGAACTTGACTGACCTCAACCTGACCGCAACCCCATAGAACATCTTTGGCATGAATTAGAGCGGAGATTGGGAGCCAGGCCTTCTCGTACAACATCAGTGCCAGACCTCACAAATGGGCTTCTGGAAGAATGGTCAAACATTCCCATAGACACACTCCTAAACCTTGTGGACGGCCTTCCCAGAAGAGTTGAAGCTGTTATAGCTGCAAAGGGTGGGCCAACTCAATATTGAACCTGGATTACGGATTAAGACTGTGGTGCCATTAAAAGTTCATGTAACGACAGGTGTCCCAATACTTTTGGTAATATAGTCTGTGCAATGAAAAAGGAAAGCTGTTGATGGGGTGGGGAGTGGGGGGGGAGCAAAATTGTTCGTGGGGCGGGGGTTAGGGGGAGGAAGAGGTAAGAAAGGCAAAATCTACGCAGAATAAACTTCAGCTTTAACTTTACGGGGCAGTCTCTGGATTAAATAATAATTGACTCTGAGTAAGCACGCGGGTAGACAAGGTAGGAGCCAGAAAGCCCCCCATTAACACACCAAAGCCATGGGATCAACATGACAGCCAGGCACAGTGTCCTTTTCACAGGGAGGTTTTTGGCAACCTTATTTTCTCAGGACGGGTGTAAAATTGTTCATGTTTTCCTGGAACGTGTTCTCAAGCAGTCTGCTGCCTTTTTCGGGTTTGCTGCATGATGTGACCGTGGCATTCCCATAATACCGATAACAGAGGATGGGACAGGACTGGATGAGACCGGTTCCTGTTTACGGACTCCGCACATACAGGACACCGCTGATACACACAGCAGACAGCTGGCCCGGGTCACATGACTAATATTAGGCTCTTCGCAAGGAGCAACGTGTCGGTGCAGCTAAATATACCGGAACCCCTCCGGGGATAAGTATAGAGCTTCCTACGCTTTTAAGACGACAAAGTTAAATGACTCCAATTTTGAGAAAATATCAATTCAAAGTGGAACCTGAGTGTATTCACAGCATAGAAATCAATAGAAACGCAATCGCCAAAATCTCATCGGCTGTAAGCTTTAATATGTTAATGTCATTTCAAAAGTTCTTTGCAATCTTTATAAATCTGCAGCTTTCATTAACCACTCGCTTTACCGGGCACTTAAACCCCCCCTCCTGCCCAGGCCAATTTTTTCAGCTTTCGCCGCTGTCACTCTCTGAATGACAATTGCGCGGTCATGCTACACGTAATGACGCTTTTATCATTTTTTTTTTCCACACAAATCCAGCTTTCTTTTGGTGGTATTTAACCACTTCAGCCCCGGAAGATTTGGCTGCTGAATGACCGGGGCCATCTTTTTTGCGATTCCGCACTGCGTGGCTTTAACTGACGATTGCGCGGTCGTGCGACGCTGCACCCAAACAAAATTGACGTCCTTTTTTTTCCCCACAAATAGAGCTTTCTTTTGGTGGCATTTGATCACCTCTGCGGTTTTTATTTTTTTGCGCTATAAACAAAAAAAAGAGCGACAATTTTGAAAAAAAAACAACAATATTTTGTACTTTTTGCTATAATAAATATCCCCATTTTTTTTTTTTTTAAAGCACATTTTTTCTTAGTTTAGGCCGATATGTATTCTTCTACATATTTTAAATTATATATATTTTATTATAAAAAACGCAATAAGCGTATATTGTTTGGTTTGCGCAAAAGTTATAGCGTCTTCAAAATAGGGGATAGATTTATAGCATTTTTTTTTTTACCAGAAATCTGCGATTTTTATCGGCACTGCGACATTATGGCGGGCACATCGGTCACTCTTGACACATTTTTGGGACCATTGACATTTATACAGCGATCAGAGCTATAAAAATGCAGTGATTACTGTAAAAATGTCACTGTCACGAAAGGGGTTAACACTAGGGGGCGATCACGGGGTTAACTGTGTTCCCTGGGTGTGTGTTCTAACTGTAGGGGGAGGGGACTGACCTAGAAGAAGTGACGGATCGTGGTTTCTAGCTAATAGAACAGAACAGGGATTTGTGTGTTTACACATACACACGTCCCTGTTCTGCCTTTCGTTCCCCTCGATCGCTCGTGGCCGGCGGTCATCGCGACCGTCGGCCACGAGCATCGGCACTCCGCGCTGTGCAGCGGGCGCGGGCGCTGTCATCCTGCTATCCTGATCCCGCGAACTGACGTATAGCTACGACAGTTCGCGGGATCGTGCCGACCTGCCGCAGTAAAATGACGGCGGCTGGTCGGCAAGCAGTTAATCACCTCTGGGGTTTTTATTTTTTGCTAAACAAACAAAAAAAAGACCAAAAATTTTGAAAAAAAAATAGAAACTGTTTTCATAGTTTGTTATAAAGTTTTGCAAACAGGCAATTTTTCTCCTTCATTGATGTGCGCTGATGAGGCTGCACTGATGGACACTGATGAGGCGGCACTGGTGGGCACCGATCAGGAGGCATTCATGAGGCTGCATTGATAGGCGTCACTTAAGGGCACTGATACGCGGCATGAAGGGCACTGATAGGTGGCACTGATAGGCAGCACTGATAGGTGGCACTGATGATGAGGCACTGATGGGCACTGATGGGCTGATAGGTCGCACTGGTGGACACTGATAGTTGGCACTGGTGGACACTGCTTAGCAGTACTTACGGGCACTGGTAGGTGGCACTGGTGGGCACTGATAGGTGGCACTGGTGGACACTGCTTAGCAGTACTTACGGGCACTGATAGGTGGCACTGATGATGAGGCACTGATGGGCACTGATGGGCTGATAGGTCGCACTGGTGGACACTGATAGTTGGCACTGGTGGACACTGCTTAGCAGTACTTACGGGCACTGGTAGGTGGCACTGGTGGGCACTGATAGTTGGCACTGGTGGACACTGCTTAGCAGTACTTACGGGCACTGGTAGGTGGCACTGGTGGGCACTGATAGGTGGCACTGGTGGACACTGCTTAGCAGTACTTACGGGCACTGATAGGTGGCACTGATGATGAGGCACTGATGGGCACTGATGAGCTGATAGGTCGCACTGGTGGACACTGATAGGTGGCACTGGTGGACACTGCTTAGCAGTACTTACGGGCACTGATAGGTGGCACTGATGATGAGGCACTGATGGGCACTGATGAGCTGATAGGTCGCACTGGTGGGCACTGATAGTTGGCACTGGTGGACACTGCTTAGCAGTACTTAGGGCACTAGTAGGTGGCACTGGTGGGCACTGATGAGGCGGCAGTGGGTGCCCGTGTGAGGGACCGATGTCCCATTTACACAAGCTGGTAATCTCCTTTTTTTTTTTCTCCTCATGCTGTCAGCATACGGAAAAAAAAGGCCGATTACTGCCTCCTGTTTACATCACGTGATCAGCTGTAATTGGCTGACAGCTGATCAGGTGGTAAGGGGAGGGGATCGGCCCTTACTCCGATGTGTGATCCACCGAGTCTTGGACTTGCTGATCACAGAGCGCGCCACCCGCACCCTGCACCGAAAGAACGGGAGGACGGGAGCGCAAAGAGGTTAAAATACTAGAAAAAAAACGTTCTGGGTGACAACGCTCACTCTCTGTCTTTCAGTTGTGCTCCTGCGTTGTCACCCAGACACAGAGGCTTTTTACGGAGACTACAAGTGGCTGTTGCAACACATATTACACAGGCATGGGCCACTGTTGTCACCATTAGGAAACCTGCCCTGAGAAATGCCATGCAGTCATCACTGAAGTGCATGTAGACAAGAAGCAGCTGCAAAGAGGCTGCAGGATATCAGCAGCACTAAGAGGCAAACAAAATCTAAAATTAAAAAAATATTCTTTTCACCCCTTCCCATCGATGTAACACAAATATGCAGCCTCACTGCCCTAGGCTTTCTTCCATGGGGCCACATACATGCGTATCTCCCTTTGTGCTAGGACCGCACCGCATGGTGTATTCCCAGCACAGAGATCGGGGTCTCACTGAGAGCCCCGGGCCCCGTTCTAACTATCGGGACCCGGAACTCCCGATTCGAGGTCACCTGATCGCTGTGGTAGCCTCTGGTTGGCTACCACAGTGATCAGTCTCTGTGAAGCCCGCCCCTGTGTTTCTCTCTCTGTGCATGGAGAGGAAAGATACAATGTATCTTTCTCTTTCATTGCAGAGAGGGAAAAAAAAGTGTGTGTAAATAAATGAATAATAAAATAAAGAAAAAAAAAACTCCTAGATCAAGGTTTGATATAGGTCAGTGCCAGGGATAGTGTTTGGGTCAAGTCAGGGTCAAAGATCAAGATCAGGTCAGTATATTTTGGGCAGTTTTTTTTTTTTTTTTTAAATTAGCATCAGTGTCAGTGTGTTTTAGGTAGGACAAAAAAAATGTGCACTATTGTTTCTGGGCTGTACTTTGCATTGAAAAAAAAAAAACATTTTTTGGTGCAACTTTTACATTATATGCATGTTTGCTGTACCATATTTACATACAAGTAGAGAGAGGGCTCCTGTGGTCGGACCTGAATGGTTGGGTCCACATATGTATAGAAGACAAGGCCGGCGATAGGGGGGTAGATCCAGCCCCTCTGTACTGGGCCCAGACCCCATCAGTTCAACAGGGGGTTCAACAGGGGGGTCTGGGGCAGAAAGGGGACTCTATACGTACCTTTGGGCACAGGCAGATTCATTCCGCAGCTCCCAGCAATCAACAAAAAGTTCCCTGGGACCCTGGGTTCTACAGAGGGGGCTGGGGACAGACAAGGCCCTATGTGTCCATCTAGATCTACAGTAAAGCATCCTAAAACCCTTTATGTGTGGGGTTGCTTCTTAGCCAAGGCAGTGGGCTCACTCACAATTTTGCCTAACAAGAATGGTACAAATACATCCTCCTAGAGCAGTGATGGTGAACCTCGGCATCCCAGATGTTTTGGAACTACATTTCCCATGATGCTCAACTACACTGCAGAGTGCTGGAGCATCATGGGAAATGTAGTTCCAAAACATCTGGGGTGCCAAGGTTTGCCACCACTGCCCTAGAGCAACTTCTCCCAACCATCCAAGAACAGTTTGGTGAGGACCAATGCCTTTTCCAGCATGATGGAGCACCTTGCCATAAGGCAAAAGTGATAACTTAAGTGGCTTGGAGAACAAGCCACTCTTGTCTACATCTACAGTAAAGATCTACTTTACTGTAGATCTAGAATTTTGGGTCTATGGCCAGGAAACTCCCAAGACCTTAATCCCGTTGAGAACTTGTGGCCAATCCTCAAGAGCCGGGTGAGCAAAAAAACCTCCACAAGTTCTGACAAACTCCAAGCATTGATTATGCAGGAATGGGCTGCCATCAGTCAGGATGTGGCCCAGAAGTTGATTGACAGGGCGAATTACGGAGGTCTTGAAAAAGAACCTCTGCAAATATTGACTCTTTGCATCAACTTAAAGTGGTGTTCCGGCCAAAATTATACTTTTTAAATAAAAACACCCATATAATACACAAGCTTAATGTATTCTAGTAAAGTTAGTCTGTAAACTAAGGTCTGTTTTGTTCGTTTATAGCAGCAGTTTGTTATTTTATAAACTTAAAGCAGGCCGTGGCCATCTTAAGTGTGGGCATCTGAAGCCAGACTGTATTTCTTACTGGATCTCATCCTTGCAGATCTCGCACATGCTCAGTGCAGCACAAGCAGTGTAATAGGTTTCAGGTCAGGTTTCCATAGCAACGGCAGTGTCAGAGGAAGTTGCCGCCCCTTCCCAGAAGGCATTGCAAACAGGAAATGATGCGATAGGCCGCGGCCAGGGAGCAGGAAGTGAAAAATGAATACAGCAGATATACAGTAGGTGCTGAGAAAAAAAAATAAAAAATATCCAATTCGTTTGCAGTGCACAGTTTAGTGAGGGATGCTGAAGAGTTGTAAAAGTGGGTGGAACTCCACTTTAATGTAATTGTCAATAAAAGCCTTTGACACTTATGGAATGCTTGTAATTACACTTCAGTATATCATACATAGTACATTATATATGTAACATCTGACAAAAAAAGATCTAAAAACACAGAAGCAGCAGACTTTGTGAAAATTAATATTCTCAAAACTTTTGGCCACAGCTGTACATATTTTGTGACGTCCAATTTTCACAACATTTTATTGCATAAGTAGCCTATTTTATCAATGGGCTGTCTTTATGCATTGCACACTAATGAATGACATAATGCACATTAGCACATGTCCATTAATGCCCCGATAATATGTAAATGGGCCCCTAAAAGTGTCAGTATTGTACTTGTACTAGACCTATAGCTTGCAGTGATGGCTGCCTATAGGGTTAAATCTAGATTAGCCAACAAGGTCAGAAGTGATGCAAGCTTTACATAGGTTGTTTACTGTACGCCTTGTAATAGCACGCCACGCTGTCCGTCAGAGGCAGGTGTCCTTTCCTCATGTCTTATTGGCTGCCTGGCTAGGGGCGCTGTCCTGCTCCACCAATACATCAAACTGGTTAGAAGGAACTGGAAGAGGATACCCCCCCCAATCAATATTGTTTCATCATGTTAAATAAACTCTGTCAAGTGTCATAGGGTAGAGTCTACAAAGACTATCGTACCACATGAGGCTATATATGCTTAAAGAAGATTGTTATCCTGGGTGACAGGGCTCGCTGGCACTTTTAGTTCCAATCAACCAGATGTCTGACAGATGTATTAAACCCTCACTGTATAAAGCATTTTCCCCTTTAGCTCCATGTTACTATTAATAATTGTCAGTAAGAATTTTAGACCAAAGCCTTATATTTGGCCACCTAAAGACAGTTTTCTTCTTGCAGTACTTACCCCAACCTCCTGCATCATGTGACCTCCTGCTTCAGGACTACGTGTCCCATGAATTCCTTGTGCCCAACCCATAATGTGCATATATGCCCACTGTAGTAATTTCAGGTGGCCTCCTGTGCCCTCACGCCCAGCCCATAAATGTGCATGTGTGCCCACTGTAATACTATGAGCTGGCCTCCTGTATCCTCGTGCCCAGACCATCATGTGCATGTGTGCCCACTGTAATACTATCAGGTGACCTCCTGTATCCTCGTGCCCAGACCATCATGTGCATGTGTGCCCACTGTAATACTATGAGCTGGCCTCCTGTATCCTCGTGCCCAGACCATCATGTGCATGGGTACCCATTGTAATACTATCAGGTGGCCTCCTGCATCCTCTCACCCAGCCCATAGTGCACATGCATGTCTGATCTTAGAGAGCCTCAGCTGGTCCCTTTCCTACCTTTGTAGTCCCTGCTGGGAGCATAGACACCCCATAGGTGGACCTACCAGGGTCCCAGGGCTAGAGGGTCTCTATAAGGGACTGCTAATGCTTTACGCCTAACTTTCTTAAGTAGGGTTTATCCAGAGGTTGCAAGGGGTTCCTTGAGCAAGGACCAATTTCTGCCTCTCAGATAATAAGTAACCACTGATGCCAATGATCTTTTTAGCTATATGTAGGGGGTGGGTTTTTCTCAATGACCAGAAATGTGAGGAGCATTCTTCCCAATGGCCTTCACACTAATGTAGCGTGAGTTAGTAGATATAGTAATTATTAGCACCCTGAGACCAGAAAGCTATTTCAAGGGTTCCTCCTTGTTAGAGTTGTTGAGAAAGGCTTCTTCGAGCACTAGTACAGGCACAGTAGAAGTTCAGGCTGGTCATGCTTTATTACCTTTTCTCTAGGCTGGGTGGTCTATACTGAGACTACTCAGTAAAAGAAGGGCATCATGGTGATTTCTCCTTGGGGGCGGAGACATGACACTCTGCACTTACAGTATGTGCTTAGTCTTTCAGGTGAGTGGAAGACTGGGGACATCTTGTGGTAAAGAAGAGGAATTGCGGGGGATAGCCATGGAATGAAGTCGAGTATTGAAGCCTAAAGCCTGGTACACACTAGAAGTTTTTTTTGTGCAACCCAGCGGGCTGAACGAAAAAAAAAAACTGAAGACCTCGGGAGGAGATCCCATACTAACCAACCGGTCCATAAGGGGCACAGGGGCACTGCCCCCGTTAGCTTCATGCGGGGCGCAAGACGCATGGATTTCAACAAGTTTTTCATATTTTTTTGACGCACATGAATAGGGCATGAGGCTCTGATTGGCTTCAAAAAGGTTGGGCTCGGGGCGCAGAGCACTGCACCCCCAAGCCCACCCACTTGTGACATTAGCGAATCAATATTCGCTATTGTCTTCCGGCTTCTCCTCCCAGCCAATCAGGACAGGAGGCGGGTCTTAAGACCGGATTGGCCGAGAGGAGAAGCCGGGGAAGCCTAGACCTGGAAGGGGTAAGTGCGGACCTGGCGGGGGGGACCAGCGGACACTGGTACTAACAATCCAATATTAGTGCAGTGATCTCCCCCACTGAACTATTGTGTTCTGACAGAGGGACGGCTCAGCCATGGGTTGAGAGTGCTGATTGGATGCCTATCGGCAGACCTTTTTCAGCCATGCCCCTGCGACAGAATTTCGGACATTCGGCCGGCTTCTGTCGGACCAGCTGCCGCACACACGGGCCTGGTTTCTATTGAACTGGCTGATATCGCCTGATATTTGGCCCACGTGTAGCTATTGTTTTTAACACTGGCAATGCCTTTTTTGGACAACTAAAATTTAGACTTGAGATGGGCTTTTAAAGCTATACTCCAAGCAGAAATAAACAACTAATGCAGCAATGCATTCAATAAAACAACATTACATTGACTTATGCATGTTACGTAATGTCAGCCCCTGAATTTGTCTCTTGTTATCCCCTGCACAGCATCACTCAGACTGGTGGCAGAAAAGAAACCACTAACAGCCAATCAGGCTCTGCTGCAGTCCATATGTCTTAGGGCCGGTTCACACAGCTGCAGTGCGAATTTATTGCGATTTTGATCCGATTGCGTTGCGAATTTGCATTGCGAAATCTTTATGTGTTCTTGCGATTCTACTGCAAATTTTGCAGTCTATGGTGCTGAATTGGCATCGCACACGGATCAAACTCGGACAGGACCCTTTTTTTTTTTTACGAAGCTTAGATTCGCAACGCATTGATGTGAAACGCACTCATGGAAAACGATGTTATTAAAATGACTTGCGAATTTGAGCGATCGCACCGGCTCAAATTCGCAATAGAATTCGCAGCAGTGTGAAGCGGCCCTTAACAAGAATCTCGCTGGCAAGGGTGTATTCCTCATAAAACAATTTTCTTGAAATCAATTTGGAAGTTGAAACAGTTCTACGGTTTTCTAGAACATCACACTGTCATTGGTAACACCAAGCAGATGTACCTACTTTTCTTTATTAATCATTATCCTTCCTCCTGCCAACCCCACCTTCTGCCCCCAACCACTTATGGGTTCATGCAGTTTTATTATAACATGATGTTTGCTAAATGTGATTAGCCCATTACCGTTCCTCATGTCTCATCACCTTCATTCTATTTAGACTGTAAGCTCTTGTGGACAAGGCCCTCACAACCTTTTTCATAGTCTATGATTGTTGTGTTAGTCCTTATTTGCTCATGTTGTGATTTTCCCTCTAGAAGTTTATGGGCTGTGGAACACGCTGGTACTACAGAAATAAAATTTACATTTATTTACACCTCTATAACACATTGAAAAAAGCTTGTATTCAACTTTCTATTTATGTGAAAATACTGATTCAATGCTGGGAGCTCTATTCACAATACTCTGCCTCTGGGCCACAACATGAGGTGAGTGCACAACATTGGGTAAGTGGCACACCCATTGCTGTACCATGAATAACCAGTTTTGTTCATGAATAGAGCTACAGGAAAGATCTGCGATGAAACAACAATATGGGTGTGATCTATTTGCTATTTTCCTTCTATAGACAAAACACCATCTCTTTTTGCTCGAGGCCATGAATTTCTGACCACAGCAGGTATCTTCCTAGGCTTTACCATTGTGGTCTTTGTGAATTGGTCATCTGTCTTATTCAGTGTTCGTTACAGTAGTGGTGGTTACAGATGGGTATAGGTATTTATGGTGCCTTGAAAAAGTATTCATACCCCTTGAAATTTTCCACATTTTGTCATGTTACAACCAAAAACGTAAATGTATTTTATTGGGGTTTTATGTGATAGACCAACACATAGTTGGTCATAAAGGAAAATGATAAATGGTTTTTAACCACTTGCCACCCGCCATATAGCAAAATGAAAGTGGTTTCAATATCCTGACCGGATGTGCATTGGGGGCGCGCATCGCAGCGATCGTTGTTGCGCTGTATCAGTCTGACACACCGCAACTCCGATCTAGGTAAAGAGTCTCTGACGGAGACTCTTTACCACGTGATCAGCCGTGTCCAATCACGGCTGATCACGATGTAAATAGAAAGAGCCGGTGATCGGCTTTTCCTCACTCGCGTCTGATAGACGCGAGTAGAGGAGAGCCGATCGGCTGCTCTCCTGACAGGGGGGGTCTGTTCTGATTGTTTATCAGCACAGCCCCCCCCCTCGGATCCCGCCCAGGACCACCAGGGAAGCCGTCCAGGACCACCAGGATGGCCACCACACTTGACCACCAGGTATGCCCCCCTAGACCCCCAGGGAAATACCAATATGTGCCCAGGCAGCTGCCAATCTGTGCCCAGGCAGCTGCCAATCAACGCTCACTCCAATGCCTACCACTGCCAGTGCCACCAGGGATGCCTATCAGTGCCTCATATCAGTGCCGCGTTTCAGTGCCCAGCAGTGCCATGTATTAGTGCCCAGCAGTGCCGCCTATCAGTGCCACCCTATCAGTGCCCATCAGTGTCCAGCAGTGCCACCTTTCAGTGCCCATCAGTGTCGCCCATCAGTGCCACCCATGAGCGTCCATCAGTGCCGCCTATCAATGCCCATCAGTGCTGCATAACAGTGCCACCCATCAGTGCCGCCTACCAGTGCCCATCAGTGCCGCATATCAGTGCCCATCATCAGTGCCCGCTTATTGGTGCCACCGTATCAGTGCCTGTCAGTGCCGCCTTATCAGTGCCCATCAGTGAAAGAGAAAACGTACTCATTTACAATTTTTTTTAACAGAAACAAAAGCAAAACTTTAATTTTTTTCAAAATTTTCGGTCTTTTTTTATTTGTTTAGCAAAAAATAAAAACCGCAGAGGTGATGATCGAATACCACCAAAAGAAAGCTCTTTTTGTGGGAACAAAATGATAAAAATTTAGTACAGTGTTGGATGACCGCGCAATTGTCATTCAAACTGCGACAGCGCTAAAAGCTGAAAATTGTTCTGGGCAGGAAGGTGTATAAGTGCCAGGTATTGAAGTGGTTAAAATGTTTTACAAATAAATATGTGAAAAGTGTGGGGTACATTTGTATTCAGCCCCCTTTACTCTGATACCCCTAACTAAAATCTAGTGGAGCCAATTGCCTTCAGAAGTCACCTAATTAGTAAATAGAGACCACCTGTGTGTATTGTAATCTCAGTATAAATACAGCTGTTTTTGAAGCCCTCAGAGGTTTGTTAGAGAACCTTAGTGGACAAACAGCATCATGGAGGCCAAGGAACACACCAAACAGGTCAGAGATAAAGTTGTGGAGAAGTTTAAAGCAGGGTTAGGTTATCCCAAGCTTTGAACATCTCACAGAGCAATGTTCAATCCATCATCCAAAAATGGAAAGAGTATGACACAACTGCAAACCTACCAAGACATGGCCGTCTACCTAAACTAACAGGCCCGGAAAGGAGAGCATTCATCAGAGAAGAGCCAAGAGGTCCATGGTAACTCTGGAGGAGCTGCAGAGATCCACAGCTCAGGTGGGAGAATCTGTCCACAGGACAACTATTAGTCGTGTTCTCCACAAATCTGACCTTTATGGAAGAGTGGCAAGAAGAAAGACATTGTTGAAAGAAAGCCATAAGAAGTACCATTTGTGAGAAGCCATGTGGGGGACACAGCAAACATGTGGAAGAAGGTGATCTGGTCAGATGAGACCAAAATTAAACTTTTTGGCCTAAAATCAAAATGCTATGTGTGGCGGAAAACTAACACTGCACATCACCCTGAACACACCATCCCCACCGTGAAACATGGTGGTGGCAGCATCATGTTGTGGGGATGCTTTTCTTTGACAGGGAAGCTGGTCAGAGTTGATGGGACGATTGATGGTGCCAAATACAGTGCAATCTTAGAAGAAAACCTGTTAGAGTCTGCAAAAGACTTTAGACTGGGGTGGAGGTTCACCTTCCAGAAGGACAACGACCCTAAACATACAGCCAGAGCTACAATGGAATGGTTTAGATCAAAGCATATTCATGTGTTAGGATGGCCCAGTCACAGTCCAGACCTAAATCCAATTGAGAATCTGTGGCAAGACTTGAAAATTGCTGATCACAGACGCTCTCCATCCAATCTGACAGAACTTGAGATATTCTGCAAAGAAGAAGAATGGGCAAAAATGTCCCTCTCTAGATGTGCAAAGCTGGTAGAGACATCCCCAAAAAGACTTGCAGCTGTAATTGCAGTGAAAGGCAGTTCTACAAAGTATTGACTCCGGGGGGCCGAATACAAATGTACCCCACACTTTTCACATATTTATTTGTAAAAAGAATTGAAAACCATTTATCATTTTCCTTCCACTTCACAATTATGCGCCACTTTGTGTTGGTCTATCACATAAAATCCCAATAAAATACATTTACGTTTTTTGGTTGTAATATGTAATTTGTAAAATGTGGAACATTTCAAGGGGTATGAATACTGTTTCAAGAGACTGTAAATCTCCTTACAGCTAGACATTTTAAAATCAGCTTATCTTGGAAGGGAAGAACTTTCCCCTGAAAGGTCATTCCGCAAACACTGATGATTTTATCCATTAAGAAATGTTTCCATGTGTAAGGAGCACCTGTGGTGTTACCAAAATTGGAAATGTCACGCAGATTGGTTTTATTAAAGATTGACTCCAAGGTACTTGTCTCTCACATGTGTGCTCACCTCTCATTACTTAAGATTACCATCAGACTCCCCAACTGTTGTAAGGCAACACCGATAGACACTGATAAGACGGCACTGATGGGTGGTACTGTGGGCACTGGTAGGTGGCAGTGGTGGGCACTGGTAGGTAGCACAGGTGGGCACAGAAGATCGGGACTCCACGATCGGGACTGATGTCCCTGTCACAGCCGCCGGCGATCGGATCCACTTTGCACTACAAGTGCAAACTACAAGTGCAAAGTACACTTGACATTGCACTGAAAGTGCACTTGGAAGTGCAGTCACTGTAGATCTGAGTGGTAGATCTGAAATGAGGGGAAGCTCTGCTGATTTTATTATCCAATCATGTGCAAGCTAAATTGCTGTTTTTTTATTTTCCTTGTATGTCCTCCTCGGATCTACAGCGACCACACTTCCAAGTGCACTTTCAGTGCAATTTCAAGTGCACTTTGCACTTGTAGTTTACACTTGTAGTGCAAAGTGGATTTGCCTTTAGTAAATAACCTCCACTGTCTGCGCAATGCCTTCCAGGAACAGAACCTGACCCCTGTAAACACTTTGTATCCTGCATTATTATTTTACTATGTGATCACAGTTGATCTCTGTGTGTCACTGTTTTCTACAACAAAGATAAAAGCTGAGAATGTTCCCAGAAGACTTCTATGAGGTCAGCAGTCCTGCCAAGGCTGCAGATCCTCACCTTCCATCTACAGTGCATTCAATGGTTTGTAGAATAACTCCTGCCTGCCACCTGGTGGACATACTCCAGTACTGCAGCTTAGGCTGGCTATATACTGTATATACAGGGGGGGGGGGGGGGGCAGCTGCTGCTGCTAGCTTGTTTTTTTTTTTTGAAGGTGCATTGGAGTAGAATTACAGCCAGAGAACTAGTTTATTCCAGAAGGGGAGCGGTGCAGACTGTACTGTACACTTCCTAAAGTGCGCGTCGCATCGCATCGGTCTATTCATTTGTAATGTGACCTCAAGGAGTGTCCGTGCACAACAAAATGTACAGTACATTAAATGGGGGGTCCGCACAACAAAATGTACAGTACATTAAATGGGGGTCCGCACAACAAAATGTACAGTACATTAAATGGGGGGTCCGCACAACAAAATGTACAGTACATTAAATGGGGGTCCGCACAACAAAATGTACAGTACATTAAATGGGGGGTCCGCACAACAATGTACAGTATATTAAATGGGGGGTCCGCACAACAAAATGTACAGTACATTAAATGGGGGTCCGCACAATAAAATGTACAGTACATTAAATGGGGGTCCGCACAACAAAATGTACAGTACATTAAATGGGGGTCCGCACAACAAAATGCACAATATATTAAATGGGGGGTCCGCACAAAAAATGTACGGTATATGAAATGGGGGGTCCGCACAACAAAATGTACAGTATATTAAATGGGGGTCCGCACAACAAAATTCCCGGTATATTAAATGGTGGTCCGCACAACAAAATGCCCGGTATATTAAATAGGGGGTCCGCACAGCAAAATTGGATTGATTGGATACAGGTTGGTTGTTTGGTTTAGGTAGCTTCTCATATGTACATTTGATTGTACACAGATTGTACGGTCAGATTGTAACATGTGTGGTGACCCCGAGTCCATCAACAAGTGTTACAAATCTGCACAAATGTGTGTGACCCTTGACAGGCGCTTGGAGGGGCATTTTTGACCTTATTTTTTTTCTTTACGATCCCCGCTTTATACAAAACTGGTACTTGTAGCCGTCATCGCTGACCTCTGACACCGCTGACACCGATCCAACGGCTTCCCTAGGAACGATCTCACCGATCGGCCAGAAAACAAGCAGCCAGGAAACGAGTATTTCTGAAGAGAGATCAGTAATGGCGGCCCCCCTATAGCGGGACCCTTTAAGTGTATGCGCAGTTTTTATTTACAGTGTGTGGGGGGAATCCATCGATTTAATTTTTTATTACAGTTACCAAACCTTTTATAGACTCACATTATAAAATATAAATAGGCTTTTCAAATGTGAAAGTAATAAATGATTGTACAATGTAACCTTTTAGAGGAAATGACAGTTTCATCATCATCAGTGTGATATGGAGCCACCTGCTTGTTGCTGGGATGGGGGAGGGACAGGGTGCTGATACATAGGATGGGGGGGGGGGGATCTAGCCCCTCCCCCACCCTCCCAGTCTATATAATGGCTCAGGCTGCTCTGCTCTGTCTCAGTCTTTCTCAGACTTCTGAGTACAGATAGCACTTATCTCCCCTTCCTCCCCCCCAGCCTGGTCACTTCTCACCCATCTGACCCCCCCCAAGGATCCCCCCATCTGATTCCCTTTATCTTCCTACAGGTAAGTACCTACCACCTCTCTACTGCCTTCTGTGCTGTATGCTGACTTTTATAGAGTGCTTATTTGTTTGTTTGTTTTTTATTTTTTTTAAGCTGTTACTTTATAGAAATTCTCTTCCTGGTTATGAATTTGGTTGTGTTTTACATACAAAGAAACATTAGAAGTGTGATGGCAGAAAAAGACCAAGCGGTCCATTGAGTCTGTGTCTTGTAGTATTTTTAAATTTTATTAGTATTTTGTTTTTTTGTGTGGGGTGTTTTTTTTTTTTTTTTTTTTATTTGCATCAATACCTGCCCTCAATCTGCTTACAATCTAAGTTTTTGTTTTGTCCTGGTAAAGCTTAGTTTACCAGTCAAGTGTAATAATGTCTAAAGCCCCATACACATGGGCCAAATGTTGGGCGACATCTGCTGGTCCAATAAAAATTGGCTGGCATTCAGCCTGTGTATGGCAGGCAGTCCAACAGAAACCAGCTGTGCATGCTGGAAGACCAGCAGCTGGCCGGAGTATTCTGTTGGGGGCATCCCCCCCCCCCCCCTCCCCGTCATAGAACAAAGAACAGCAGGGAAGATTGCTGTAATAACATTGGATTGATGGTTCAGTGACTCCAATTGGAGCTGGGTTGAATGGAAGAAAGACCTAGTGTACTAGGCTTAAATCTGGCCATAGATTGAAATTTGGCCAGCTCAACCGGAACTGGCAGACTTTTGAGCCATCTATGGGCAGACTGGTTCAAGCAGTGGCTTTACCATAGTTGAAGGAAGAAAAATTGCATAGCACATGTATTGTCTTAGACCCCCATACACACTATACAACTTTTGTTGTCTGATATCCTTTTTAGATGTACTAAAACCATGTAGTGCAAAGGTCTGCCTGATTGCATACAAACTAGAAGTTAAGGTTTGACCTCATATTATATAGTTTTGGTAAATCTGAAGGGGGGGAAAAAATCTACGGAAAGTTGTACAGTGTGTATTCAGCTTTTAGGCTCCATTTACACCATGCAGGTGTTTCTCTGCATAGAGGCAACCATTCATTTCAATGGGCTTCCCTACATTTGAGAAACATGCAGAAAAAAGGCCCTGTTGCGCTGAACTATTTTGTTTCAGCACCATGCGTTTTTATGTATGCTAACGGTGCAAATGGATGAATATCTTGCACCAGCTGTCAGGATGCCCGCACAGTGCCTGCATGCACATTTTGGCCATCTAACTTCCACCTGGCTCTTTTGACAAGTCCAAGTGGTAGAAAAAACTTGTTGATCACATAGCGTGGTGGACAGGGCCAACTGTGGTGTGAATTTGGCCCGAATCATGGTGGACTTGCTCTCTAGGTCGCCCTGATTAGATGCAGATGCTATTCATCCAATTTTCCCACACGGGTTTAAAAATGACTTGTGTCAATCCAGGTGTGAACAGGGGCATCCTCTGAGCAAATTTCAGCTGATTCAACACGAATTGGCTGAAATTTCATGTGCATGGCCAAGTTTAGTTTAACACTTGTGCCTCAAATGTCTTTCTCCACTTTTGTTGCTCTGGTTCCAGATCATGGTATCCTAAGTGTGGAAGGTACTTGGGGTCGTGTTAATTCTCTGATAAAATTTTGGGCTGATTGCCAAAAAAATAAACTGAATTCCCCTTTGTACACTTATGGTTAAAGTCTCCAATGTCAGTTTAAAGTCTTGAGTTTTTGCTTGGCTTCCTGTTATCTGCCCTGTAGTAGGTGATCAGAAAAATGCTGGTGGTTTTGACGTTCTGGTGAAAAGGGTTTAATCAAAATGCTAAAGTCTTGTGAAAGCCCCACTGTAGCATTAATCATTGTTCCGGTACTAAAGATGACTGACATTATGATGTCTTAATATGTAGATGTGAAGGCTTCCATGAGTCACTGGTATGAGTCCTGCCTGCAATGAGCAGACAATGAGGAACCTCATGTATGTGGGTGATCGTGGACATGTTGAGGGTTGCAATTGCATATATTCCTCTGTAGTCAAGTTGGAACATTGTGCAAATGTGATCCAGACATTGTGGAGTAGGCTGTGCTGTCTATAGAGGTGCTCCTAATTCTGAACTGATCCTAATCTGTTTTTTCAGTTAGCTTTGACTGTCACTTGGCTGAAGGACACTTGGTTAGAACCATAGGTTAAGTTCACTTTTCCAGACTGTTCTTTCCTGAGGATGGTGCCAGTTTCCTACCGATCTTAATCTTTGGCTATGTCTTCCATCTGCCATGATAATTAAAAGTGCCACCCATTCTCTAAAGCTCAGAATCCTTGCCCGTCCTGTTCATATAATTTGAACACGCTTTAATGATTGCCGCTCCAATTTATTTATATTTTTTTAAAATTTGCGTGGCTCCTACTTTTTTTGGGGGGGGGGGGGCGCGTATAAAGAACGCACCCAACCACCCATTCATAGAAATAGGTCTGTCCTGACTGTGCCAGAAACTGCCAAGTAGTCCCATGCATAATAGGTCCTGGTCCAGTTGTCTTCATGGAAAGAAGGGTCAGGGCCTGGGTTGGAAAGAAGGGTCATGGCCTGGGTTGGAAATCTCGCCGTGCAGTGGCTGATTTCACTTAACACACGTTCCTCCAAAGCATGGCCGTTTTTTGCAATCCTATTGTACAATCTGTTCTATGAAAACTGTAGTAGCTCTACCTAAATCATTTTGTGTCCCGTCAGACAGGCTCCTGTAATACTTAGTCATTAATGGAGCTAAAGGAGAATCGGATTGCTAGATGTATGACCAGTTTTTACATTCACAATCTGTCTAAAGGATGCAAATTTAGAATTCTGAATTATCTTGCTTGGTATTTGCCTACCAAAAGGAATTTTTAGACCAAGGTTCTCCTGTAAAGTGATTATAACCTGAAAGGATTTGTAGACTGCAATTCATATGTATTTGGCTGTTCATATGTATTTGGCTGTGGATGGTGCTGTCAGTTAATGGGGGAGGGGAAGCTTGCTGAGTCATTATCTTTATGGTGATTGCTTAGAAGTTTCTACTAAGCAGGAAGCTCCTGAAGATACAAAAGAGCCCCAGCCCCCTTTGTTATGGAGGGAACACCAAAGTCTGGGAAATAAAACAAATGCTGTAGAAGTTCATTCTAATGTCTTTTCAAGTAAAAAAAACCTGGTCTGGACTAGGCTTGTCGAAGAGGCTAAACAGACTTCAGTGGCACTCCAGAAAAATTGTATTTCCTGGTTTTTACCTTGGAGAAAACTGACTTGTTTTTTGAAAACTTTGAGTTTTCAAAGATTTGCCTCTTAACCTTAGATCTATGTTGCTCTGATGGGACGACTCATTTTATGTTCTGGTTGCTAATGTGACCAGGACTGAAGATGGGGAAACCTAAAACTCTTCAGAACGGGTAGTGGGGAGAAGGACCTCCCCAGTGGAGCTCTTTTCTGGTGCCCATTTAGGACGAGAGCCCCTTTTTTGAGTTGACCATATAAGATGATAGACAGCGATACAAGGGTAAAAGGGATTCTAAATTCTTCACACTATCGAAGTCTAGATGTATTTGACTGGACTGTTCGCTTTTTGCTTAAATCGAACAAGCACATCTTTTAAAGGCTTTAGATTTTCCCACGTTTAGCATTTCTGATTGCACAATCCTCTATTTAGTGGGGCCTACCTAATTTTGATGTGAATGACTGGGATTAAGGCAGGTCTTCCATACTCCATAGCGAGAAGATTGCACAGATCTTAGTATGTAACGTGTGGTCAGCTGTTGGAGGACTCTTGTAGATTAATCAAAGGCCCTATAAATTCAACCCTACAACCGTTATCCTGTCAACTGCCTACACTAATCATACAAAGGCGTGTGGTTTTCCAGCTCCAGGGTTACGCCAACACAATCGTTTCTAGGCCTGTACTCTAACTACAGAGCTTTGATATGATTTGGCTTAAGCACACTTTGGAAATGGCACATTCCTTGCTGCTGTCAATTACCTGTGTGCTGATGATCCAAGTTTAAAGCTGTTGGATGAATATGGTGGCCAGGCAACTAGCTTTTTGTGGAGGAGATGTTAGGAGTGGCAGCTTTTCTTCAGCACAAGTTTCCTTTGTGGGTCCCATTCAATGTATGTAATTTGCATGTTGTTGTGTAGTAATGTGTTACAAGAAGCAGTCTGAAGAGCAGGTTTCCTGAAGATGCTAGACAGAAAGTAGTCTATTGTAAAGATTAATTCCCTCTATGCCACAATATTTGTTTTTTTTATTTTTGTCACCAATCGCTCACCTTTTTGTCTCGTTTTTGTCTTCCAGGATAAGTATTATGTTTATACAAAATCTTTCCCACCACTTTTCTATGGAAAATAACGGGTATCCTTCACCCACTGCTTGTGGCAAATGTGACGGTCGGGACGCCTTTAGAGAAGCCTGATCTCCAGAACCATCGCCACTCCAGCTGGAGAACCTAAGGTACGGTCAGCATGTTTTGGGGGTCCAGTCATCTGGTTTGCTTTTTAGAGGAGCGACCAGGTTTGCCGCCAGTGTAAATGAGTGCTAATTTTCAAGACAAGATTTTGGGGTGTATTCCCTTCTGAAGTCCAAGCGGTACTCCTTGTACCATAAGGGATACCCCTTAAAGCTTGTCCTGAAAATGAAACTGGTGAAAATAAGACAATGTTAACTGTTACAAGTGCATTAAATATTGCTACTATCTTGGGCTAGAGAATTCTGGATGGGTTATTGCATAAAGTGGTGTCCTTGTAACCGGTTCCTCAGCACGGTTTGTAATACATGAAGATAACCAGACTGACTCATCATGGCTGCTCAATGTAGGTGAGAGGTCACCCGGAAGATGGAGGCATTCTGTCTCTAAGATGTTAGATAAACATTGATCAATGTCCCTGGCCGGCCATCTGGTTGTGGAGTAGAGTGACTTGGTGTAGCTCCAGGATGAGCCTCCTAAAGTCTCTCTGCAATTTTGGAGCATTTTATTAGTCTTCAGACTTTAGCTGGATATACCCTAGTACAGTGCTCTCCAAACTTGCCTGGAGGCCAGACACCACAATGGAGCACTGTTCCTCCTATGGACACCAGGACTTTTTTTTTTTTTTCTCCCCACTTGTCAGTCTGGCCCCCTTAAAGCTTTAAGAACAATAAACTGGCCCTTTGTTTAAATAGTTTGAAGATCCCTGCACTATTAGCAGTTTGAACAAAAATTGGTACCAAAAAATTCTCAGGACATTTGAATGTTCAAAGATTGTTCGCTTTTAATGTTTGATTTTAGAATGAATGGACTTTACTGAACGAAAATCATTCACTCTTAGAAATTTGTACATTGTGCTCATCTCTGCGGTTGAAATGGGTTTAATCCCACTGAAAAGAAACATGACCAAATGTTCTTGCAAGATTCCTATAACGAAAAAAGGTTGCATGGAATTCTAATGTATACCCAGATTAACCCCTTGGCACCTGCCAGTACTTTAAGGGGTTTAGAATTCTGTTGGGAATTATAGTCATGTGATTGGCTGTCACATGATCGGAAAACTCTGATCACAAGCGGTGATCGGGAGCTTTCTGTTAGCTACTGATAACTGTTCCGGGGGCGCGCTCTCGGCACAGCTGTGTTTGCACTATTGCACACAAATATGCAGCCGCTTGGTGCAGAAGCCCGCCGAGAGGCTGCATATTTGTGTGTAGCCAGTGCCAAGAGGTTAAAGCTAGGTTCACGTTTGTGTGTTGTTGGAAAGTGCAGTAGCAACATGCCAATATTAAGTTAATGACACTCCAAACAGATTACAAATGCGTTTTTTTTTTTTTTTTTTTTTTTGGCCTCCACCAGATTGCACGTACTATACTCTCCGGTTGCAGTAGGCTTTTTTTTTTTTTTTTTTTTTTTTTTTAAAGTGGTGCATGCACTACTTTAGGTGCAATTTCAGCCCATTCCAAATTAATGGGCTCCAATCGCACCACATGTGAATCAATCGCACAAACACGCAGCGCGGACCCTTAAGTCTATTTGGACACAGCTGCTCTACCCAACAGATTTGCAGGTAGGCAGCCACAAACGCACGGTCTGAGTTCAGAGCCCCTTGCCTACCTATCTGTCAAATTGGGCCTCATTCACACAAGGCATACCTCCTGTGAGTGCCATGGTTTTTACTTGCCTGGGATGCACATGTGTTCTGTACACCCTGTGCAGGCCGTCCCATTCATGTCAGTTGGGATGCAGCGGCTGCTCAGACACAGCTGCTACTTTCAATTTTAAGTCAGTGGGTCCCTGAACAGTGTGTGTGTTTGGGGACCCACACAGCTGTTAAATTAGGAGCTGTCTGTGCAGCCGCTGCATCCCAATTGACATGAATGGATCTGGCTGCACGGGGGTGTACAGAACACAAGTGCATCCCATGCAAGCAAAAACACGGTCCTCAACATGGGTGTACGCTTAGGCTTTGTTCGCGCGGACATACTCGAGGACTAGTGGCTGCGTCTCCATTGACTTGCATAAGCTGCCTGCACGCAGCAACTCCAGCTCTATAAACTAAAAGCCTGATTCATGGTGGTTGGAGGTCTGACAAATGTGTGCTCAGCTTCTGAGCTGTAAAGCAGTGTGGGAAGCCATCGAAGTCTATTAAAATTGAACTTGCTCATAGGTTTGTTATTCCTTAGTGGGCTTTGTTTAACCTCTTCCCGCCCAAGGTACGTCATACGACGTCCATGACTTTGTGTGGGTATATCTGAATGATGGGTGCAGCTACAGGCATCATTCAAATATCGTCTTTTTCAGTCGTTGATTCCCTCCCTACACCATAAGAACGATCATAGCAGCTGTTCTGCCACTTGATCGTTCTTGCGTCTGGCGAGAGGGAACTCCCTGCCCTTTGGTGCTTCTACCGACTCACCGCTTCCATCAGTGAGTCGAAGATGGGATCCGGCGGCCCCAGATGGTGACCATAGATTTCCGGCGGACCAGATGGTCACCAGAGTCTCTATGATCATTCGGCAGCTGGGTGAGATGTTGTGACGTCATGCTAGGCCTCTGCATTCAAACAAATGGCGCCGCCTCGGCTGGGAAGCCGAGATCGTTTGTTTTTTTTTTTCAGGCTTCCCAGCCTAGAGGTGAGATCTTGGGGTCTTATTGACCCCATATCTCGCTGTAAAGAGACCGATCATGCCATATTCCTAGTACAAGGAATGTTTACATTCCTTGTACTAGGAATAAGTGATCAAAAAATTTATTTTTTCTTTACGTGTCAAACTAAAGTTAAATGAACCCAAAAAAATTTAGTGTCCTTGTGCTTGCAAAGCAGATGCAAACGCATACGCAAGTCCCATCCACATATGAAACCGGTGTTCAAACCACATGTGAGGTATCGCTGCAAATGTTAGAGCGAGGGCAACAATTCTAGCCCTAGACCTTCTCTAACTCAAAACTTCTAACCAGTAAAAAAAAATTTAAAGCATTGCCTATGGGGATTTTTAAGTACCGAAGTTTGGCGCCATTCCACAAGAATGTGCAATTTTGAAGCGTGACATATTGAGTATTTATTTACTCAACGTAACTTCATATTTCACATTATGCAAAAAAATTGGGCTAACTTTAGTGTGTTTCCTGAAAAATTGCTGCGCAAATACCGTGCGAGAAAGTTGCAACAACCGCCACTGTATTCTGTAGGGCCTTTGCTAAAAAAATATATAGGTTTGGGGGTTCTATGCAATTTTCTAGCAAAAAATTATGAATTTTACATGTAGGGGAGAAATGTCAGCATTGGCCTGGATGGGAAGTGGTTAATATCTGTATCCTGACACCACACATCCTGATCTTATCTCCCTGTCTACATCCTGAAAAGGCCAGGGTCTCCTATTACACCAGACCTAAGACTCAGCTGTTCATTTGTTTGTAACTATAGCAACCGGCCAGCAGGACACAATGGCCTTAACAGGCCTCAGCCTGGGCTGTAGTACTGGTGGTAGAATCGTAGCTCTTTGATACACCAGAGGCCTCACATGGTTTTAGAGAATCGATGAAAACAATGGCAAGTAGACGGACGTATACACCTGTGTTGGTGATGCCTCACATCACTTGTAGGACATTCTTTGCCTGTTTGCCATTAAATTCAATTGCAATGCTTCAAAAGTGTGCTGAACGTGCCAAATAGTATAAGCTTTTAGCGTGCATTTTTGTTTACCACTTTCCCTTCCCCTTGTGATACAGGTGGGGTGTGGGGAATGTTGTGCAACAGAACGCATGTAAAATGCATTTGGAATCTGGGTTAGCGCTATAGCTGGGTTAACCCACATTCTTAATTTTGACGCCTATCTAAGCTAACTAGAGGTTGGAGGAATGGGAGCTTTTGGGAGCCTTAATTTACAGGGATTTCCCCTCACTTCCTGTTTTGACTATGGGACAGGAAGTTGAGGTAAATCTCTCCAATGGCACACAGATTTGAGAAAAAAAATTGGCAGGGGTTATAACCCTTCCTTGCGCTATCCAAAATGAAAAGTTTTTTTTTTTTTTTTTTTTACCTATAGTTCTATAAGCTTTGTTTGTTTTTTGTATATTGATGGTGACAACCAGTGTCTCCCTTACTTCAGAGATTTCTTCACGTCCTGTTTTTTGGCTATGGGCAGGAAGTGAATAGAAATCTTCCCAATCGTTCTCGCCCAGATTGAGAAGCTTTGCCTTAAGTTCTAGTTTTAGGAAAACTCTATTTTGGTTGACCTGAGACCAGACATGCTGGATAAGATTGGAGTTTACATTTTAAGATGACCAAACACTACAACTTGAATCTTTAAAGCAGGTAATCTAAAAAAAAGTGCCAAATCTGATTTACATATAAGTTTGGATTCTCTTATGTGGACCCTTATACTACACTGCAAAATTTCAGTTTAGCAAGAATAAGGGCCTACCTGATTGGAACGTGTGGCCTGTAGTCTCTGATACAATCTGATTGTACAAAGACCTTTCTAGGATTGTGGTAGATCACAAACTTTAGCAAATGCAGTGTTGTAGGTAATAAAGCATTGTGACCGAACAGGAGGTCATCACCTTGTACCCTAATGTTATGAGAACATCTGACTCCAGTGTTGGTCTCCATGTAGCTCTACAAGCCTTTACATTTTTTCTTTTCTCCTCCAGACTCCAGCGGCAGAGTTCGTTTATCTTGTCACTACAACAAATCTCCCATACACTCCAGTCCTTTTTGGGTTTATACATCAAAGTAGAACACCTCAAAATGGTTGGCTTCAAACCCACAGATGTCCCGCCCACCGCGGCTGTCAAGTTTGTTGGTGCTGGCACAGCAGCTTGTATAGCTGACCTGTTCACATTCCCCCTGGACACCGCCAAAGTCCGACTGCAGGTTAGTAAAGAACATGGTTTGAACATTTGCACTTTATTCGACACATCACTGTGCACATTTAGTATGTGAAATGATTTGGGATTAATGTTAACCTGAACTGGGTTGCTGCACTTAAAGCCTCTTGGCCTTGTTCAAGCATCAGTTTGCCAAAAACTGATACTACTTTGTTTGTTGCTGGAGAGTTAAACAAACTAAAGTTTCCTATGTCTTGGACTCTTGGTATGATTTGTGCTTGGGTGTTCCTGGATCTGTACATCGGGGGTTCCCACTATCCATGCACACCTGCTGTGCCCATCATGCCGGCTTCCACCATCCCTGATCAAAGCTCCCTCATCTGCACACCTGCTGTGCCCATTAGGAGGGGTTCCCATTATCTGTTCTTGGAGTTTCTGGGTCTGTACACCTTGTGCCCATCAAAGGCTTCCACCATCCTTTATTGAAGTTCCCCGGTCTGGACTCCTACTGCATCCATTATGAGGGGTTACCCACATCCCTATTGGGTTTGTATGTATTTTTATATTATGAAGAATGTAAGGGGAAATGCTAGAACACAAAGGTGGACAGGAACAGAGCTGGAAATTGTGGCAGGGAGAACTCATTATTTGGAGTGAGAAGCAGGGGTCTGACCCAGCCTCATCAGGTTTCATCTAGAAGGCTCAACTTTTGGGTGTCCCCTAGGAGGAACTCGAAGACAAATTTATTCAAATGATTTACACTGGTACAATTTTTTTTTTTTTTTTTTTTTTTTTTTTTTGTTTGCATAGATCCAAGGAGAGAACAAGACCTCTAGCAACTTTAAGACTGCTCAGTACAAGGGAGTCTTTGGAACCATTTCCACCATGGTCAAGACAGAAGGGCCCAGGAGCCTGTACAATGGGCTGGTGGCGGGTCTCCAGCGACAGATGAGCTTTGCGTCTGTCCGTATTGGACTTTATGATTCTGTCAAGCAATTCTACACCAAGGGATCAGAACGTAAGTGGATACATCCCTAATCAAGTCCATCATGGAAACCCATTTCCCTGGCCTTAAACGTACAGATGAATGTTGGTTTTGGGAATAGGATTATGCTTTCAAAAGATCCAGAGGCCAGTATAAAAAAGTGGCTATTCTCACAGAAAAGAGATAGGACTGAAGAGCTGCCCTCCCCCAAGTGGACCTGTCTGGGGGCACATTGTGTGGGCTGGGACATATGGCTTTCTTCTAGCCCTCCCTAGAACTAAAATGCTCTCCCTTTGGCTATGTGTGGTGTGGGTTTTTTTTTTTTTTTCTGCCCTATTGAGACCTTGAGACCTGAAGGTGGTATTTAACATTTCATCTTGTCCTAAGTCTATTATAGGCTTGTACAGCAAATATGTGAAGGGAAATGTATACTAGAGAGAAAATGTGAGCATACATACTGTTGGAAGGGGGAAGAGTCATGACTGGGGTCCCCTTGAGTCAAGGGCATGGGAGCTCTTCTACATTGTGTTGTATGACCTACTCTGGCAATTTAGAGTCTATTATTGTTTAATCAATGTACCAGTTTGTCTGGGCTATGTTTTCAGTACTGCAGTAATTTTGTGAGTTGACATGGCCAATTCAGAAAATATCTGTTAGGCCATATTTGTGAAATTGGGTTGTCAATGGGCTTACTTGATCTGACCATTTCTTACAGATGTCGGAATTGGGAGCAGGCTGCTTGCCGGCTGTACCACCGGAGCCATGGCGGTTGCAATTGCCCAGCCCACAGATGTGGTCAAAGTGAGATTCCAGGCTCAGGCCAACACTTCCAGTGCTAAGAGGTACAAGGGAACAATGGAAGCCTACAAAACCATCGCTAAGGAAGAAGGCATGCGCGGCCTCTGGAAAGGTTGGTTAGGCTCCTTTATTTCCTCGCTGAATGCTTGGGGTTGGATGTTGGTTTTAGCGAAAGGACTATGCTTCCAAATGATTACCCTTATCAAAGGGGGCCAAGTTGGCTATTATCAGAGATGGGATAAGTAAGCGGCATAGAACAAAGTCTACCCATAGATCCCAAGATGCAAAGCTTGAGATATTGCCAGTTCATCTAAGACTGAATTTGCGTGGTGACAAGTTTGAACTACATAAGCAAAATCAAACTTGTTCTGCCAGCCCCCCCCTCCTTTTGCTCTGTTAATCTCTCGTCACTCTACTGCATAAATGTTTAAAGAATTATCTGGTTTTGAGGTGTCCTATTGTTCCTGTGTCGGGAAGAACAGGAAGTGAAGGGAAATCTTCCCCAAATGGGAGCAGTGATGCACACAGCTCTTGACTCAGCCACACTTAACTTTTGCTGGAGTTGGGCTTTAAGATGGCCAAATGCATAACATCTAGAAGGGCATATTTCAAGGAACGTTAAAGTGACCAAGCGGCAAATTTTCAACGCCTGTGTGAAGGAGCCCTTACTAGTAGCCCTATAAAGATCTGACAGCCTTCTGTACTTTTAGAAACATGTGATTTCCTGTTTAGGGGAAGCAGTATTTATAAAGCCCTATTTCTTTAAATGCTTAACAGATAATGCTGGTCTAACCAGCTCAGTCTTATTTTTATGACACACCCTGATCTTATCACTGAACTTTCTTGTAGCTTTTCTTGTGGGGGTAAGAAAAAGGGTTCCTTGTACTGGTTCATGGTTCATAAAACCTGTGGCATGTACATGCTTTGTGTTGCTGAGCACAGTACACTATCCTGTATATGCTTTCCCTGCACTTGGACTCTCCCCAATAAAGGTCATTGCCAGTTAAAGCTGTCTTTTTGCCTATAAGGTGACCCCAGGTTTCGAACAAAGTGTGAGAATAAAAACCCACATTTGACCCTGGCATACCCTAGCTGAACTGTATTAAACAAAAAAACTTGCCACCATAATACAGTAGGAGCTTCTGTTTTGCTCCTGCATGAGCTTTGCAAAATACGTTCTGGTAAAAGCAGAATTGGACACGTTTTATTTAGAATGACATCTCTGCCATTAGACTGTATATCCTTTTAAATAGCATCCTAACATGCCTATTTTTTCCCCACAGGTACCGCCCCAAACATCACCCGCAATGCCCTTGTGAACTGTACCGAGTTGGTCACCTATGACCTCATCAAAGATGCCCTCCTTTCGTACAACCTTATGAGTGGTGAGTTTCTGGATATTTGCCCTCCACAGCCAGTGCAAAACTGGCTTCCCTTCCAAAATTTTAAAGAACTACTATTAACCCTCTGGTGTGGCTGCCAGAGGGTTAAGCTGGCCATACAGTTTTCCTTCTCCAGACTTCTCCATCCACAAACCAGGTGGCTTTAGAGAATTGTCCATGTCCCCTTAAACAATCTATTAAACATTCTACTTTTGTCAAGCAGGGTAGCCCACACACTGATAGACATTAAGCTAGTCCCTGCTGAACTGAATATTTCAGTTGGTGTAAAGCTAGCTAAAGAGGTCACTTGGCAAGTCCTCCATTGGGTTGAAGGCATGACTAATACCTTGGCAATAACCATAAAAGCCTGAAATCCTAATCATTGAGCAAAGGCAGTTATTGCCAAAATGAAACCGCTTACTTTCAATGGTATATTTAACCACCAAAAGGGGCCAACTGAAAAGTTCAGGGTTGGGTACACACAACTTGGGTGTCCGATAGCTGCATGCCAGATTGATGCCCACCTTCATGTTTGCACTTAAGTTATCAGTTTGATCTTGGGACTCGCTCACACCAGGTGTGGTGGGGCTGAACTGTTGGGTTTTACCTGCACAGAACCAATGCATAGACAATGAGAAATGCTTGGCTTCTAATGGTCAGTTTGTGTTTTGGGTGTGTTGGGGAAAAGTACTGCATCACAACACTGCCATAGTGAAATAACTATTGAAATGTCACCAGAATAGGCACATAACTGTCGCACAACATTCCAGCAGCCTTGCATTCAGTAGGGATTGCTGGTGTGAACTGGCTCTCAATACCCCCTCAGAATGCCTAGAGCAAGAAAATGTGCCCATAGCAGCCAGATTCGCCTTCATCCCCCATACAGCAATATTATGGCATATATTAAGACTTTTAATAAACTAGACTAGCATGGTTTCCTATGCAATCCTAATCTTGTGTCGTTCTTGCAGACAACCTCCCATGTCACGTCACCTCTGCATTTGGAGCTGGCTTCTGCACCACAGTGATCGCCTCCCCTGTTGATGTAGTGAAGACAAGATACATGAACTCTGCCAAGGGGCAGTATCGGAGTGCTCTGAACTGTGCCTTCACCATGTTCCAGAAGGAAGGACCATTGGCTTTCTACAAAGGGTGAGTTGAGTTAAAGGGCTTTCACTTCATAATACCAACAACACCATCCACAGGTCACAAAGCTCCATAGTTGCCCTGCTGATGTCAGTCTTTGCATCCAGGCTGTATTGTAACTGTCAGTAAATTGATTCCCCTGAATGCCCTTCAATAATGCCACTGTTGACCAGCTTTTGGTAATGCTAAACACATGGTTGTCTGGCTAGACTTGGAACCAGCATAGAGTAAACAAAGGACGGAAAATTAACCTATTTGCTTGTTCCAGGCCACATTGCACCTAGATTACCATAATTTTTACATTCGGCAATGGTAACCAACAAAATTCTCAGGTCATTAACGCCTAGCATGGATTCACCAAGCTTCAATTGGCCCCTGAAAGTGTATTAAACCACACTAGGTCACTTGCTAGTTCAGGAAAAGTCACTTGGTGATTCAGTGCTGGAGTCTGGCACATGGTTATTCACGCTGTATTGAAACCAATGCCAGCATGACAACTGGGCACATTGCATGCCATTTTGTTTTTTAGGTAAAATGGCAGCATGATTTAATTTAAAATTCATGAAGAATGGTGGCCACTGACTTTCAAAAAAGGGTAGTGATCCTGGCTCAAGTTTTGCTATCTAAGTTTCAAACAGGTCACCAGGACCAGACTCTCATCCCCCAGGACCAGAACTAGGGCCATGGGGCCAGAGTGGACCCTGTCAGGTTGTATAGAACCCCATTATTTGATGCATGCTGACAGGGTCACCATTAAAAATTCCACATTGTTGACGACACATCTGGAACATGTTGGTTGATCTGGAGTTTTAAATTTTCCTCTAGAATCTGTTGGACTGGTTCCTTCATACTTGTGTGTTCATGTCCTGCCAGGTACTGATTTATTCCTCTGTGCCCACAGATTCATGCCATCTTTCCTGAGGCTGGGATCCTGGAACATCGTCATGTTCGTCACATATGAACAGCTGAAGAGAGCCATGATGTCTGCTCGTGTCTCCTGGGAGGCCCCTTTCTGAACATGATGGCACGCTTTCCACTCCCCACCTTCTTTATTTTAGGTGTCTATACCTCGTGTTACACTTTCTGTCCAATCCCCACGTTTGTTTTCTCCTTTCTAGAGAAGTGACCACTTTTTAAAAATGTGTATGGATAATTTGGCATCCAATAGTAAACAACATTTGGCACCAGAGATCCATTCTTCCAGCAGCTGCTGTGCCAGATGTTGTCTTCCTATGGATTAGACTTTTGTTTAAAGCTCTTAATCTTTAAAGTTACTGCACCTTTATTTTAAAGAAATCCTTTTAGTATGACCGTTAACTAGGACGCCGTTCAATTTTTTTTTTCACAGCTATAATGAGCTATTGGTTGCTAGTAAAGCCCAATGCCAGCAAAAACTTTGGTTTTAAATAGCAAGGAAGGATTAGAATCCCTATGATTTCTGTATATGGCCCTGTTTGGAGGATCTGTAAATCCTGTCCACTACATCTACCAGACCAGTTGAGGTATAGTCCAGATTTTAGATGAAAAAAGAGGTTGACGCTCCCAGACAAGAGCTCCTCCATGGAATACACACCCCAGTGAGGCACACAGGTGCAGGCTCTGCAGTGAATCGAAGCAAGAAAGTCCTGGACGTCCGCACACCGATGCAACACCTTTATTCAAGAATTAAAAAATCCAGATGGTCCATACTGTACAAAAGGGGCAGACAGCTGACATATAGCTGATGTATTGGTGAGCGGCTGTCCAGGACAACTTTCTTGCTCTCAGACCAGTTGAGGTAAATGCCAATTAAACCTTTTTTTTCTAATGGTGGGAACCTTGGGTTTTTCCAGCAGATTCCCCTTCCTGTCTAGATAATGTCAAAAGTTGAAAGTCTCCTCTGGGCTACTTGGGCAGTATTTAATACCTGATGGAGGTTCTAACCCTTCCTAATGCTATCCAAAGATGAAAGCCTTTTGTCTGGCATTGTGCTTCTGCTTTCAAGTCTGCTTGTTCCATCTGAAGAGATTGTCACCTTGGCCATACGGCAGCCATCTTGTTTTAAACATCTTTTGAGAAGATAAACTGTCTACAGTTTGGCTAGAGATCTACTCAAAGGCATTGCCTCTCAAATACAAATTGTAGCTCTTGTACGGCTTGCTAAAATTTTAATGTTGCCAATGTAATTTTAAACATTCAGTCTACATTTCCACTGTGGTGTAGAAGTTGGCCTTTTCGAAATATAATAAAAAAAAAAAAAAAATCTGAATAAAAAAAAGTAAAACTAACCACTGCACACCCGAAATGATGGGTACGCCCTGTGTGGGTGACGTCTGTAAATCACTTTGCAGTACAAATGGCATATCAGTTTCCACTTTGGGGTTTCTGTTTTTTGTGATTTTCTATTTCTGCAAGTCACATGATCGGTAAACCAATTTCTGCTTTTTCATTGTTCGTGTACTGACTTCACATTCCTGAAACTGCTGAGTCCGTCAGACTTGAGTTAACTTCCTCATGTGGGCTGAGAACCGCAAGCGGGACGTGACGCTAGTCTCTCTGTAAAGTGAATTTGGTTCTATTCACCTTCTGACAGACCAAATGACTTGGTGTATTTTTTTTATGTTCTGTACTGTGTTCTTTTGTATGGAAGACTGCATGATTTTCAATAAAGTCCGGAGACTGTGGCTGTGTGATTTATTTGTGTAAACAAGGCAGGTTATATTGTAGTCCTGTCTTTTACCCTGTTTGGTCAGTTTTGGGTCCCAAAAGAGCTGGATTTACATCTCAGGGGGGCCTAAAGGCAGAGAATTCTGAAGCACCCCAAAAGACTGACCACTTATTTTTTTCTGTAATTTGGAAGTCTAAAATGCAAAAGTCAGGAAAAACTGGAGTTTTTTATTTTAGGGCAAACAAATGCAATACATTTTTCGTTAAAAAAACAAAACTCTTATCTCTATCTCTAGCTGTCCCTGCCATGTGGATTTACATTTTGGGGTGGGGGGGGGGTTGGTGCTTGGGTGTAACTTCCTTTTATTTTTTTTTATTTTTTTCTTTCTGCCATTAACTAGGGCAAGGGTAGGCAACCGCAGCACTCCAGCTGTGGTGAAACTAAATCCCATTATGCCTGTCTCTAGGAGTCATGCATGTCTCATGGGACTTGTAGTTTCACCACAGCTGGAGGTCTCAAACCTAGGGGACTTTGACCCCCTATGTGGTGGTTTTTAGGTGACAGGTTCTCTTTAATGAGACATGCAGAGTCTAACCCCCCCCTTCCTCTCAGTCTCCCCTGGGCTCCACTGGATGTATTGCAATCCACCCCTTCCCAACTATGCTAACCAGAGACACAGGCTGACCCGGAAGTGACATACAGGCCGCTTTCCGGGTCACAAACAAGGAGTAGAACAGCCGTGTCTGCTGTTTTCCATCCCTCTCCACATGCCATGTTGGTACCAGGCCTGCAGATGGGCAAGCAGAGCCTGGAATACATGGCAGGGGGTTACTGGGGGTGTGGCTGCAATTGGTGGCAGCGCAGCTGCCCAAACTCCACCTGACAGGCAGGGGGATGGTGATGTGATGGTCAGACTCCTAACGTTCAGAGGTCTAAAAATGTTGCTCTTTTGTCTGAAGGCTCTCATTTAAACAGGTCATGGTATATCTAGTAGTAGTTGGTCACATTCAACTGGAATTGTTGATGTTTTGGAGCTTCTCCAAACCTCTTTGATTCTATTGAGTGTCAGGAAGGTACCCCAGCATTTATACCCACAATTATTCTAATTGCCATGGAGTGTGTAAATGTTTGTCCAAGGCAAGGATGGGAGTTGTAGAACCATCTTGTTCTAGTTACATAACCCATCCCTTGGTGTCAGGACGTCTGCAAAGGTGTTGATGTTGCAACCCAAATGGCTGAGGGTGCAAATTGTAGAATGGAGATATTTATTTGTTTTACTTTTTTTTTTTTTTTTTTAAGGTGTAGGAAGAGTCTGAGTGAGTCTTGACATTTTAGAATTTTTTTCCTCCTGTTTTGGGCCACTGGTTTGAGATAGAAATTTGTATCTTCCTGGCACTCATTGGAACAGGAGTGGCTTGGAGAAGCTACAACATCTTTGCATAGGAGAGTACTACAAGCTACCTCCTAATGTGTACATAATTCAGTGCCATCTCCTATGCCTAAAATTGGCTTTTAAGTAGAACTGTAGGAAACTTTTTCATTTTAAATAGAGTAAGGGAGTGTTATAACCCCTGTCTGATGTGTTTTCAGTCTGTCTCATAGCCAACCAGGATGCGAGATCCCTGCAAATTAAGGGAATTCCATATCACCAGAACTAATGTCCCCATTGGAAGATTTCACCTCTATTACTTTTCTGGGAACAACCTGAAATTTGGGCATTTTCTTTTACTTTAAATGATAAGCGGGACAAATAGAGGGTGAATACCCCTAACGGGGGGCACACAGCAATAAAAGCTGACAGGGGTTCTAATTCTCTCCACTCTAACAAATGTTTTGCCTTTTTAGTTGGACTTTAAATCTAAAAAGTGCCGCAGAGGTTTAAAGCTATACATATTTGGTGCCAATACACTTTGGGGCTACACATTGCCCCCCCTTCATCAAGGCTTAATATGAGCTTAGGGGTCTCAAACTGGTGGCCCTCCAGCTGTTGCAAAACTACAAGCCCCATGAGGCATTGCAAGGCACAAACATGACTCCTACAGGCAGAGGCATGATGGGACTTGTAGTTTCGCAACAGCTGGAGGGCCAGATTATATGGACTGATATAGCAAATGAACTTGCTAATGTTCAGCAGCTGGATTTGGCTACGATAGACTCCTAATACTTTGGTTTTTAGATTGAAATATGCACAGAAGCAGACCCATAATTATCAGATGCCCCCATAGAGACACTTTAGTACAGTATTGATAAACTTTCAAGTACTGAATCACTTAAAGTGGCACTAAAGGGTCAAAACATGCCTGTCCACTGGCATCTTGGTGCTGGTCTTTGGGCCTCTCCATTGGCTGGTAGGGGATGATGTCACAGCACTAAGAGACCAGCCCAGTGCTGGAGAAGATGGCAGGTTGGGGCATTTTATTGCAGAAGTGCATGACTCTCCTGCAATAAAAGCCTGCATGCTTGCTGTTTCTTCAGTTGCACTTTGATTGGGTAAAAGGAATAGGCATTTATTAATCGAACGTTTAGTTAGGATTATCAAAACATGTATTTTGATTAAGCGGATACACTTGTTACAAATGTTTGATCGCAGGATGTGTGTAGAAACTGTTTTTGTGGTCAAATTCAATTCGCAACTCCAGCTGTGAAAAGGCATTTTCCCAGAGAACTCTGGAAGTGATTTATAGGTGCTAAATGACCATTTGTTTATCAATGTCCTAATCAATTTGTTGGTTATTTACATCAAAAAGGCTCACAAGGTACCCCCCCCTTGTAAATAGTATAAATGTACTTAGGCCCCCCAGCCTCAATTAGAACAATTATATGAATGTCTACCATTTACAAATTTGTTCTCCATGTGGTTAGCGGCATGCCTGTATATTAAACACACGGTCTTGAATTCGGCTTCAACAGTCAACGTTACTGAAAGCCCTTAAGTTCTGGACTTTCCCTGTCAACTTTAAGGTTTTGGTGCCATCAGTTTACCACTCTAAAGATGGCTTTAGGCTTTGCACATGGCTAAAGAGACCATGAAGGGGTAGTGTTTTTTTTTTTTTTTTTTTTTTTAATGCCACTAAGCACCACTAGTTCAGCCAATGTGTCCCTATGATCACATTTAGGTACCTACCGTATATACTCAAGTATAAGTCGAATTTTTCAGCACATTTTTTAGTGCTGAAAGTGCCCCCCTCGACTTATACTCGAGTCAAGCACTTATCTGCAGCAAAAAATTTCATTTTCCGAATCGACTTTGGGGCCACTTGGTGCTAGAAACCCCAAATTTGGTATGCAAACCCAGTGGACCTGGTACCATAACATATCCAAAGTTGAAGTTCCTAGCACTAAGTGCCCCCGAGATACGGGGCCCCAAAATTGGTTCGGAAAATGTCATTCTCTGCTGCAGAAAAGTGCTTGACATTTTCTGAACCGATTTTGGGGCCCCATATCGCAGAGCCACTTGGTGCTAGGAACCCCAAATTTGGTGTGCAAACCCAGTGTAACTGGTACCATAACAAACCCAAAGCTGGGGTTCCTAGCACTAAGTGGCCCTGAGATACGGGGCCCCAAACTGGTTCGGAAAATGTCATTCTCTGCTGCAGAAAAGTGCTTGACATTTTCTGAACTGATTTTTGGGGCCCCATATCTCAGGGCCACTTGGAGCTAGAAACCCCAGCTTTGGAAATTGTATGGTGCTAGTTCCACTGGCTTTGCACACCACATTTGGGGTTCTTAGCACTAATTGGCCCCGAGATACGGGGCCCCAAATTCGATCAACTGTGTCTATCTGCAGCAATGTCATTTCGGGACCCTTTGGGTTCAGAGACCCCAAATTTTGGCTGCAGCTAGGGGGCATCTAGGAACCCTTAACTACCGAGTTTGAAATTCGGGGGACCTATGGCTGCAAATGGGCACAGTGAGGCTGCAAATGGGCATTGTTGACCCTCTTTTCCACTTACAGTAGCTGTGCATTTCTCACCCTCGTCTTATACTCGGGTCAATAAGTTTTTCCCATTTTTTTTTTTTTGTGGTAAATTAGGGCCTCGACTTATACTCAGAACGACTTATACTCGAGTATATACGGTATATTGGAGCAGAGATCAGGGGCATAAAAATTGCTTCAAACCTGCATTTGGTGAAATGCTTACTGACAAATTTTTTTGCACATAACTTACATGTGTAAATTCCAGTGGGCAGAATAAATGAGCATCTAGACAATAGAATGAGTCTGCATGCTTGTGTTTCTAAAAACCAGACTCATAAATGTGTACTTTTGTGCCAAAAAACTTTTTTTTTTTTAAACCAGCTCCTCAGAGGTCCAGCATAGAGTATTGTAAGAAGTCTGTGTGTAAAGCCTTAGGCTCTGTGATTGACCCGACAGGGGCTTTTGGAGAGGATTGCAGGCTAGTCTCTTGCCTACTGACTGGTGTTTGAGGGGCTCTATTCTTCGGGAGGTGTGTGCCTGGGGGACCTTTTGGAGAAGTTCTTCTCCGCAGGATGTGGAAACCTTGCAAGAAAATCTGAACAAATGAATGGGGTGGGCGACTGCATGGCAAATGAGGTTCAATGTAGAAAAATGTAAAATAATGCATTTGGGTGGCAAAAATATGAATGTAATCTATACACTGGGGGGAGAACCTCTGGGGGAATCTAGGATGGAAAGGGACCTGGGGGTCCTAGTAGATGATAGGCTCAGCAATGGCATGCAATGCCAAGCTGCTGCTAACAAAGCAAACAGAATATTGGCATTAAAAGGGGATCAACTCCAGAGATAAAGCGATAATTCTCCTGCTCTACAAGACTCTGGTCCGGCCGCACCTGGAGTTTACTGTCCAGTTCTGGGCACCAGTCCTCAGGAAGGATGTACTGGAAATGGAGCGAGTACAAAGAAGGGCAACAAAGCTAATAAAGGGTCTGGAGGATCTTAGTTATGAGGAAAGGTTGCGAGCACTGAACTTATTCTCTCTGGAGAAGAGACGCTTGAGAGGGAATATGATTTCAATATACAAATACCGTACTGGTGACCCCACAATAGGGATAAAACTTTTCTGCGAAAGGGAATTTAATAAGACACGTGGCCACTCATTAAAATTAGATTTAACCTTAAACCACACCTCCCAACTTTTTTAAGATGGGAATGAGGGACACCCATCAGCAAAAGTATGCAGGCATAGGACACACCCCTTGCCACGCCCCCTTAAAGGAGAATTGTACAAACAAGATTGGTTAAACCCACAAGTGCTTTTTTTTTATTACCACTACTATTCCTTTATATTGGCTTTTAGAATTTACAAATGCAGCAATTTAGAAATCAGATGAAAGGTTTAGCACTGGAAAACACTTTTTGATAGATAAAAAGTGCATTTTATATACATCTATATGGATCAGACCAAAATGAGGGACAAATGAGGAGGAATGAGGGACGTTGCTCCAAATCAGGGACAGTTGGGAGCTATGCCTTAAACTGCGTAGAGCAGGGGGTCTCAAACTGCCCTCCAGCTGTTGCAAAACTACAAGTCCCATCATGCCTCTGCCTGTGGCAGTCACGCTTGTAACTGTCAGCCTTGCAATGCCTCATGGGACTTGTAGTTTCGCAACAGCTGGAGGGCCGCCAGTTTGAGACCTCCTGGGCCGTAGAGGGTTCTCCACTTCAAGAGCGGTAAGGATGTGGAATTCCCTTCCACAGGCGGTGGTCTCGGTGGTCAAGCGGAGAGCATCGATAGTTTCAAAAAACTATTAGATAAGCACCTGACCGACCACAACATACAGGGATATACAATGTAATACTGACATATAATCACACAAAGGTTGGACTTGTGTCTTTTTTCAACCTCACCTACTATATAGTTTCGGATGGATTCAAGTCCATGTCTCCCCAGAACACACACTCCGAGAACTAGAGGACCCGGATACAGATTTTGGGGCCTCTGCGCCCAAACCAACATTGACGGCTTCAACCCACTCGGACTCAAAGCAGATGATTTATAATCAGCGCAAAGCAACCCGATGCCGGGGTCTCCTGCTGTTATGTGTAATCTGTTTATTAATGTGTGGTGTGTTCATTGTCAAAAGTTCCTGCTCCCAGAATGCTGGGTGTGATTTCCATGTATAATGCTGGACATTTACATATTTCCTCTGCTTTATTACTGACATAAATGCAGCTCTATTTTACTAATAATCATGCACTGGTGTGTACAGTCCCATTGAAAGCAATGGGCTGCATTCAAACCTGAATGCATGCTGCTTTTGTCACACACGTGTAAGAACACCTAAAGTGAGACTTCACCCTGATGTGTGTGAGCTTTAATTATTCTTAAAGTTGTTGTAAAAAGTTTAAAAACTGTCTGTGCTGTAGCGTCCCCTAGACCCCCCCCCCCCCTCTTCGTTCCTTTTATTCCTTACCTGTGCCTGATCCGATCCAGCGATGTGCATGAGCGCAGCTGCTGTCACCCCTCTCATTGGACAGATTGATAGCAGCAGGAGCCATTGGCTGTCAAAAGAAGGGAGCCACGGGAGTCAGGGGGGCGAGTCCTGCTGTCTGTGCCAATGGACCCAGCAGCGGGACTCGGGAGCGAGCACGTATGGGTGTGCCCCCCCTATGGAAAGTAGCTTTTCTTGGAGGCACCCGATGAAGAGGAGGGGCCTGGAGCCCCAGCAGAAGAGGATCGGGGCTGCTCTGTGCAAAACCACTGCACAGAGCAGGTAAGTATAGGCATGTCCGTTTTTATTAAAAAAAAAGTTGAGGGTTTACAAACCCTTTAAGGTTCATATAGATTTGCAGTTGGGGGGTGTTAAAGGGAGGCTGGGCTGCATTTTTAGCGACCCCCCCCCCCAACCCAGGCTGCAATGACAGTGGAGGGGGGGGGGGTGTTCACATGCCGCAGTCATAATGCTTTGTGGCAAAAGCTATCCAACAGATCACGATCGGCAGGCAGCAAGCGCGCTGAGCGTAACCCATTCCAGTGAATGGGGGAGTGCCGTGTGCAATGCAGGAGGTTGTGGTGTGTTTGTGTGGCAATTATGGGATTAAAACAGATGGCGAGGAGGCATCACATCGCCACCTTACCACCCGTCAAACAGCTCTGAAAAGCAATCTCAGCATGGATTACATTTCAGATAAACCTCCTCTTCTGGGGTCCCCCCCCCCCCCCCCCCCGCCAGCGATCTTTGCGTCTCCTCTTCTCTGTATACCCCCCCCCCATAGGAGACTTGCTATGGGGGCACACCTGCCAGCTCAATCCCTAACCGGGCTGTGTGTGTCCACAGACACACTGTGTGGCTTAGCCCTCCCCCCCTTCTCGCTGGATTTGATTGACAGCAGCAAGAGCCAATGGCTGTGAGTGCTGACTGATGGGTTTGGCAGGGGGACACAATAGCTCAGCGTGGAGATTGTTGTACTAACATTGGATGGTTACCCTGTTTTCCCAAAAATAAGACCTAGCGTGATTGTCGGTGATGGCTGCAATATAAGCCCTACCCCCCCCCCCCCCAAATAGGCCCTAGTTAAAGTCCTTGTAGGTCTTATTTTCAGGGTAGGGCTTATTTTCGGGGAAACAGGGTAGGGCTTATTTGGGGGGTAGGGCTTATATTGCAGCCATCACCGACAATCACGCTAGGTCTTATTTTCGGGGAAACAGGGTAGTACAGAGGCTCCACTTGAGCTGCTCAGTTTTTTTTTTTTTTTTCCACTCAGCCCTTTGGGGTGACCAATTGCTGCCATTGGAACACATGAGGCAATGGAAGCAAGTTAAATTGTGATTAGAACAGAAGGACCAAATCTGTCACATTGCAAGTGATCCCTATCACTTCAATACCGGGCGCCATCACCCCCTTTCCTGCCCTTTCAGCTTCCAGCGCTGTCGCACTTTCAATGACAATTGCAAGATTGTACCCATACGAAATTGTTATTTTGTACACACAAATAAAGCTTTTTTTATTATTTAATCACCACTGGGGTTTTTTAGTTTTTGCTAAACAAATGAAAAAAAAAAAAAGACAAAAAAAATTAAAAAAAAAAAAAAAGGTAAAAAAAAAATTGAAAAAAAAAAAAAAACAGACAAAAAAAATTGAAAAAAAAAAAAGACAAAAAAAATTGAAAAAAAAAGACAAAAAAATTTGAAAAAAAATTTGAAAAAAAAAAAGACAAAAAAATTTGAAAAAAAAAGACAAAAAAATTTGAAAAAAAAAAGACAAAAAAATTGGAAAAAAAAAAGACAAAAAATTTTTTTTAAAAAAAGACAAAAAAAATTGAAAAAAAAAGACAAAAAAAAAGACAAAAAAATTTGAAGAAAAAAGAAAAAAAATTGAAAAAAAAAAGACAAAAAAATTTGAAAAAAAAAGACAAAAAAATTTGAAAAAAAAAGACAAAAGAATTTGAAAAAAAAAAGACAAAAAATTGGAAAAAAAATTTGAAAAAAAAAAACAAAAAAATTTGAAAAAAAAAAAGACAAAAAAATTTAAAAAAAAAGGCAAAAAAAATTTGAAAAAAAAAAGACAAAAAAAATTTGAAAAAAAAAAAGACAAAAAAATTAGAAAAAAAAAAGACAAAAAAATTTGAAAAAAAAGACAAAAAAAATTGAAAAAAAAAGACAAAAAAAATTTGAAAAAAAAAAAGACAAAAAAATTTGAAAAAAAAAGACAAAAAAAATTGAAAAAAAAAAAAAGACAAAAAAATTTGAAAAAAAAAAGACAAAAAAATTTGAAAAAAAAAAGACAAAAAAATTGGAAAAAAAAAGACAAAAGAATATGAAAAAAAAAAGAAAAAAATTGGAAAAAAAAAAAGACGAAAAAATTGGAAAAAAAAAAAAAAGACAAAAAAATTTGAAAAAAAAAAGACAAAAAAATTTGAAGGAAAAAAAAGTTTTTCTTGGTCTATGTTTTAAATTTTGTACACAAGTCATTTTTCTCCTTCGCTGATGAGGCGGCACTGATGGGCGCTGTTAGGCGGCACAGAGGTGGATCAAAGTGACAAGTTTCGGTCTATAGCATGACATCTTTATTCACTATACAGACTATTATATTGTCCATATTCACCATAGATTGGACTAGTCGGCTTTTAATAATTGTTTATAAGACTATCGTTTAATTATTGCATCAATTGTTCATACTTATCTACATCACTGTATTTATTCATTTACATTATTTTTTGTTTATGACTGGGAATTTACGTGGAGCTTTGAGCACTTGCACTTTACTCAGAATCCATAGATTGTATTGAGCACTGTACACCACGGACCGTCCACGACAGGAGGGCCACATATTGCATTCATCGATCATTTATGACCACTCAGCGCTGCACTCATTTGTCATTTGTTTTTGCATTATCACATAAATAGGAAGTGTGGGGAGTGCTGGCAGCTTTTTGTTTGTTTACATAGCAGCTCGCGAGGTTCTAAAACAAATTTATATATTTGGCAAACAACCCCCCCCCCCCCGACTCCTCAAAACCCACCCCACACACACACTGTCTGCCGGTCCACCCGCACTTACCCCATTGGCGGCGGGCACATCGGGCAGGGGATCAGGCTGCAGTGGGCATCTGACAGCGTCTCCTGTGTCCTCTTCTGTGTCGGCTTCCGCTGTGCGTCTCCTCCTAAAGCGTCCAATAGGATCGCCTGACCTTTCAGCCAAATCGGGAAAGGGGCGTCAGACACCACACGCTTCCTGATTGGCGGAGAGGTGGTTCAGTGTTAGAAAAGCGAATATTAATTTGCCTTTCTAACACACCTGGGTGGGCTCCAAGCGCAACGCTCTGCGCCCCGAGCCCATCCTATTTTGAAGCATATTAGAGCCTATGGCTCTAATCAGGTGCATCAAAAAAAAAAAAAAAAAACAACACCCCACCCCTATATAATTCAGGTGCCTGGCGTCCTGAAGGGGGCTGGATGCCTCAATAGGGGGTGGCCACGACAGCTGTAGATAGATTCATGCTATGCATGAATCTCTCCATTAACCATATAGAGGGTGGCGCTCGTGCACACGCACGTGCACCCTTAATGGACGGCGGGCCGCCCCTGCTACTTCATCTTTCCTCTCTGGCCCTTTCATTCATTGGATTTCAGTTCTTTCAATCATGGATGTTCATCATCACACGTGAGTATTACATAGGGTGGTCTGCATATAAATACAGCCGGCCTAGGAACGCCCACTTTTGCAGAATTGACTTCCACCCATCAAGGCATTTTATTATTTGCATAACTCCTCTGTTTGCATCAGGAATGAGGGTTCTTGATAGGAGTATTGAGGAAGGGTGCTGTGATGTCTTCAGGAAGCACCCTGCCGGCAACTCCTACCAACCATTATCTGCCTTCACTGCATAGTGAAGATGACATCACTGGTTCTAAATACACTATGTAATGAAAACAGATTTTATTAAAAAAATTCATGAATATGTTGATTGGGGGGGGCAGAACAATAAGCAGGATAATCTTCAAATGTAACAGTTTGTCTGGTATTCAGTGCAATTAAATGCATCCAACAGTGTACAGGAGGTGGTTAGGCAGTGTGAAGGGAGAACAAGAGACGTACTGTGAAACGATCGCTATGTACATCTTATGTTGGTGAAACGATCGCTATGTACACCTCATGTTGGTGAAACGATCGCTATGTACACCTTTTGGTGGTGAAACGATCGCTATGTACACCTTATGTTGGTGAAACGATCGCTATGTACACCTTATGGTGGTGAAACGATCGCTATGTACACCTTATGTTGGTGAAACGATCGCTATGTACACCTTATGGTGGTGAAACGATCGCTATGTACGCCTTATGTTGGTGAAACGATCGCTATGTACGCCTTATGGTGGTGAAACGATCGCTATGTACACCTTATGGTGGTGAAACGATCGCTATGTACACCTTATGGTGGTGAAACGATCGCTATGTACACCTTATGGTGGTGAAACGATCGCTATGTACACCTTATGTTGGTGAAACGATCGCTATGTACACCTTATGGTGGTGAAACGATCGCTATGTACACCTTATGTTGGTGAAACGATCGCTATGTACACCTTATGGTGGTGAAACGATCGCTATGTACGCCTTATGTTGGTGAAACGATCGCTATGTACGCCTTATGGTGGTGAAACGATCGCTATGTACACCTTATGGTGGTGAAACGATCGCTATGTACACCTTATGGTGGTGAAACGATCGCTATGTACACCTTATGGTGGTGAAACGATCGCTATGTACACCTTATGTTGGTGAAACGATCGCTATGTACACCTTATGTTGGTGAAACGATCGCTATGTACACCTCATGGTGGTGAAACGATCGCTATGTACACCTTATGTTGGTGAAACGATCGCTATGTACACCTTATGGTGGTGAAACGATCGCTATGTACACCTTATGGTGGTGAAACGATCGCTATGTACACCTTATGTTGGTGAAACGATCGCTATGTACACCTTATGTTGGTGAAACGATCGCTATGTACACCTTATGGTGGTGAAACGATCGCTATGTACACCTTATGGTGGTGAAACGATCACTATGTACACCTTCTGGTGGTGAAACGATCGCTATGTACACCTTATGGTGGTGAAACGATCACTATGTACACCTTATGTTGGTGAAACGATCGCTATGTACACCTTATGGTGGTGAAACGATCGCTATGTACACCCTATGTTGGTGAAACGATCGCTATGTACATCTTATCTTGGTGAAATGATCGCTAAGTACACCTTCTGGTGGTGAAACGATCGCTATGTACACCTTATGGTGGTGAAACGATCACTATGTACATCTTATGGTGGTCAAACGATCGTTATGTACACCTTATGGTGGTGAAACGATCGCTATGTACATCTTATGTTGGTGAAACGATCACTATGTACACCTTATGGTGGTGAAACGATCGCTATGTACATCTTATGGTGGTGAAACGATCGCTATGTACACCTTATGGTGGTGAAACGATCGCTATGTACACCTTATGTTGCCTGTTTTGTTTGTTCATTTTGCAGCAGGAACTGTTCTCAGAACTTGGACTGCTGACAGAGGACAGCTTTACTAAGAAAGTAGCAGATTAATACTAAGAGATAAAAGTTCTGCAAAACATCTTAAACCGACCTTTGAATGTTATCACCGCAATAATATGAAGATTGATTTACTGCAAGAATCAAAGTCCAGTTTTTCCTCCCCACCATAAATAGTTTTATTATGGATTTTTGCCATAGACCTAAAGCGCACCTGTCATTTAGTGGTGGATATACAACATAATTATCTGAATAAGGAAGAAGAACGGACCCACAAGACGTGGCCAAAAAAAAAAACCAGAGTCATCTCCCCAGAAGAACGGGTCCCCAGAGGGGAACCTCAGGCAAATCTGCAACAGAAGACCGGCCTGCCTACACAGGAAGCCGAGCCTTACACTCCTAACCCTTAAGTTGGCCATAGATGAATCAAAATCTCATCGGTTCAGCAGGGAGCGGCCGAAAATTCAGTACATGTATGGGCATGTGGTTGTTCAGAAGTGAATCTACCGATCCCCATCTGTACAACCGCCCTGCTGGAAAATGTCATCTTCACTGCAGGCAAAGATTCCTGGAAGGAACTCTTTTGGTGAGATCTCTGCTCTGAGTTCCCGGGTCTGTACACCTACTGTGCCCATTATATGGGGGTTCCCGCCATCCCTGTGCTGAGTTCCCAGGTCTGCAGACCTTCTGTGCCCATTCTGAGAGGTTCCCACCATCCCTGTGCTGAGTTCCCAGGTCTGTACACCAGCTGAATCCATTTTGAGGTGTTCCCATCATCCCTGTGCTGATGTCTTCACACCTGCTGTGCTGATGATTAGGGGTCCCCACCATCCGGGTGGGCAGGAACTGCCAGAACTCCCAGGTGGGCAGCAACCGAGTTGGGAAGATCTCCCTGTAGGAGTATCCTGGATACATATGGTGCCATGGACTGACTCACAGAACTCCTCCTATAACTTGAATATCACTTTTGTGTGGTCTTACCCTTTAACATCTCATCTTCTAAATTAAATACAGAGGTAACCTTATTTCTTTCATATATACTGAGGGGGTGGTAATTGCGCTGTGATAGGGAAGGGGATAGGGAAGGGGAAAACTACACTAGAGTGCATATGGCAAACATGCCAGGTGACCTAAACAACAAAAAGTATATAATATATGGAAGATACGACAAAGAGATAAAAATAAAAAACACACAGGTCGGTGTGTGTAGTGAAAAACTGGAAAAAACACACTAACCAGTACGTAAAATAGATAAAAAGATGCAACCTGCTAAACAGTGTAAACGTGGAGACAGAGTGGTATTAAATCACATAGAGATGAACAGTGCACATGGTAAAAGAGGCCGTTGAGCTGATACCATATAAAAAATATTACATAATAAATGCATATAGCACTAAGTGCACGAAAAACTAATAGATGAGGGATAACAAATGGTCCTGATATAAATCAAAAAAACCCGACCAATAAAATCAAAAAGAACAACATGCAGCATAAGGATGTATCGGCATGGATACAATATTGATGACAAAGAAAAATATATATATATATAGAAATTCCCAAAAGTCTGATAAAAAAACATATACAAGTGGTATTAAATATAAACGACAGTCCCACCACCAGGTGTAATTATGCTTGATCACAGTCCAAGGAAACAATCAACACACGACAGGTGAAACGGGGGGGTGGTTTTCTTCGATGGGGGCACCTCAGTGAACACAGGCCCCTTACCTTACAGCTGTAAGGTATACAGCATATATATTAGACGCCCAGTAAGGTATGGGATCCAAAACCGTTGCAGCAGATGATATAGCTCGTAAATGCAGTGGTATCACATGCGAAAAAAAACATAGATGGCATATAGTGTGATACCGTATGAGATGGAAAGGATGAGCGAGCTATAGGAGGAAAGGGGGGGGGAGGGGGTTGCACTCACTTGTGACAGATGAGCGCAAGCCTCAATCCACGAGTGCCGAACTCGTATAGTCCACACCGCTGGCCGTAGGACCTTCTGACATATCACTTCTCCTGTAGCTCACCACCCGTCATACGTAGTATATGTAATGTGGTAACAAGACAAGAACCGCATATAGCGTAATCCCGTACAAAAACACTTTATTGTATAAAAACACTTATGAACTTACATAAGTAGACAGCTGGGGGGTAAAACTCCGCGAGCGCCGTGCTCGTAACATCAGCTGTGTGTGTGGCAGCATCCCGTGCTCCTAACGCGTGTCGTCACGTCACGTGACTTCTTCAGAGGATAACACGGGATAGAAAGTCAATGCTTTTAAATGGTCCCCGCGTAATGGATGCGCGGCGGCCATTTTCCCGAAGGACGCTGATAATGAATAATAGTAAAGTGCCTGGCGGCCATTTTCCCAGGGTCACAAAAAAACGGGCAGAATGACATGTTTAAATTTGTGAATGCAGCCGGAAAAAAACTAACTGAGATAAAGAAAAAAGGAGGATTAGACCCCGATAATAGCAGTCACACTAATGTGGGGGCCTCAACACAATAAAATATGAAAAAACAAAGGACAAAAAAATAAAAGGAATATGTGTGTGAAATTACTCCGGCCGTAAGTGGCAGGAGGCTACTCTCATCAGAGTATTACAATGGAGATCGGATAAGTTAATCTATATTGAGGGGCAGAATGGATACTAAATAGAGCATGGGGACTAATATAGGTATGGGGAAGCCACATTATTCCCAAAGCAGTAGGAGCCTCTGGAGTGTCCCAAAAAAACGCATAAAATGTGGGAAGCCTATAAAAATAAAAATAAAAGTATATATATATATATGATAATATTAAAAATATAGAAAATATATAAAAAAATATATAAAAAGAGTGGATAGTTAAAAACAGGAGCTCGGGAGGTGTCACACACCATCTGAAACAATAATCATATGGTATACAAATAAACACTAGAATATGAAAACGCACCAGGAAGCTACATCATATTACACAATAAATCAGCATATAGATGGATAAATCTATGGTATACAGTATATGATATTATAATAAATACAATGTTACTATCTGATAGATATTGAGAGAAAAGCACAATCTGCTGGAAAAGAGAAGACAAAAGACAGAGAAAAAAGGGGGCTGGGGGTGACTAAAAGTCGCTTATAAAGCAGTTTATATCGAACTCTATGTTGAGTCCCTTTGGGGCCATGGTGTCCAAGGAAAATATCCATTTGGACTCCAGTTTGCTTAGAATCCTCACTTTATGCCCTCCTCGCCATGGTTTGGTATAGGGCTCGATCCCCCAAAATTTCAAATGTCTAGGGTCTCTGTTATGATGTTTATCGAAGTGCCTAGAGACACTATGTTTGTCAAAACCCTTTGTAATGTTTTGGACGTGCTCTTTAATACGAATTCTTAGTAGTCTTTTGGTACGGCCCACGTATTGGAGGCCGCAGCTGCACTCCAAAACGTATACAGCCCCCTCGGTGTTGCATCCAATAAACTCTTTAATATCAAACATAGTACCATTACTATTGGACTGAAATGAAAAAACCTTTTCATTCGGATGTTTGGTTCGAGTGCAAGCGTAGCAGCGTTTACAAGGATAGAATCCTTTACCTGTGAAGAAGGAGAATAATCTTTTGGGGGGATCAATCACGCTTTTAACTAACCGATCTCTCAAAGTAGAGGTTCTTTTATAAATAAATTTAGGTTTCTCTGGTAATAGTTCTCCCAAGCCTATATCAGATTTAAGGATATGCCAGTGACGGGATATGATATTCTCAATTTTTTTATGTTGAAGATTATAGTCTAAGACTAGAGGAACTTGATCTGGTTGATCAGTCGGAGTTCTATCCTCAAGCAGTTCCTGTCTAGGTAGCTGTCCTACTTCCATTATTTGTTTGTCTATAAAATCCTGGTCATATCCTTTGTCTATGAACCTCATTCCCATGGATTTGGCCTGCATTTGAAAATCTTCCTCTAACGTACAATTACGTCGCAGTCGCATTATCTGGCCTTTGGGAATATTAAATAGCCAGTTCCTATGGTGGCAACTGCTTACGGGCAAATAACTATTACGATCAACATTCTTGAAAAAGGTCTTGGTGATGTATTGGTGGTTGATGCGTGAGATCTCTAAATCTAGAAATGCAATGGACTGTTCTTCGATTTGCCAGGTTAGTACAATATTGTTGGTATTATTGTTAAGTTTAAGAAAAAAAGTCGTTAAAAGATCCTTTTCACCCTCCCATAAAATAAAGATATCATCAATGTATCTCTTAAACATAAGAAGCTCTTTGGGGGGTTCTAGAAACACTGTTTCTTCTTCCCATTGGGACATAAACAGTCCTGCTACACTTGGGGCGAATTTCGCCCCCATTGCAACTCCTGTTTTTTGATGATAGAATTGCTTGGAGTACCAAAAATGGCTATGTTTCAAACAGAAATCCAAACATTTAACCAAAAATTTCCTTTGGTACCGGGGAAGCTTGGTGAATTTTCTCAAACCCCACTTCGCGGCTTCACAAGCCGCGAAGTGGGGTATGATGGTATATAACGATGACACATCTGCCGTGGGCATCCAAATGGTGCCCGTGTCATTTCTCTCATTCAATATCTGAAGCATTTGTTTCGTATCTCTCAGGTAAGCTTTTGTGCTCTGTACTGCAGGCTGGAGGTACCCATCAATGTATTCTCCCAATCTTGCAGTGATTGATTCTATACCATTAACAATTGGTCTAAAGGGAGGATCAGTTTTATCCTTATGAATTTTCGGCAAGGCATATATGACTGGTGTTCTGCATGCTTCGGGAACCAGATATTTAGCTTCCTTTTTATTCAGAATATTTTTTTCGAGACCTAATTGGACTAGTAGTTCTAATTCTTTCTTCCATTTAAATGTAGGATTATTGGGGAGTATGGCATATGTATTCTGATCCCTTAAAAGCTTAAGCATGCCATTATGGTATTGTTCGGTGGTTAAAATTACAATCCCGCCGCCTTTATCTGAGGGCCTGATAACAAGATCCTTTCTTTTTGTGAGCTTTTGAATGCCGGTACGTATCACTCTAGGTTCCTCTTTCTTTTTATATGTACGGTTCTTTATTTCTTCCGTAACCAGGTCTTTAAATACCTCTATATGGGTATTGTTCTTGGGTTTGGGGTTATAAGTAGATTTATTCCTTAAATTGCTGTGTACTACTGAATCTTTTTGAATGGTGATGGTATTGATGGGTTTCTCCAACAAATATTTTTTAATGTTTAATTTTCTCACATATTTTTGGATACTGATATAAGTTTCGAATTTATTCAAATTCTTAACAGGCGCATATTTAAGTCCCTTGTCTAGTACCGTCAGTTCTTCCAAGGTCAGGGGTACATCTGTAAGGTTAAAAATACCTTCTCCTATGTTGCCCTTCTCCTTTTGTTTTCTCTTTCCTCCTCTACAGCCTCTTTTTCTGTAGGACTTTTTTTCTTCTTTGTTTCCTCTATTCTTCTTGGGGGTTGGTGTTCCATTCCTCTCTCTAAAAAAGATCTATTGTGACCATGTTCATATTGATGGTCATAGTGATGTCTTGCCTCTCTATCGGGGTCTTGAAGATCCCTTAGAGGGGCATAGTAGTTGGAGGTGGGAATAGGACTGCGCTCCCTAGGTCTATAGGGTGCATAAGGTCCTCTTTCTTCACGGTAATCATAATGATGATTTGGGCCCGGACTTCTATCACGAGGCCTGTAATAGTCATATTGCCCATAATGGTGGTCCCTTCTTTCATAGTGTGCTTGGGGATACGATGGAAGTCTTTCTTGTCTATAGGAGTCTTGTGGTGGTCTTCTTACATCTCTAGGTGCATTTTGAGGTCTTGTCCAGTAAGGTCTTCTATTATTATTTCTCCTATTTTGGGGTTTCTTCCATCCCTGTTGAGGGGTACGTGGTGGATAGAAAGGTTGTCTCCGGGTGTTATGCGGAGTGTTGTTACTGGGATATCTGTGTCTATTTTCAGAGTGTCTTGAAGGATCCCTTCTAGGGGTGTAGTTACCCGACTGTTTCCGAGGGGTGTCTCCTCTAGAAGATCTAGGAATAGGTGACATATCGACTTGACCTGGATTTATTTTGACCATTTTATCTGGGGTAGATGATGAAGAAATAGGTTCCGTCTGTCCAATGTTGTTCTGCCATTTAAAGACTAGATCTTTTTTAAAATCGCCAATATCTCTCGAGAATTTTTTACTTTTTCTCTGTTGGACTTCAGCATCTTTCCTAGAGAGATCTTTATTTAATTGTGCGGTAAGCCGTTGGAATTCATCCGTATCTTTATAAATCTCGAGCTGTGATTTTAGATCCATTATGTTTTGGTCAACCTTTCTGATTTTTTTCTGCTTACGTTTCAGCAAAAGTTCCAATAATTCAATCCCTTTCTCATTAAAAAATCTAAACCACTCGTCGATGGACTCTTGGTCTATAAGGCCATCATTTGGAGGGACGTCCCATCTTAGGCGGGAAGGGGATAGGGAAGGGGAAAACTACACTAGAGTGCATATGGCAAACATGCCAGGTGACCTAAACAACAAAAAGTATATAATATATGGAAGATACGACAAAGAGATAAAAATAAAAAACACACAGGTCGGTGTGTGTAGTGAAAAACTGGAAAAAACACACTAACCAGTACGTAAAATAGATAAAAAGATGCAACCTGCTAACCCCCCCTGTTTCACCTGTCGTGTGTTGATTGTTTCCTTGGACTGTGATCAAGCATAATTACACCTGGTGGTGGGACTGTCGTTTATATTTAATACCACTTGTATATGTTTTTTTCTCAGACTTTTGGGAATTTCTATATATATATATTTTTCTTTGTCATCAATATTGTATCCATGCCGATACATCCTTATGCTGCATGTTGTTCTTTTTGATTTTATTGGTCGGGTTTTTTTGATTTATATCAGGACCATTTGTTATCCCTCATCTATTAGTTTTTCGTGCACTTAGTGCTATATGCATTTATTATGTAATATTTTTTATATGGTATCAGCTCAACGGCCTCTTTTACCATGTGCACTGTTCATCTCTATGTGATTTAATACCACTCTGTCTCCACGTTTACACTGTTTAGCAGGTTGCATCTTTTTATCTATTTTACGTACTGGTTAGTGTGTTTTTTCCAGTTTTTCACTACACACACCGACCTGTGTGTTTTTTATTTTTATCTCTTTGTCGTATCTTCCATATATTATATACCGTATTTATCGGCGTATAACACGCACCGGCGTATAACACGCACCCCAATTTAGGAGGGAATTTTAAGGAAAAAAAACTTTTAGGAGGGAAGTTGAAGGGAAAAAAACTTACATTTAAATGCCCTTCATTGCAGCCTTGTCAGTGCAGCGATGTCAGTGCAGCGATGTCAGTGCAGCCTTCCCCAGTGCAGCCTTGTCAGTGCAGCCTTCCCCAGTGCAGCCTTGTCAGTGCAGCCTTGTCAGTGCAGCCTTCCCCAGTGCAGCCATGTCAGTGCAGCCTTGTCAGTGCAGCCTTCCCCAGTGCAGCCTTGTCAGTGCAGCCTTCCCCAGTGCAGCCTTGTCAGTGCAGCCTTTCCTCAGTGCAGCCTTTCCTCAGTGCAGCCTTCCCCAGTGCAGCCTTCCCCAGTGCAGCCTTCCCCAGTGCAGCCTTCCCCAGTGCAGCCTTTACTCAGTGCAGCCTTCCCCAGTGCAGCCTTCCCCAGTGCAGCCTTCCCCAGTGCAGCCTTGCCCCAGTGCAGCCTTGCCCCAGTGCAGCCTGGTATCCCCTGCCCCTGCTTCCAGGGCTTCAAAATCGCGGTCCGCGATTTGAAAATGGCGCCGCCGGCGCCGAAGTACAGAGAGCCGGTCCTCGGCTCTTTCCGGCGGCTCTCGTTTACTTTCGGTTTCACTCGTAGTCCGGAGCGGAGCTATCCGAGTAGGTTCGGATAGCTCCGCTCGGGACTACGAGTGGAGCCGAAAGTAAACGAGAGCCGCCGGAAAGAGCCGAGGACCGGCTCTCTGTACTTCGGCGCCGGCGGCGCCATTTTCAAATCGCGGACCGCGATTTTGACATTTTGACAGATCGGGATCGGCGGGGATCGGCGTATAACACGCACCTGCGACTTTCCCCTGATTTTAAGGGGAAAAAAGTGCGTGTTATACGCCGATAAATACGGTACTTTTTGTTGTTTAGGTCACCTGGCATGTTTGCCATATGCACTCTAGTGTAGTTTTCCCCTTCCCTATCCCCTTCCCTATCACAGCGCAATTACCACCCCCTCAGTATATATGCGTTTTTGTCTGTTCGGAGCAGTCTTATAGGTGTTGCAGCAGTGTCCCCCTCTTAGTTTAGGAGTCCGCAAGCAGCGCAGGAGTCCCTTGCTTAGTTCTATTCATTATTTCTTTCATAGCTTTGAATGAAGTTGATGTTTACCACATTTTTGGTGATGACCAGAGCAGAAGTAGTCATCCATTGACACTCATTTTTCTAATATTTTATTGTTTACTGAAAAAAACATTGAACAATTAAAAAATCCCTATGTGTGAATTTCATTGTTTAGGTGGGTGAAGAGACGAGGGCTTTGCGAAGGAGCTGCTTCTTCTGTGGTGTCAGGTGCTCCGGAAACTGAATATCAAACTGGATGATGAGGTCGCCCTTCAGACTGGGGTCACCGATCAGCCTCATACCTTCCCCGGGAACCAGCTTACTGTACTTGGGGCTGTAGAGGGAAGAAATTCAGATCATTGGGGGTGTCTATACAACAGGACAGCATTAAAAACAGGGCAATTTATGTACCTGAAAAAGCACATTTGTATTATATTGCATAGAATCTGTAAAGATCTACCCACTGCATCCCACTAAGGTGAACCTAAGCCCACTGTACTAGTGAAAACTTCCCCCCACTTGCTGCTGCCCGCCTAAAGTTGAAGACCTTTCAAATGCTTGTTGGCAGCGACGGGTTACCTAAAGGAATGAGCAACTGGTTACTGAGAATGAGACATGGCGAGGGTCAGGATGTGTGTGAGGATTGAATTAGCCGCAGCTCACATAGATCCCACCCCTACGTGAAATGTAGAGTTAGGCCTCTTCCACGTGGGCTTTGTGATGCGGCAAAAATTTGAGTTTCAGCTGCTTTTTGAACAATGCCATAACCCGTGCCAACACGCTAGGTCCCTGGTGCCCAATATGTGGCCCTATGGTATACTGTATGTGCGGCCCTCAGATTTCAGCAGCCTGTAGTGGGAACGTTGATTAGAGTATTAGCATTGATCTCTCCTAGCCTCTTGTAACATCTTCTCAGCTTTGTATTGTCTTCTGCAGCGTATCCCCAGCCAACCCTGTATCCTGTCCTCACTCTCCGACCCTCATCTCCTCTATTAGATCTGCAGTCTCTGAAGTCCTCTCAAGTATTGCATATAATGAACATTATGTGTGGCCCTTTGATGATGTCAGGGGCCACATCTGAAGCCCCCTTTAGCTCATAAGCTGACAACCACCGTGCTAGGTCATTAAAACAATGCTGGTCAGATAGGACAGTATACACCCGCGTCACATCAACACTTTTAGGGGATGTCCCGTTCTCTAGGCTTCGCCACAACCTGCCACCTCCATTTATGGCAACAGTTCAAAAATATGCTCTGAAAACGTCAAAAAATGTTATAGGCCCATTTTTTGAATGCGTTCAGTGCATCTTTTTTAAGTGTTTATAGCATTCACTTCCCCTTGTGAAAATAGAAAATAACAACTAGGGGTGGTAACTGGGCAGCATTTATTAATGCAATGTAACACATGGGAAGTGCCCTGAAAACGGGCCAATGGTATATTTCAGTATATGCGCCATGGATCGCTTTTCAAAGGGTGCTGCACGGGCGATGAGGAGGCATTATGTTGCCTCCTCACTACTCGTTCTATCCCCAAAAAGCGTACACCGCTGCACTGCACCTGCGTGAATTGTGCGCAGTTGCAGTACCGCCCCATTCACTTGATTGAGTCGTGCTCCGCGGACAGGGGGTTTAACTCTTGCCATGTGTGTACATCCCCCATCTCCTGCCTTTGCAGCTTAAAGGGGGCTGTAAAAGTACAGCTTGACCACGTCATTTTACCTCCCCGCCCACTAGAAATATAAACGAGCCCTTAGGGACACGGGGGAGACAGCCTAATAAGAGAGAGCCTAGTCCTGTCAACTGGTATTTGGGGGTGTTAGTGGCACGTTTATCAGGCAGCACTAGCGGGGGGTGAGAACAGGGAAGGTGAATTAACATAGTTGGTAAAGGACCACCCTGGACCAGCTGGAATAAATCTACACCCTAACTTATTGTTGATTACACAAAAAAAGTGTTATATACACACTAGCATTTGTTGTTGCTTTTTACTGTTTTGAAGTGTACCAATAGGGATTCCTAAATGGCATTTTTTTTATTATACTGAGCTCCAGTGTGGTGCTTTGTGGATCCCCCGTGAACACTGTGTATGGACACAGTGGCCCCATTCATTCCTATGGGAATAACTGTACTTAGCAGGACCACTGGAGGTCCCAGGAGTATAGATCTCTATAGGAATGGAGGGGGCTACATGTGCAGCATGGCTGCTGGAACAAGGTTGAAGGGAAGTCTTGGACCAGGTGGGATGCATTTGGGAAGGGGGGGTGGGCATTCCTTAAAGGGACAACTCGATCAGAGGGTAGAGCTGCTGCATCAAATACTCATATAGCTTACACAGAGTTGGTGAGGGAGAGGAGGCAGCAGGACGAGTTTGTGAAGGAGAGGAGGTTCACTTTAATCTGGGCTTGGATTGAAGAGCCCCATGTACAGTGTAAGCTTAGGATCCAAGGGGGGTCTCAAAAGGGACACAGGGCTCAAGGTAGCCACAAACGTGTGTGTGTGTGTGTGTGTGTATATATATATATATATATATCTCAATAAATAAAACTATTCAATTGATTATTCAATGCAACTAAAATATTTGAGCTGAATGAGCTTGCTAATGTTTGCTGATACCTAAACCAATTAACATATGAAAGTCCACCTTCATACAGATACCTGCAGGTATAACAAGGTCCCTGCGTTTAGTGCTGATGTTATTTTAAAATGTATTTTAGGCCCGGCTCTGACTCACTTTAAACATCAACTCTTTGTACTTTGGGTCACCCACACACGATGCAAATACTTACTGCACAATATCATTGATGGGTATATTCAATATTCTCTCGTCTAATGTCTCGACTTCCACAGTACAGCCGGTCAGAGCCTGGAACACAGCAGGTGAGATGACTATTAACACTGTAATACAACGCCCCCTGCTGGTCAGAGTCCAAAATACAACAGGAGAGATAACTGTTAACACGGTACTACAATGCCCCCTGCTGGTCAAAGTATAAAGGTGCAGTGCTGAAATATCAAAATGGTGCAGATGGTTTACAGATGAAAGGTTTCTACTGGCTAAACAGAGATCCCAACGCATCCATCAGCTCTAGGGAATTACATTAGTGAATATAGTGGCTTGTTGGTCAATGCTGGCTTGTAGTCGGGTACTTAGTTATGAAAATATGGTATAGTATGTCTATCGCATCTTCTTTCCTTCTAGACCTCTTCGCTGAGTTCCTGAGTCTGGAGACCTGCTGTGCCCATTATGAGGGGCTCCCACCATCCCTGTGCTAAGTTCCGGGGTCTGTACACCTGCTGTACCCGACATGAGTTGTTCCCACCTTCCCTACAATGAGCTTCTGAGACTGTACAACTTTTGTGAGGAGTTCCCACCATCCCTCCAGTTCTCAGGTTTGCACACCTGCTGTACCCATTATGAGGGGTTCCCACCATCCCTGTGCTGAGTTCCCAGGTCTGTACGCCAGCTGTGCCCATTATGAGGGGTTCCCACCATCCCTGTGCTGATTTCCCAGGTCTGTACGCCAGCTGTGCCCATTATGAGGGGTTCCCACCATCCCTGTGATGAGTTCTGGGGTCCGACTGTCAGGGGGTCAGAGAAGACCTATGGTCCAACAGATGCTGCTGGCTAACAGCCTGTTCTCACAGATAGGAGAGGTGTGTGAGGTCGGACATATGTCTGATCAGTTACCGTCAAGCGTTATGTGAACTCTCACCCTCTGATTGGCCAAGCAGCAGTGACTACCATAGTTCTTTGCTTAACAATATAGCAGTGAGAGGATTTCCCAGAGGGGGAGGATCATTCCTGTAAGAGATGTATGGCTTACATAATAATATGAATGAGAAATGTGACAGATTATTTCCTTCTAGGTCACTCTCCGGACATCCTGAATAAGCTCATTGTCTGCCCAGTAATGACCCCTCTCTTTTCGTTTTTATCACGTTCCGCATTTTTTTCCCGCTGTTTTACTGTATTTTTCATGCTGCTTTCCATCAATGACCCATTTCTGCTGATCCGGTTCCCTGATCTGAACTCTCACATTTTCTACACAAGTTCATTTTACCAGCACTGGCAGCTATGATTGGATTTATTGGCGGAGATCAATTCTGTTGCTCTAACTTTTCGGCGCTGAAGTCCCGGGCCCAGATCCCACCCGGGGGTCCCTTTTCATAGAGTTTGTATGCTGTGCAAGTTCGCTTCTGCACACGAGCTCGGCGGGACGGGGCGCGTTTAATTTTTTTTTTTCTTATTTATTTTACTTTTTAGTTTTACACTGTTTTTTTTTTTTTTAAATTGTGTCACTTTTACTCCTATTACATCCCTTGTAATAGAAAAAAACATGACAGGACCTCCTAAATATGAGATCTGGAGTCAAAAAGACCTCAGATCTCATATTTACACTTAAATGCAATAAAAGAAAAAAAATTGTCATTTAAAAAAAAAAATGTCCCTTTAAGAGCTATGGGTGGAAGTGACGTTTTGACATCTCTTCCGCCCTGCAATGTTGTGGAAATGGGTGGGGGCCATCTTCCCCTCACTCGTCTCCATGCCAAGCAAGGGTAAAGATCCGATCACCTCCACCGCTGCCGATGGCTCTGGTAAGCGGCGGAGGGCACTGGAGCGTGGCAGGAGGGGGGGGCCTCTCCCACCGCTGATAAAAGTGATCTCGAGGCGAAACCGCCGCAGAGACCTCTCATCATAAACCGGACCGCCGGCCGAAGAAGAGGATACCGGGGTTATGATAGCTAGCTGCTGCCATAACAACGATATTCCTCTTCAAAGTAAGGACGTATATCGGCGTGCGGCGGTCCGGAAGTGGTTACTATGACAAGAATGATATATTAGAAATATTGTATGAAGGGTACAATAAAAACTTAAATAGTGTTCTCTTCTACCTTAAAGACCAGACCTGTATTTTTTGCTAAAATATTACTTAGAACCCACAAACATTATACATTTTTTTTTTTTTAGCAGAGAACCCAGAGAATAAAATAGTGGCCACTGCAATTGTTTTTGTGACACGGTACTTGTGCAGCAGTTTTTCAAACGCAAATTTTTTGGGGAAAAAAAATACACTATAGAAACCAATTTTTTAGTAAACTATAAAAGATGCTGTTACACCAAGTAAATAAATACCTAACAGGTCATGCTTTAAAATTGTGCACATTCGTGGAATGGCGCCAAACTACAGTACATAAAAATCTCCATAGTTGATGCTTTAAAAATGTTTACAGGTTACCTGTTTAACCACTTAAAGTGGAACTTCAGAAACTTTTTTCTTTTTTCCATCTATTAAATCTTCTGCTCTTGTTGTTATTTTACCTTTTCTGCCAGTAAATCCCTTATACAGACCACTTCCTGTTTCTTGTCTGGTCATTAGCCTAGGCTTATGACATCATGCACATCCATCTCTCTCACTCTCGTGAGAGTTTGCCAAGAAGGGAGGGTGGATGAGTCATAAGAGGGCCAATGAGAGCTGCAGAGCTTGAGGTGTGTCTCTGTGTAAATCCAGGAAGTGAACAGGCAGCAGCTTCAGCTGCCCACAGTTAAAATGGTTGCAGCCAGACTCAGCGGAGGGAGATTCCTGCAGCATATTTGGCAAGTACAGAATCACAGCATATATAGAATAATATGCAAAGTGGTTGGAGGGAAGCTTCAGAATGGCAAAGATGTTTTTATTACAAATTATGTGAGCAGACTGCAGTTCCTCTTTAAGGAAGCCTTTTTCTGACAGTTGTTGCTTACAAGTTAAAATCAGTATTTGTTGCTAGAAAATTATTTAGAATGCCCCAAACATTAAATAAATAAATATATATATATATATATACACACACACACATTTATATTTATATAATTTTTTTTTTTTAGTAGAGATCCTAGAGAATAAAATGGCGGTAGTGGTAATATTTTATGTCACACTGTACTTGCGCAGTGGTCTTTCAAACACAATTTTTGGGGGAAAAATACACTTTATTGATTTATTAAAAAATAAATAAATAAAACCATAACCATAAATAAAAAAAAAGTTAGCCCAATTTTTTTGTATGTGAAAGATGATGTTATGCCGAGTGATATCCCACAAGTGTGGTTTGAATACCGATTACATTTGCGGGCCCGACTTACGTATGCATTCGCTTCTGCGTGCACAGTGGGATGGGGCGCTTTCAATTTTTTAATTTATTTTTTTAACCACTTCAGCCCCGGAAGATACTACACCCTTAATGACCAGGCCATTTTTTTGCAATACGGCACTGCAACGCTTTAACTGACAATTGCGCGGGCGTGTGACACTGTACACAAATAAAATTCATGTCCTTTTTCCCCCACAAATAGAACTTTCTTTTGGTGCTAATTGATCACCTCTGCGGGTTTAAATTTTTGTGCTATAAAACAAAACAACAAAAAAAAAGAGCGACAATTTTGAAAAAAAAAAATCTATATTATTTACTTTCTGCTATAATACATATCCCCCCCAAAAAATGTATTCATTAGTTTAGACCAATATGTATTCTACATTTTTACTATTTTTTTTATTTTTTATTTTAAAGAAAAAATAATCGCAAGCGTAGATTGATTGGTTTGCACAAAAGTTATAGTGTCTACAAACTAGGGGATAGTTTTATGGGCTTTTATTTTTTTATGTTTTTACTGGTAATGGCGGTAATCTGAGATTTTTAGCAGGACTGTGACATTGCAGCGGACAAATCTGACCCCAAGTGACACTTTTTGGGGAACCAATGACATGACATTATTACATTGATCAGTGCTTTAAAAATGCAGTGATCAATGTATAAGTGTCACTGGCAGGGAAGGGGGTTAACACTAGGGGGCGATCGGGGGTTAACTGTGTTCCCTGGGTGTGTTCTAACTGTGCGGGGGATGGGCTGCCTGGGACAACAAAGAGATCGCTGTTCCTGATCACTAGGAATAGCAGATCTCAGAGCTGTCCCCTGACAGAACGGGGATCCACCTTATTTACATAGGCAGATCCCGTTCTGCCTCTTCTCACCGCAATCGCGGGTGGCCACCGGACATCGAGCCCGCGGGAACCGCGCACGCCAGCAGTTTAGCATGCATGGACCGGGTATGATACTTCAGTCCTGGGCCCACCTGCTGGCCTGAGCCCTGTACAGGAGGACTGGTGGTACCCCCTTATCCATGACCCTGGTGCTGTTACCTTCCTGCTCCTGAAGGAAGAGGAGCAGCTGCAATAGCATGGTGGTGTTACCTCCCTCCCTCCCTCCAGGGCCTACTAAAAGGGACAATGAAGGAGCAGCAATAAACAAATTAATCCTCCCTCTGCTCTCTCCTACTGTCAGTAAGTTCCCTGTAATCACCTGTGCAAGTAGAACATTTGATTGGCTCCTAATGCTGCCCTTTCCTCATCCACTGGGAGTGCTGCTGCACAGGTGAGAACAGGAGTCCAATATGATGGTAGATTCAAGTATAAGCAAAGTCAAACATAAAAAAAAAAAAAATTAGCACAAGGGACTGTACTTACATTAAATGAAAAGTTTCCCTTGTGCTGATGGCTGAAATCCAATGTCCTCTGCCCCCCACCCCAGCAGTTGTAATCTTCTGGTGAAGCAGAGATTGATACAAGTGCTGGACCTGTGACAGGCACTCATTAAAGACTATGCTCGCCCTTTTCACCCCCCCCCCACTCCTCCATTCATAGAATGAAGCTTCCATCCATAAAAGAAATGCTCTATGGACGGAGGAAGGGTAGATGAATGAAAAGACCACCTCCTCCATTCATAGAGGGCTTTTCATTAATGGAAGTGATAGTACAGCTTCTATGAATGGATGGGAGGGGGCAGAATAGGCGAAGCATAGTCAACACTCCTGAGGAGTATCTGTGAAAGGTCCATCTAATCCTATGAATCCCCACAGCATCAGACGATTATGGCTGCGGGGATATGGGGGACACTTGGCTTTGAAAATAAGTGCCATCCCTTGTGCTGATTTTTTATTTATTTTTTATTTTGACTAAACTTAGAATTTAAAAATCTTTATCATTTTAAAGATTCCTAAACTTCTTTGCAGGGACCTTCTTTTCCAATCCAGCGTTGCCAAGCCCTGATGAAGGATTCAGAGCTCCTGAAACATGCTGATTGTTTCTCAACTGCTGTGATAAAATAAACTGGATTATCTGGATTGTTGATAAATATCTCGGCTTCTCTTCTACAAATTAATATTTGGTCAGTAAGCGACGCAATCTTTACCTTCACAAGTTCGATGTTCGCCGTGTAGATCAAATCATCCCCTTGTCTGACGAAACGCGGGTGAGGCTTCTCCTTCACTATGAAGATGATGTCTGCTGGGATGATGTTTGGACCCTAAAACAGCAAATGGACATAATAGAATGACCGGCAGACCTCAACCACCACTTAGTTTACGCTAAAGAGTGATGAACCAATAAAGGATTTTGAACATAAGAGATACAACTTCATTTTTTTTTATAAAGCATATTCCTTCCTAACCCCTTAAAAATCCCAATTAGTCCTATTTAACTCCTAAGCTAGTATTCATGTGATTTTTTTTTTTACTTTTCTAAAAATATCTTATTATATATATTTTTTCATTTGTTTTGTTATTAACTTTTTTTCCCTTTTTTTTAAATCCCTATTTTATTGACCAGGAGGTATTCTTTTCAGTGACACATTACAAAACGTTTGCCAAGAAAAAACAAATAAAAAACAAACATTTTATATATGGTATACATTGTACCAGAAACATTATTTAAGGGGTTTATTTTTAAATCACACATGTCAGAAGCATTTAAGCGAGCTGAATGATGCTTCACTGTTTTTTGTTTTTTTTTATTAAGAGATTAATGTGTATCGTCAGCTCCATCTAGTGGGCAAAATGCAGTATAGTTTTCTGAAATACCTCAATGAACAAATTACTGTATACTGCATTTTGGCCACTAGATGGCGCTGACAATGTTTTTGAAAAAAATACTGTGACACTTCTGTATGGCTTGCACAAATGCTTTTGACATTCATGGAACAAATGCTTTATAAATGGACCCCGAAGGGTCTTTTCAAACAGCACAAATTCCAAAAAAAAAAAAGAAGAATATACATTTTATTTACAGTAAAGCTCCGTTTTTCTGCTCTATAAGGGGTGTACAGGTGTTAGAGCTGAGCTGGGAAAACCATATCAGAACTTGAAGAATCCTCCATTCTTGTTTTTGGCAATACAAATCGATGTTACACAGAAAATTTAGAAAAATCCTTTTTTTTAGCAATAGACTATTCAGTAAAAAAGAACAAAAAAAAAAGTTTCTACTTACCCAGAATTCCACGTTCCAAAAATAAGTAAAGCACATAACAATAAATTGATACATATAGTGTGGTTCCTATCAAATAAAGCAGAACTAAACTCACTCCAACAACTTTTATTTTATCCCCCCCCCCCCATTCTTACAGAAAAGGTCCAAAAAAATATTATTCTATTTTTTACCCTATTACATTATTTGGGTTTCTGGTCTGGGCTCACAGCTATCCCAGGAGGCAATGTGTTCTAAGATACAACTGTGAGACATTGCTGTGCATGAGCACACCGACCATCAGCAGATAAACCGACAACCTACAGTGAGGGAAAATGTATTTGATCCCCGGCTGATTTTGTACATTTGTCCACTGACAAAGAAATGATCAATCTATAATTTTAATGGTCGGTTCATTTTAACAGTGAGAGACAGAATAACAACAAAAATATCCAGAAAAACGCATTTCAAAAAAGATATAAATTGATTTGCATTTTAATGAGTGAAATAATTTTTGACTCTTTTGTAAAACATGACTTAGTACTTGGTGGCAAAACCCTTGTTGGCAATCACAGAGGTCAGACATTTCCTGTAGTTGGCCACAAGGTTTGCACACATCTCAGGAGGGATTTTGTCCCACTCCTCTTTGCTGATCCTCTCCAAGTCATTAAGGTTTTGAGGCTGACGTTTGGTAACTCGAACTTTCAGCTCCCTCCACATATTTTTTACGGGATTAAGGTCTGTACACTGGCTAGGCCACTCCAGGACCTTAATGTGCTTCTTCTTGAGCCACTCCTTTGTTGCCTTGGCTGTGTGTTTTGGGTCATTGTCATGCTGGATACCCATCCAGGACCCATTTTTAATGCCCTGGCTGAGGGAAGGAGGTTCTCACATAAGATTTGATGGTACATGGCCCCATCCATCGTTCCTTTGATGTGGTGAAGTTGTCCTGTCCCCTTAGCAGAAAACACCCCAAAAGTATAATGTCTCCACCTCCATGTATGACGGTGGGGATGGTGTTCTTGGGGTCATAGGCAGCATTCCTCCTCCTCCAAATACGGCGAATTGAGTTGATGCCAAAGAGCTCGATTTTGGTCTCATCTGACCACAACACTTTCACCCAGTTCTTGACCAATGACCAATCAAGTTGTTTATTAGCAGACTTCAGAAGGGTCTGTACATGGGCTTTCTTGAGCAGGGGGACCTTGAGGGCACTGCAGGATTTCAGTCCTTCACCGTGTAGTGTGTTACCAATTGTTTTCTTGGTGACTATGGTCCCAGCTGCCTTGAGATCATTGATAAGATTCTCCCGTGTAGTTCTGGGCTGATTCCTCATTGTTCTCATGATCATTGAAACTCCACGAGGTGAGATCTTGCATGGAGCCCCAGACCGAGGGAGATTGACAATTATTTTGTGTTTCTTCCATTTGCGAATAATCGCACCAACTGTTGTCACCCTCTCACCAAGCTGCTTTATACAGGTAACAAGCTGAGATTAGGAGCACTCTCTTTAAGAGAGTGCTCCTAATCTCAGCGCATTACTTGTATAGAAGACACCTGGGAGCCAGAAATCTTGCTGATTGATAAGGGGTCAAAAACATATTTCACTCATTAACTACTTGCTGCCCGCCCACTGTCAAATGACAGCGGGGGAGGTGCAGCTCTCGTTTTGGGACGCCATCATATGACGGCGTCCCAGAACGGCCACTTTTGCGCGCATCAATCACACCCGTGCCGTGTTGCTAGGACACGGCACGACCCCGATCTGTGTAAAGAGCCGCGTCAGCGGCTCTTTAACCATGTGATCGGCTGTGTCCAATCACAGCCAGTCACATGCAAACAAGGAGATGCCGGTAATCAGCTTTCCTCGCTTCACACTGACAGAGTGTGAGGCGAGGAGAGCTGATCAGCGGCATCTCCTCACAGGGGGACATCTAGGGATGTAATCAATACATTGATTACATGTAATCAATGTTTACAATAAATACAGTGTCACAAACAGTGCAAACCATTGCCCACCAATGCCAGCAATCAGTGCCCACAAGTGCTACCAATCAGTGCCCATTAGCGATGCCAGTCAGTGCTGGCAATCAGTGCCGCCTATCAGTGCTGCCCATCAATGCCCATCAGTGTTGTCTATCAGTGCCACCTATCAATGCCCATCTGTACCGCCTACCCGTGCCCACCAGTGCCACCTATCAGTGCTACCTATCAGTGTGGAATATTAGTGCCTCCTCATCAGTGCCACCTCATCAGTGCCCATAAGTGCCACCTCATCAGCACACATCAGTGAAGGCAAAAAATTACTTAGTTACAAAATTTACTGACAGAAAATAACAGAAGTATGAAAGAAGTAAAAAACATTTTTTTTCTAAATTTTTGGTCTTTTTTTTGTAAAAAATAAAATAGCCCACAGTGATTAAATACCACCAAAAGAAAGCTCTATTTGTGTGAAGAAAAAGATAAAAAATTTGATTGGGTACAGTGTAGCATGACCGCACAATTGTCATTCAAAGTGCGACAGTGCTGAAAGCTGAAAAATGGCCTGAGCAGGAAGGGGGTGTAGGTGCCCAGTAGGCAAGTGGTTAAAATGCAAATCAATTTATAACTTTTTTGAAATGCGTTTCCCTGGATATTTTTCTTGTTATTCTGTCTCTCTCACTGTTAAAATAAACCGACCATTAAAATTATAGACTGATCATTTCTTTATCAGTGGGCAAACATACAAAATCAGCAGGGGATCAAATACTTTTTTCACATCGCTGTATATATATATATATATATATATATATATATATATATATATATATATATATATATATATATATATATATATATATATATATATATATATATATATATATATATATATATATACACATACACACACATTCTCTTTTTCCCTTTGTTTTCAACTGGTCATCTTTTCCTGCCAGTAACACACTTCCTGTCCTAGGGTGACAACACCCACGACCCTCTGTATGGAGGAGCAGCGTTGTCACCCTAGGACAGGACTACAGAGCAACTCTCCTTCTCCTCTTCTCCATAACAAGGGGTGGAGGTGTTCTGTAGTCCACCAAGCTTGCTGGGAACAATAATAACTAATAAAAAAAAAAGTCAGCAAAGGCAGAGAACAGAGAGATGTATTGGCTCACTGGATTGTACAGATATATGGAAATATGATATTAATCTTCAAGTGGCTGATAATAGTAGAAAACCTTTCAATTCCAAACAAAAAAAATCCAGCAGAGAAGAGACATCCATCTGAGTACATGAAGTGAAAATGGACAGGTGTGAGGCTATAGCCTTCAGTTTATGTGCCTAGCATCCATTTCTCCTGTAGGTGGCAGTATAACCCTAGGTGTCTTACTATTAAGCTGTGTCAATAAAGATGACACTTTAATGGGATATTTATTAGACTATAAAAAGGGGTCAAAAACCTTCCTCTACAGGTGTATGACTTTTGGAGATATGGGGTCCATATATACCCATTACTGGACCTTGGGTCGTGTTTTATCTAGCTGGTTCAGATGAAAATATTGCTTAACAAATGCACTGTGAGCAGCAAATGATGGGTGCAGTAAGTGGCCCTCACCTGATCTCCCTCATTGGGGAAGGTGATCCTAGTTCCAGGCTTCCAGCCACACTGGACATCGATGGAGAGAATTTTGTCCCGTATGCTGGATGTGTGACCGTCTTCATTCATGACCTGCGGAGGACAGGAAGGAGTCATGTGATCCCAAACAGACATCGAACGAGTAGTCACCTGTACACAGCAAATGTCTGTCTGCACACATACAGCATATACATACAGGCTGAAGGTTCAACCCATCTTTAAATTAATTCCCAGTTATAGGTGGATTCTATATAGCTGAGGTTCTCCAACAATGGTAGAAGTCTTGGCTCTGCTCCTTCCACCTGTGATATACATATACCCTCATAATGGGCACAACAGGCGTACAGACCTGGGAACTCAGCACAGGGATAGTGGGAACCCCTCATAATGGGCACAGCAGGTCTACAGACCCGGGAACTCAGCACAGGGATGGTGGGAACCCCTCATAATGGGCACAGCAGGTGTACAGACCCGGGAACTCAGCACAGGGATGGTGGAGCCCCTCATAATGGGCACAGCAGGTGTACAGACCTGGGAACTCAGCACAGGGATAGTGGGAACCCCTCATAATGGGCACAGCAGGTCTACAGACCCTGGAACTCAGCACAGGGATGGTGGAGCCCCTCATAATGGGCACAGCAGGTCTACAGACCCAGGAACTCAGCACAGGGATGGTGGAGCCCCTCATAATGGGCACAGCAGGTGTACAGACCCGGGAACTCAGCACAGGGATGGTGGGAACTCCTCATAATGCACACAGCAGGTGTACAGACCCGGGAACTCAGCACAGGGATGGTGGAGCCCCTCATAATGGGCACAGCGGGTGTACAGACCCGGGAACTCAGCACAGGGATGGTGGGAACCCCTCATAATGGGCACAGCAGGTCTACAGACCCGGGAACTCAGCACAGGGATGGTGGAGCCCCTCATAATGGGCACAGCGGGTGTACAGACCCGGGAACTCAGCACAGGGATGGTGGGAACCCCTCAAATGTGATGGGGTGGAAATGAACCCTGTGTGAGCCCAAATCCCCCCCCCCCCCAAATCCCTTAGTAACCCTTCTCACCCTGCGTGAAATTTTAATCTTCTTCGTGCAGCCGAAATACAAGTCCTCCAATGACAGGTAGAGGTCTCTCTCGATGGGCGGGTCTTGTTTCTTCACCCCTCTTCCCCGCAGCCCTCCGAACCCCGTGTTCGCCTCCGAGCCATCCGGCGTGAAGAAGTCTTAGATGAGGATAAAAGGACAAGAAAATGATTGGATGCTGCTGTGTGTACTGTCTGTGATACCCCAACTAAGGGAGCCATTGGGCCCGATCTACTAAGGATTGTTCTGCATACTAAAGACACTGCAGCCAATTCACCTCTCATGTTAAATCTGACCTCCAGACTCCTGTTCAGTCTTGCACAGTTGTACAGTATCCTCTCCTGGACTGAAACGGCTTACTCTGATTTCAATGCACACTGTGAGCTTCTCATTATGTGTGTTAGAAGCTGCAGCAACTCAGACAGAGCCTCATTTCCTGGCTGTGGGATGTCCAGCATCATCTAGCACTTTCCACCCCAGCCTGATTGTCCCTGGCCCGCCCCTTTTATTCATTCGATTTCAGTAATGTCAATCATGGAGACTCGGTATCACTAATAGGCGTTACCTAGGGTGGTCTGCATGCAAATGTAGCATGCTAAGGAACGCCTACTTCTCCAGGCCGACACCCACCTATCACAGTATTTTCATATTTGCATAAGAACCAGCCCACTCCTTGCACCAGAGCTGAGGGCTCTTGAGAGGAGTACAGAGATGGGGTGCTGTGATGTTTTCGGGAAGCTAAGCACTGCACCCTGACAGCCCCTCCTACCAGCCATACTCTGCCTGCATTGCACAGAGACCCAGTGATGGGTCTAAAACAAGGTATTTCATGAAAATAGAAAGATTTCGTTTAACACATTTCTGCTCTTACCTGCAAACGGATTATCTCCCCCGAAAAAGTCTTTGAATGTCTTCTCTGGGTTCCCATGATAAGTGTAAACCGAGGTCCAGGCCTCTTCACCTCCAAATTCAACTGGGATTCCACCCTTTAGACCCTCCTCTCCAAATTTGTCATAGGTGGCCTTCTTCCTCACTGCGGGGAATAGAGTACAATGCTCATAGGATCTCTGTGACCAACTTCCCAGCTCTGCTCCTGTCCACTTGTAGGAGCTCCATCTGTTGTATTCTCCATGATATAAATCCAGTATATCGTCCACCAGGGATGGTGGGAACCCCTCATAAAGGACACAGCAGGTGTACAGACCCGGGAACTCAGCACAGGGATGGTGGGAACCCCTCATAAAGGACACAGCAGGTGTACAGACCCGGGAACTCAGCATAGGGATGGTGGGAACCCCTCATAATGGGCACAGAAGGGGTACAGACCCGGGAACTCAGCACAGGGATGGTGGGAACCCCTCATAAAGGACACAGCAGGTGTACAGACACGGGAACTCAGCACAGGGATGGTGGGAACCCCTCATAATGGGCACAGCAGGTGTACAGACACGGGAACTCAGCACAGGGATGGTGGGAACCCCTCATAAAGGACACAGCAGGTGTACAGACCCGGGAACTCAGCATAGGGATGGTGGGAATCCCTCATAATGGGCACAGAAGGGGTACAGACCCGGGAACTCAGCACAGGGATGGTGGGAACCCCTCATAAAGGACACAGCAGGTGTACAGACACGGGAACTCAGCACAGGGATGGTGGGAACCCCTCATAATGGGCACAGCAGGTGTACAGGCCCGGGAACTCAGCTCAGGGATGGTGGGAACCCCTTATAATGGGCACAGCAGGTGTACAGACCCGGGAACTCAGCACAGGGATGGTGGGAACCCCTCATAATGGGCACAGCAGGTGTACAGACCCGGGAACTCAGCACAGGGATGGTGGGCACCCCTCATAATGGGCACAGCAGGTGTACAGACCCGGGAACTCAGCACAGGGATGGTGGGAACCCCTCATAATGGGCACAGCAGGTGTACAGACCCGGGAACTCAGCACAGGGATGGTGGGAACCCCTCATAATGGGCACAGCAGGTGTACAGACCCGGGAACTCAGCACAGGGATGGTGGGCACCCCTCATAATGGGCACAGCAGGTGTACAGACCCGGGAACTCAGCACAGGGATGGTGGGCACCCCTCATAATGGGCACAGCAGGTGTACAGACCCGGGAACTCAGCACAGGGATGGTGGGAACCCCTTATAATGGGCACAGCAGGTGTACAGACCCGGGAACTCAGCACAGGGATGGTGGGCACCCCTCATAATGGGCACAGCAGGTGTACAGACCCGGGAACTCAGCACAGGGATGGTGGGAACCCCTCATAATGGGCACAGCAGGTGTACAGACCCGGGAACTCAGCACAGGGATGGTGGGAACCCCTCATAATGGGCACAGCAGGTGTACAGACCCGGGAACTCAGCACAGGGATGGTGGGCACCCCTCATAATGGGCACAGCAGGTGTACAGACCCGGGAACTCAGCACAGGGATGGTGGGAACCCCTCATAATGGGCACAGCAGGTGTACAGACCCGGTGTAAGTGTATTATTTAATTAATAAGTGTATTGTTTAATTGCAAACATTGTAACTACCTGAATGTGACTTTAGTCCCTGCACAGCAAAGCTCAGACTGGGCGAGGCAGAAGTTGCACGAGGATCGAATCAGTTGTTCTGCAGTGTAAGGAGCATGCTGATAGGAGGAAAGAGCAGAATGACAAAGGATGAGCTCATCAGTCTGCTTATTCTCCACTGTCCAGCCACAGGGTGGGGGCTGGGAGGGGACCTGTGAGTGAAAGTAAAACTGCAGCAGAGAAAGATCACGTATCCTAGGTATCCTACTGTGTCAAACAGGACTGTGCTGTGTGGATGGATGGCTATACAAATATGTTTGTAGGCAAAACAGCTCTCATATACATATTTCATCACTTTTCCTGACATTCAGCTTTATAATGCTAAGAAATCGTCCTCTGAAGTCTGCCGGGGGTATCCTCCTCCTCAGTCCTCCCGCTGGCCTCCACGGGACACAGTCCTCTCTCACAAAGTACGAGTTTTGGTTGTTTCTATAGTCATGACAGGGTCACTTTAATTATATGGAATGTTAATAGCAGTGGCGGCTGGTGCTCAAAATTTTTTTTTGGGGGGGGGGGGGGGGGTGCAAAAAAATTTGAAAGAAATCAATTGCAGCCACTGTGCCATCAAACGCTGCCACTGTGCCCTCCAAACGCTGCCACTGTGCCCTCCAAACACTGCCACTGTGCCATTACTTGCAGCCACTGTGCCCATCAAACGCTGCCACTGTGCCCATCTAACGCTGCCACTGTGCCCAATACTGCCATTGTGCCCATCACATGCTGCCAGTGTGCCAATCACATGCTGACATCCCGCTCACAAACCGCCCCCCTGCGGATGGATCGCGGGACACCACTGTGCAGGAGGCACTTACCTTGGTAAGGTGTCCTCTTCTCCAGGTCTCCCCTCCAGTGAGCTTCCTCCGCTCTGTCCCACTTCCGCCAAAGCGCTGAGCATCCAATAGGGACGCCTGGCGCCTTGGGCAATCAGGAAACAGGTCTCACTCCTGATTGGCAGGGAGGCAAGGCGGTGTGAAAATAATGAATATTCATTCGCTATGGTCACACAATTGGGTGGGATCAGGGCGCACTCTCTGCGCCCCGAGCCCACCCTTATTTGAAGCCTATTAGAGCCTCTGGTTCTAATCACATGCTTCAAAAAAATACACCCCCTCCTGCCTCCGCCATAGGAGTCCATGTGTCCAGCGTTATGAAAGGGGCCGGGTGCATGGATAGGGAGGCGGCAGCAGGGATAGGGAGGGGGGGGCGGCGCCCATGCGCCCACAATGCACGGGCCGCCACTGGTTAATAGCAATAGCAACTTCCTTCTCATTGGTTTGTTTACCTCTACATAGTCCATCACCTCTTCAATCCATCATGAATGCTGCTGCCAGACTCATCCACCTTACCAATCGCTCTGTCTCTGCTACCCCTCTCTGTCAATCCCTCCATTGGCTTCTGGTCGGTCACAGAATTAAATTCAAAATACTAACAACTATGTACAAAGCCATCCACAATTTCGCCCCCAGCTACATCTCTAGCCTAGTCTCTAAATACCAACCTACTCGTTCTCTTTGTTCCTCTAAAGACCTCCTGCTCTCTAGCTCCCTCATCACCTCCTCTCTTGCTCACCTCCAGGACTTTTCCAGAGCCTCTCCCATCCTATGGAACTCCTTACCCCAATCTGTCCGCTTATCTCCTACTCTATTAGCTTTTAGACGATCCCTGAAAACCCTTCTCTTCAGAGAAGCCTACCCTACCCACACCTAACAACTGTATTTTCATTTTCTCCATCAGCTCACCCCCCACAGTTATTACCTTTTGTTTCCACTTGACCCTCCCTTCTAGAATGTAAGCTCTGACGAGCCGGGCCCTCTGATCCCTCCTGTATTGATTTGTATTGTAAGTGTCCTGTCTGCCCCCATGTTGTAAAGCGCTGCACAAACTGTTGGCGCTATATAAATCCTGTATAATAATAATAATAATAATAATAATAATAATAGCATGACTGAGCTACTAGGAATCACCCATAAAGCGCACACCTATCACTAATGACCGCGGCAACTTACAGTCACTCAGGACGTCGTACGCCTCAGCAATCTGCTTGAACCGATGTGGGGCAGAAGGCTCCTTATTTTTTAGCGGGTGGTATTTCAGTGCCAACTTTCTGTACCTGAAAGACAATGAATAAACGAGTCACCGACATAATCCATAGCACTGTACACTGCACCAGAGGAGCTTACACTCCAATGTCCCTCCAGTCGCACATTATTTTACATTTATATAGCTCTGACATATACCACAGTGCTGTACAGAGAACACTGTGCTAGTCTCATCAGTCTCTGCACCAGAGGAGCTTACACTCAAATGTTCCCCCACCGGCACACACTATTATTAGTATACATTGATATAACTCTGACATATACCACAGTGCTGTACAGAGAATACTGAGCCAGTCACATCAATCTTTGCACCAGAGGAGCTTCTCCGCCAGGTGTTGTTATTCTGCAGCGTTCTGTTGGCTCACTCTGCTGTGTTCTCAGCTGAGAGAAGCAGTAAGCCTGGGGCCTCTCACGCAGGCTTTTCCCAGGCAAGCATGGACCATGAAGACAAAGGTGGAGGCTCTCCAGAGGCACTGAGGCCTACTCCGTGTGCTCAAGCCGCAATGGATCCAGGGCCTGTCCCTATGCAAGAGGAATCCTTACTAGTCCTCCAGGATAAAGTGGTGAACAGACTTTACCGCATTGCTAAAGAGGAACAGAAACTTGCTGTCATGAAAGAGGATGTCAGGAAAAAGAAATCCCTGCATAGTAAGTCTGGAAACAGTAAGGGGGAAGTCTCCAAGCTGAAGACTCTGGGAGAGGCATTGAAAAAGCAGGAGAAGTTGGTCGCCTCTATGAAGGAGAGCAGCAGTGTGTTCAGAGAAAAGTGTGAGAATGAGGAGAGATTCCAACAGATGAAGGAAAGTGCCTGTGCCAGTACCAGCCAGAGGGTGAAATATTCCACAGTCAACTGTTAGTGGCATTACAACAAAGTGAAAGCAACTGGGAACAGCAGTAACTCAGCCATGAAGTGGTAGTCCACGTATGACAGAGCGGGGTCAGCGCATGCTGAAGCTCACAGTGCACAGAAGTCACCAACTGTCTGCAGTCAATAACTACAGACCTCCAAACTTTGTGTGGCCCCTCAGATTAGCACAACAACAATGTGTGGAGAGCTTCATGGAATGGGTTTCCATGGCCGAGCAGCTGCATCCAAGTGGAGTGACCAATCACGCTTCTCTGTCTGGCAATCCGATGGACGTGTCTGGGTTTGGCGGTTGCCAGGAGAACGGTACTTACCTGACTGCAGTGGTCCTAATCATTTGGTGGAGGGGGGATTATTATGGTGTGGGGGTTGTTTTTCAGGGGTTGGGCTTGGCCCCTTAGTTCCAGTGAAGGCAACTCTTAAGGTGTCAGCATACCAAGACATTTTGGACAATTTCTTGCTCCCAACTTTGTTGTAACAGTTTGGGGATGGCCCCTTCCTGTTCCAACATGACTGCGCACCAAAGCAATGTCCATAAAGACATGGATGAGCGAGTTTGGGGTGGAGGAACTTGACTGGCCTGCACAGAGTCCTGACCTCAACCCAACAGAACACCTTTGGGATGAATTATAGCGGTGACTGCGAGCCAGGACTTCTCACCCACATCAGTGCCTGACCTTACAAATGCGCTTCTGGAAGAATGGTCAAACATTCCCATAGACACACTCCTAAACCTTGTGGACGGCCTTCCCAGAAGAGTTGAAGCCGTTATAGCTGCAAAGGGTGGGCCAACTCAATATTGAACCCTACGGACTAAGACTGGGATGACATTAAAAGTTCATGTGTGTGTAAAGGCAGGCGTCCCAATACTTTTGGCAAAATAGTGCATTTCTTATTGCTTGCATCCCTGGGCTGCATTACATGTTCGGGGGACGATATTTTAGATTGCACCCTTGGATGTTACAAAATGGGGTGAGGGAAAGTATTACAGTATGCACCCAGAGTCTTATTCTATATTGTTGGTGACTATCGGGGTATTTTAGGCTGTATTACATATTGCAGTGACCGGGGGAATATAGTACAGGTTACATCCACAGGCTATGTTATCTATTGCACCCATAGCCTGTATTATATATTGTTCTGAGTGTGGGGAAGATATTAAGGGTTGCACTCCAGGCTGTAGTACAGTCATGGGGAGGATGTTTTCGGTTGTACCCATAGGCTGTATTATAATTTGGGATGACAGGGAAAAGATTTTACAGTTGCACCCATAAACTGTATTCAATATTGGGGTGATTGGGCGGGGGGGGGGGGGGGGGGAGGATATTAAGGGTGGCACCTATAGGCTGATTTTTTTTTTTAAGTGGTGATTTGAGGGAAAGACATTATAGGTTGCACCTATTGGCTGTATTAAATATTGAGGAGACTGAGGGAAAAGTTATAGGTTGCACCTATAAGCCGTATTAAATCTTGGGGTGACTAGGGGGACGATGTTAAAGGTTGCACTATTGGCTGTATTAACTTTTCCCTCCAGTCACCCCAGGATTTAATACAGCCAATAGCGCAACCCATAACATCTTCCCCTGGTCACCCTAATATTTAATACATCTTATAGGTGCAACCCATAACTTTTCCCCCAGTCACCCCAGGATTTATGGGTTGCACCCATGATCTGTATTAAATATTGGGGTGACTAGGGGAAGATGTTATGGGTTGCACTATTGGCTGTATTAAATCCTGGGGTGACTGGGGGAAGATGTTATGGGTTGCACCCATAAGCCGTATTAAATTAGGGGTGACTAGGGGAAGATGTTATGGGTTGCGCCTATAAGCTGTATTAAATATTGGGGTGACTAGGGGAAGATGTTATGGGTTGCACCTATAAGCTATATTAAATATTGGGGGTGACTGGGGGAAGACGTTATGGGTTGCACCTATAAGCTGTATTAAATATTGGGGTGACTAGGGGAAGATGTTATGGGTTGCACTATTGGCTGTATTAAATCCTGGGGTGACTGGGGGAAGATGTTATGGGTTGCACTCATAAGCCGTATTAAATATTGGGGTGACTAGGGGAAGATGTTATGGGTTGCACTCATAAGCCGTATTAAAAATTGGGGTGACTAGGGGAAGATGTTATGGGTTGCACCTATAAGCTATAATAAATATTGGGGTGACTAGGGGAAGATGTTATGGGTTGCACCCATAAGCCATATTAAATATTGGGGTAACTTGGGGAAGACGTTATGGGTTGCACTATTGGTTGTATTAAATATTGGGGTGACTATGGGAAGATGTTATGGGTTGCACTATTGGCTGTATTAAATATTGGGGTGACTGGGGGAAGATGTTATGGGTTGCACCCATAAGCTGTATTAAATATTGGGGTGACCGGGGGCAGATGTTATGGGTTGCACCCATTGACTGTGATGGGGAAGATATTACAGATGGGATCCATAGGTTGTCATTTTATATTTGGGTGATAGGGGGAAGATAATACAAGTCGCACCCCCATACTGAGGGAAGATATTGTAGGTTGAACCCCCTGGCTATATGTATTGGGGAGAGGGAATACATTAGAAGTTGCACCCCCAGACTGAGGGAAGATACTCTAGCTTGGACCCACTTGCTATATTATTTATTGGGATGAGGGAAGTTATTATTGGTTGCACCCCATTACTATACGACATATGTAGGTGACCGGGGCGGGATATATCGGGGTGGTTGGTAGGATCGGGTCACACTCACGCCCTTTTGATGTCGGTGTCGGTAGCACTGCGGGGGATCTCCAGCACCGAGTAGTAATCCTGCCCCATGTCTGTCCTCGCCGGGTTACCAGGGACGCCGCACTGCCTGTTGGGAAGAACGCTCTGCCGTTACCATAGCGACCAAGGCCGGGGGTAGGAGGAGGTGACTGTATGATGTCCACGCCCCTTGGCATTGTACTTCCACCGTCCGCCTGAAGGTGGCAGCAGGACAGAAGGCGAACTTCAGTATGTGGCTTGTAATGACTGAGAGGATCTCCATACATATCCTATCACTGTATACATAGAGACACATAGAGACGATGTCCCTCTAAGTATCACAATACTGATCATCCACATTGTTTAATACATAGAATAAACTCTGTGTGTCATTGTTCTGGGACCCCCAGTGTGGGCGTGTCATTTTTCTGGGACCCCCAATGTGGGCGTGTCCTTGTTCTGAGACCCCCAGTGTCGGGCGTGTCATTGTTCTGGGACCCCCAGTGTCAGCGTGTCCCTGTTCTGGGACCCCCAGTGTGGGGGTGTCATTGTTCTGGGACCCCCAGTGTGGGCGTGTCATTGTTCTGGGACCCCCAGTGTGGATGTGTCCTTGTTCTGGGACCCCCAGTGTGGGCGTGTCATTGTTCTGGGACCCCCAGTGTGGGCGTGTCATTGTTCTGGGACCCCCAATGTGGGCGTGTCCTTGTTCTGGGACCCCCAGTGTGGGTGTGTCATTGTTCTGGGACCCCCAGTGTGGGCGTGTCATTGTTCTGAGACCCCCAGTGTCGGGCGTGTCATTGTTCTGGGACCCACAGTGTCGGTGTGTCCTTGTTCTGGGACCCCCAGTGTGGATGTGTCCTTGTTCTGGGACCCCCAGTGTGGGCGTGTCATTGTTCTGGGACCCCCAGTGTCGGGGTGTCATTGTTCTGGGACCCCCAGTGTCGGGGTGTCATTGTTCTGGGACCCCCAGTGTGGGCGTGTCATTGTTCTGGGACCCCCAGTGTGGGCGTGTCATTGTTCTGGGACCCCTAGTGTCGGGGTGTCATTGTTCTGGGACCCCCAGTGTGGGTGTGTCATTGTTCTGGGACCCCAGTGTGGGCGTGTCATTGTTCTGGGACCCCCAGTGTTGGCGTGTCATTGTTCTGGGACCCCTAGCGTGGGTGTGTCATTGTTCTGGGACCCCCAGTGTGGGCGTGTCATTGTTCTGGGACCCCCAGTGTGGACGTGTCATTGTTCTGGGACCCCCAGTGTCGGTGTGTCATTGTTCTGGGACCCCCAGTGTGGGCGTGTCATTATTCTGGGACCCCCAGTGTGGGCGTGTCATTGTTCTGGGACCCCCAGTGTGGGCGTGTCATTGTTCTGGGACCCCCAGTGCGGGCGTGTCATTGTTCTGGGACCCCCAGTGTGGGCGTGTCATTGTTCTGGGACCCCCAGTGTGGGCGTGTCATTGTTCTGGGACCCCCAGTGTGGGCGTGTCATTGTTCTGGGACCCCCAGTGTCAGCGTGTCCTTGTTCTGGGACCCCCAGTGTCAGCGTGTCCTTGTTCTGGGACCCCCAGTGTGGGCGTGTCATTGTTCTGGGACCCCCAGTGTGGGCGTGTCATTGTTCTGGGACCCCCAGTGTGGGCGTGTCATTGTTCTGGGACCCCCAGTGTGGGCGTGTCATTGTTCTGGGACCCCCAGTGTCAGCGTGTCCTTGTTCTGGGACCCCCAGTGTCAGCGTGTCCTTGTTCTGGGACCCCCAGTGTGGGTGTGTCATTGTTCTGGGACCCCCAGTGTGGGCGTGTCATTGTTCTGAGACCCCCAGTGTCGGGCGTGTCATTGTTCTGGGACCCACAGTGTCGGTGTGTCCTTGTTCTGGGACCCCCAGTGTGGATGTGTCCTTGTTCTGGGACCCCCAGTGTGGGCGTGTCATTGTTCTGGGACCCCCAGTGTCGGGGTGTCATTGTTCTGGGACCCCCAGTGTGGGTGTGCCATTGTTCTGGGACCCCCAGTGTGGGTGTGTCATTGTTCTGGGACCCCAGTGTGGGCGTGTCATTGTTCTGGGACCCCCAGTGTTGGCGTGTCATTGTTCTGGGACCCCTAGCGTGGGTGTGTCATTGTTCTGGGACCCCCAGCGTGGGCGTGTCATTGTTCTGGGACCCCCAGTGTCGGTGTGTCATTGTTCTGGGACCCCCGGTGTGGGCGTGTCATTATTCTGGGACCCCCAGTGTGGGCGTGTCATTGTTCTGGGACCCCCAGTGTGGGCGTGTCATTGTTCTGGGACCCCCAGTGCGGGCGTGTCATTGTTCTGGGACCCCCAGTGTGGGCGTGTCATTGTTCTGGGACCCCCAGTGTGGGCGTGTCATTGTTCTGGGACCCCCAGTGTCAGCGTGTCCTTGTTCTGGGACCCCCAGTGTGGGCGTGTCATTGTTCTGGGACCCCCAGTGTCAGCGTGTCATTGTTCTGGGACCCCCAGTGTGGGCGTGTCATTTTTCTGGGACCCCAAGTGTGGGCGTGTCCTTGTTCTGGGACCCCCAGTGTGGGCGTGTCATTCTTCTGGGACCCCCAATGTGGGTGTGTCCTTGTTCTGAGACCCCCAGTGTGGTAGTGTCATTGTTCTGGGACCCACAGTGTCAGCGTGTCCCTGTTCTGGGACCCCCAGTGTGGGCGTGTCATTGTTCTGGGACCCCCAATGTGGATGTGTCCTTGTTCTGAGACCCCCAGTGTCGGGCGTGTCATTGTTCTGGGACCCACAGTGTCGGTGTGTCCTTGTTCTGGGACCCCCAGTGTGGGCGTGTCATTGTTCTGGGACCCCCAGTGTCGGGGTGTCATTGTTCTGGGACCCCCAGTGTGGGTGTGTCATTGTTCTGGGACCCCAGTGTGGGCGTGTCATTGTTCTGGGACCCCCAGTGTTGGCGTGTCATTGTTCTGGGACCCCTAGCGTGGGTGTGTCATTGTTCTGGGACCCCCAGCGTGGGCGTGTCATTGTTCTGGGACCCCCAGTGTGGACGTGTCATTGTTCTGGGACCCCCAGTGTCTGTGTGTCATTGTTCTGGGACCCCCAGTGTGGGCGTGTCATTATTCTGGGACCCCCAGTGTGGGCGTGTCATTGTTCTGGGACCCCCAGTGTGGGCGTGTCATTGTTCTGGGACCCCCAGTGCGGGCGTGTCATTGTTCTGGGACCCCCAGTGCGGGCGTGTCATTGTTCTGGGACCCCCAGTGTGGGCGTGTCATTGTTCTGGGACCCCCAGTGTGGGCGTGTCATTGTTCTGGGACCCCCAGTGTGGGCGTGTCATTGTTCTGGGACCCCCAGTGTGGGCGTGTCATTGTTCTGGGACCCCCAGTGTGGGCGTGTCATTCTTCTGGGACCCCCAATGTGGGTGTGTCCTTGTTCTGAGACCCCCAGTGTGGTAGTGTCATTGTTCTGGGACCCACAGTGTCAGCGTGTCCCTGTTCTGGGACCCCCAGTGTGGGCGTGTCATTGTTCTGGGACCCCCAATGTGGATGTGTCCTTGTTCTGAGACCCCCAGTGTCGGGCGTGTCATTGTTCTGGGACCCACAGTGTCGGTGTGTCCTTGTTCTGGGACCCCCAGTGTGGGCGTGTCATTGTTCTGGGACCCCCAGTGTCGGGGTGTCATTGTTCTGGGACCCCCAGTGTGGGTGTGTCATTGTTCTGGGACCCCAGTGTGGGCGTGTCATTGTTCTGGGACCCCCAGTGTTGGCGTGTCATTGTTCTGGGACCCCTAGCGTGGGTGTGTCATTGTTCTGGGACCCCCAGCGTGGGCGTGTCATTGTTCTGGGACCCCCAGTGTGGACGTGTCATTGTTCTGGGACCCCCAGTGTCTGTGTGTCATTGTTCTGGGACCCCCAGTGTGGGCGTGTCATTATTCTGGGACCCCCAGTGTGGGCGTGTCATTGTTCTGGGACCCCCAGTGTGGGCGTGTCATTGTTCTGGGACCCCCAGTGCGGGCGTGTCATTGTTCTGGGACCCCCAGTGCGGGCGTGTCATTGTTCTGGGACCCCCAGTGCGGGCGTGTCATTGTTCTGGGACCCCCAGTGTGGGCGTGTCATTGTTCTGGGACCCCCAGTGTGGGCGTGTCATTGTTCTGGGACCCCCAGTGTGGGCGTGTCATTGTTCTGGGACCCCCAGTGTGGGCGTGTCATTGTTCTGGGACCCCCAGTGTGGGCGTGTCATTGTTCTGGGACCCCCAGTGTGGGTGTGTCATTGTTCTGGGAACCCCAGTGTCAGCGTGTCCTTGTTCTGGGACCCCCAGTGTCAGCGTGTCCTTGTTCTGGGACCCCCAGTGTGGGCGTGTCATTGTTCTGGGACCCCCAGTGTCAGCGTGTCATTGTTCTGGGACCCCCAGTGTCAGCGTGTCATTGTTCTGGGACCCCCAGTGTGGGCGTGTCATTTTTCTGGGACCCCAAGTGTGGGCGTGTCCTTGTTCTGGGACCCCCAGTGTGGGCGTGTCATTCTTCTGGGACCCACAGTGTCGGTGTGTCCTTGTTCTGGGACCCCCAGTGTGGCCGTGTCATTGTTCTGGGACCCCAAGTGTGGGCGTGTCCTTGTTCTGAGACCCCCAGTGTGGTAGTGTCATTGTTCTGGGACCCACAGTGTCGGTGTGTCCTTGTTCTGGGACCCCCAGTGTGGCCATGTCATTGTTCTGGGACCCCCAGTGTCAGCTTGTCATTGTTCTGGGACCCCCAGTGTGGGCGTGTCATTTTTCTGGGACCCCAAGTGTGGGCGTGTCCTTGTTCTGGGACCCCCAGTGTGGCCGTGTCATTGTTCTGGGACCCCCAGTGTCAGCGTGTCATTGTTCTGGGACCCCCAGTGTGGGCGTGTCATTTTTTTGGGACCCCAAGTGTGGGCGTGTCCTTGTTCTGGGACCCCCAGTGTGGGCGTGTCATTCTTCTGGGACCCCCAATGTGGGTGTGTCCTTGTTCTGAGACCCCCAGTGTGGGCGTGTCATTGTTCTGGGACCCACAGTGTCGGTGTGTCCTTGTTCTGGGACCCCTAGTGTTGGCGTGTCATTGTTCTGGGACCCCCAGTGTTGGCGTGTCATTGTTCTGGGACCCCCAGTGTTGGCGTGTCATTGTTCTGGGACCCCCAGTGTGGGTGTGTCATTGTTCTGGGACCCCCAGTGTTGGCGTGTCATTGTTCTGGGACCCCCAGTGTTGGCGTGTCATTGTTCTGGGACCCCCAGTGTGGGCGTGTCATTGTTCTGGGACACCCAGTGTGGACGTGTCATTGTTCTGGGACACCCAGTGTGGGCGTGTCATTGTTCTGGGACCCCCAGTGTCGGGGTGTCATTGTTCTGAGACCCCCAGTGTCGGGGTGTTATTGTTCTGGGACCCCCAGTGTGGGTGTGTCATTGTTCTGGGACCCCAGTGTGGGCGTGTCATTGTTCTGGGACCCCCAGTGTTGGCGTGTCATTGTTCTGGGACCCCCAGTGTCGGGGTGTCATTGTTCTGAGACCCCCAGTGTCGGGGTGTTATTGTTCTGGGACCCCCAGTGTGGGCGTGTCATTGTTCTGGGACCCCCAGTGTGGGCGTGTCATTGTTCTGGGACCCCCAGCGTGGGTGTGTCATTGTTTTGTGACCCCCAGCGTGGGCGTGTCATTGTTCTGGGACCCCCAGTGTGGGTGTGTCATTGTTCTGGGACCCCCAGTGTGGGTGTGTCATTGTTCTGGGACCCCAGTGTGGGCGTGTCATTGTTCTGGGACCCCCAGTGTGGACGTGTCATTGTTCTGGGACCCCCAGTGTCGGTGTGTCATTGTTCTAGGACCCCCAGTGTGGGCGTGTCATTGTTCTGGGACCCCCAGTGTGGGCGTGTCATTGTTCTGGGACCCCCAGTGTGGGCGTGTCATTGTTCTGGGACCCCCAGTGCGGGCGTGTCATTGTTCTGGGACCCCCAGTGTGGGCGTGTCATTGTTCTGGGACCCCTAGTGTGGGTGTGTCATTGTTCTGGGACCCCCAGTGTCAGCGTGTCCTTGTTCTGGGACCCCCAGTGTCAGCGTGTCCTTGTTCTGGGACCCCCAGTGTGGGCGTGTCATTGTTCTGGGACCCCCAGTGTCAGCGTGTCATTGTTCTGGGACCCCCAGTGTGGGCGTGTCATTTTTCTGGGACCCCAAGTGTGGGCGTGTCCTTGTTCTGGGACCCCCAGTGTGGGCGTGTCATTCTTCTGGGACCCCCAATGTGGGTGTGTCCTTGTTCTGAGACCCCCAGTGTGGTAGTGTCATTGTTCTGGGACCCACAGTGTCGGTGTGTCCTTGTTCTGGGACCCCCAGTGTGGCCGTGTCATTGTTCTGGGACCCCCAGTGTCAGCTTGTCATTGTTCTGGGACCCCCAGTGTGGGCGTGTCATTTTTCTGGGACCCCAAGTGTGGGCGTGTCCTTGTTCTGGGACCCCCAGTGTGGCCGTGTCATTGTTCTGGGACCCCCAGTGTCAGCGTGTCATTGTTCTGGGACCCCCAGTGTGGGCGTGTCATTTTTTTGGGACCCCAAGTGTGGGCGTGTCCTTGTTCTGGGACCCCCAGTGTGGGCGTGTCATTCTTCTGGGACCCCCAATGTGGGTGTGTCATTGTTCTGAGACCCCCAGTGTGGGCGTGTCATTGTTCTGGGACCCACAGTGTCGGTGTGTCCTTGTTCTGGGACCCCTAGTGTTGGCGTGTCATTGTTCTGGGACCCCCAGTGTTGGCGTGTCATTGTTCTGGGACCCCCAGTGTTGGCGTGTCATTGTTCTGGGACCCCCAGTGTGGGCGTGTCATTGTTCTGGGACCCCCAGTGCGGGCGTGTCATTGTTCTGGGACCCCCAGTGTGGGCGTGTCATTGTTCTGGGACCCCCAGTGTGGGCGTGTCATTGTTCTGGGACCCCCAGTGCGGGCGTGTCATTGTTCTGGGACCCCCAGTGTGGGCGTGTCATTGTTCTGGGACCCCCAGTGTGGGTGTGTCATTGTTCTGGGACCCCCAGTGTCAGCGTGTCCTTGTTCTGGGACCCCCAGTGTCAGCGTGTCCTTGTTCTGGGACCCCCAGTGTGGGCGTGTCATTGTTCTGGGACCCCCAGTGTCAGCGTGTCATTGTTCTGGGACCCCCAGTGTGGGCGTGTCATTTTTCTGGGACCCCAAGTGTGGGCGTGTCCTTGTTCTGGGACCCCCAGTGTGGGCGTGTCATTCTTCTGGGACCCCCAATGTGGGTGTGTCCTTGTTCTGAGACCCCCAGTGTGGTAGTGTCATTGTTCTGGGACCCACAGTGTCGGTGTGTCCTTGTTCTGGGACCCCCAGTGTGGCCGTGTCATTGTTCTGGGACCCCCAGTGTCAGCTTGTCATTGTTCTGGGACCCCCAGTGTGGGCGTGTCATTTTTCTGGGACCCCAAGTGTGGGCGTGTCCTTGTTCTGGGACCCCCAGTGTGGCCGTGTCATTGTTCTGGGACCCCCAGTGTCAGCGTGTCATTGTTCTGGGACCCCCAGTGTGGGCGTGTCATTTTTTTGGGACCCCAAGTGTGGGCGTGTCCTTTTTCTGGGACCCCCAGTGTGGGCGTGTCATTCTTCTGGGACCCCCAATGTGGGTGTGTCCTTGTTCTGAGACCCCCAGTGTGGGCGTGTCATTGTTCTGGGACCCACAGTGTCGGTGTGTCCTTGTTCTGGGACCCCTAGTGTTGGCGTGTCATTGTTCTGGGACCCCCAGTGTTGGCGTGTCATTGTTCTGGGACCCCCAGTGTTGGCGTGTCATTGTTCTGGGACCCCCAGTGTGGGTGTGTCATTGTTCTGGGACCCCCAGTGTTGGCGTGTCATTGTTCTGGGACCCCCAGTATTGGCGTGTCATTGTTCTGGGACCCCCAGTGTGGGCGTGTCATTGTTCTGGGACACCCAGTGTGGGCGTGTCATTGTTCTGGGACACCCAGTGTGGGCGTGTCATTGTTCTGGGACCCCCAGTGTCGGGGTGTCATTGTTCTGAGACCCCCAGTGTTGGCGTGTCATTGTTCTGGGACCCCCAGCGTGGGTGTGTCATTGTTTTGGGACCCCCAGCGTGGGTGTGTCATTGTTTTGGGACCCCCAGCGTGGGCGTGTCATTGTTCTGGGACCCCCAGTGTGGGTGTGTCATTGTTCTGGGACCCCCAGTGTGGGTGTGTCATTGTTCTGGGACCCCCAGTGTGGACGTGTCATTGTTCTGGGACCCCCAGTGTTGGTGTGTCATTGTTCTAGGACCCCCAGTGTGGGCGTGTCATTGTTCTGGGACCCCCAGTGCGGGCGTGTCATTGTTCTGGGACCCCCAGTGTGGGCGTGTCATTGTTCTGGGACCCCCAGTGTGGGCGTGTCATTGTTCTGGGACCCCCAGTGTCGGCGTGTCCTTGTTCTGGGACCCCCAGTGTGGGCGTGTCATTGTTCTGGGACCCCCAGTGTCAGCGTGTCATTGTTCTGGGACCCCCAGTGTGGGAGTGTCATTTTTCTGGGACCCCAAGTGTGGGCGTGTCCTTGTTCTGGGACCCCCAGTGTGGGCTTGTCATTCTTCTGGGACCCCCAATGTGGGTGTGTCCTTGTTCTGAGACCCCCAGTGTGTTGGTGTCATTGTTCTGGGACCCACAGTGTCGGTGTGTCCTTGTTCTGGGACCCCCAGTGTTGGCGTGTCATTGTTCTGGGACCCCCAGTGTGGCCGTGTCATTGTTCTGGGACCCCCAGTGTCAGCGTGTCATTGTTCTGGGACCCCCAGTGTGGGCGTGTCATTTTTCTGGGACCCCAAGTGTGGGCGTGTCCTTGTTCTGGGACCCCCAGTGTGGCCGTGTCATTGTTCTGGGACCCCCAGTGTCAGCGTGTCATTGTTCTGGGACCCCCAGTGTGGGTGTGTTATTTTTCTGTGACCCCAAGTGTGGGCGTGTCCTTGTTCTGGGACCACCAGTGTGGGCGTGTCCTTGTTCTGAGACCCCCAATGTGGGTGTATCCTTGTTCTGAGACCCCCAGTGTGGGCGTGTCATTGTTCTGGGACCCACAGTGTCGGTGTGTCCTTGTTCTGGGACCCCCAGTGTGGGCGTGTCATTGTTCTGGGACCCCCAGTGTTGGCGTGTCATTGTTCTGGGACCCCCAGTGTCGGCGTGTCATTGTTCTGGGACCCCAGTGTCGGCGTGTCATTGTTCTGGGACCCCCAGTGTGGGCGTGTCATTGTTTTGGGACCCCCAGTGTTGGCATGTCATTGTTCTGGGACCCCCAGTGTGGGCGTGTCATTGTTCTGGGACCCCCAGTGTGGGCGTGTCATTGTTCTGGGACACCCAGTCTGGGCGTGTCATTGTTCTGGGACCCCCAGTGTCGGGGTGTCATTGTTCTGGGACCCCCAGTGTCGGGGTGTTATTGTTCTGGGACCACCATTGTGGGTGTGTCATTGTTCTGGGACCCCCAGTGTGGGTGTGTCATTGTTCTGGGACCCCCAGTGTGGGCGTGTCATTGTTCTGGGACCCCAGTGTGGGCGTGTCATTGTTCTGGGACCCCCAGTGTTGGCGTGTCATTGTTCTGGGACCCCCAGCGTGGGTGTGTCATTGTTCTGGGACCCCCAGCGTGGGCGTGTCATTGTTCTGGGACCCCCAGCGTGGGCATGTCATTGTTCTGGGACCCCCAGTGTGGACGTGTCATTGTTCTGGGACCCCCAGTGTCGGTGTGTCATTGTTCTAGGATCCCCAGTGTGGGCGTGTCATTGTTCTGGGACCCCCAGTGTGGGCGTGTCATTGTTCTGGGACACCCAGTGTGGGCGTGTCATTGTTCTGGGACCCCCAGTGTCGGGGTGTCATTGTTCTGGGACCCCCAATGTGGGTGGTTGTCTTCTTGACTTCCTGTTGTCTCCTTCCGTTTGCAAGTAGGAGTCGTTTGTAAGTTAGATGTTTGATAGTAGGGGCCTGCCCTATATAGTCAGCAGAAATTTGGGTCTTAGGTATTGTTGTGGCCACAACACTGTAAGTCCTCACAGGGCCCTGCTGTGAAATATTAGATCAAGAATTGTAATTACATGCCCCTGTTGAACAGGGGCAGAAAAATTGGGCCTTTGGTGGTGGTGGTGCGGCCACAACACTGCAACCCCTCACAGACACTCTAGTTGGAACGCAGAAACGAGCCCTGCTGCAAAGTATTGCATCAAAAATAGTAATTACACGCTCCTGTTAAACAGGGGCTGAAAAATTGGGCCTTAGGCACTGGTGCTGGTGCCACAACACTGCAACCCCTCACAGACACTCTAGTTGGAACGCAGGAACGAGCCCTGCTGCAAAGTATTGCATCAAAAATTGTAATTACACGCTCCTGTTAAACAGGGGCTGAAAAATTGGGCCTTAGGCACTGGTGCTGGTGCCACAACACTGCAACCCCTCACAGACACTCAAGTTGGAACGCAGAAACGAGCCCTGCTGCAAAGTATTGCATCAAAAATTGTAATTACACGCTCCTGTTAAACAGGGGCTGAAAAATTGGGCCTTAGGCACTGGTGCTGGTGCCACAACACTGCAACCCCTCACAGACACTCTAGTTGGAACGCAGGAACGAGCCCTGCTGCAAAGTATTGCATCAAAAATTGTAATTACACGCTCCTGTTAAACAGGGGCTGAAAAATTGGGCCTTAGGCACTGTTGCTGGTGCCACAACACTGCAACCCCTCACAGACACTCTAGTTGGAACGCAGAAACGAGCCCTGCTGCAAAGTATAGCATCAGAAATTGTAATTACACGCCCCTGTTAAACAGGGGCTGAAAAATTGTGCCTTAGGCACTGGTGGTGGCGCCCAGAACCAAAAATGTTCTTACAAGCTATCAGCGTGATGATTGAGAAGGAAGAGGATAATTACTCAGGGATAGTCACTCAGCATCAGCATAGGCAGTCTTTGAAGGGATCTGAGATTTCAAAAAAAATTATTCGGTTACATCAGCATCAGGTGCTTGGTAGCTGGTGGTGATCCAAGAATGATTCATTTTTATGAAGGTCAGTCGATCGACCGAGTCGGTGGACAGACGCACCCTGTGATCGGTCACAAAGCCTCCAGCAGCACTGAATGTGCGTTCCGAAAGAACGCTGGATGCAGGACAGGCCAGTAGCTCAATTGCATACTGTGCAAGCTCTGGCCAGTGATCCATCCTCAAGACCCAGTAACCCAGAGGATTTTCGGTGGGAAAGGTGTCCAAGTCAGATCTTGCCCCTAGGTATTCCTGCACCATGTAAAACAGACGCTGGCGATGGTTGCTGGAACCGATCATACCTTGGGGCTGCGGACCAAAAAATTGTCTGAACGCATCGGTCAGACGGCCACCTTCTCCACCGCTCCTTCTTTGACTGACCGAAGCCTCAGCAACATGTTGTCCAGAAACAGGAGTTTGTAACCTCCCAGTCTCTGGGAACGCGTTGCACAGACCTTTCTGCAAGGCCTCCCGAAGATGTTTCATCCTCTGCTCCCTTTGCGACGGCAAGATAAGGTCCGCAACCTTACCCTTGTAACGTGGATCAAGGAGGGTTGCCAGCCAGTATTGGTCCTTCTCCTTGATACCACGAATACGAGGATCCTTACGCAGGCTTTGCAGGATCAGGGAGGCCATGCAGCATAGGTTTGCTGAGGCATTTGGTCCGGAGTCCTCTGGTTCACTAAGGACGACATGGTCCGCAGCCACCTCCTCCCAGCCACGTACAAGTCCATGGGTTTCTTGGCACTGATCCCTTAAAGACTGCTGCTGATGCTGAGTGCTAGGCTCCACCTCCATACTGACACAATCCTCCTCCTCCTCGTCCTCTTCCTGTGTGATCGGCAGGCACGCAGGAACACTGTCTGGATAAAAGGGGCCTTGAGAGCTAATTAAGTCCTCCTCTTCCTGCCTCTGTTCTGCCTCAAGTGCCCTGTCCATTATTCCACGCAGCGCGTGCTCCAACAGGTGGACAAGGGGGACAGTGTCACTGATGCATGCAGTGTCACTGCTCACCATGCTCGTGGCCTCCTCAAATGGTGACAGGACAGTGCATGCATCCCTGATCATGGCCCACTGGCGTGGGGAAAAAAAAACAAGCTCCCCTGACCCTGTCCTGGTGCCATAGTCACACAGGTACTCATTGATGGCCCTCTGCTGTGTGTGCAGCCGCTGCAGCATGGGCAACGTTGAGTTCCACCTGGTGGGCATGTCACAGATTAGGCGGTTCTTGGGCAGGTTAAACTCCTTTTGGAGGTCCGCCAGCTGAGCACTGGCATTATATGACCTGCGGAAATGCACACAGACTTTCCTGGTCTGCCTCAAGACATCCTGTAAGCCCGGGTACCTGCCCAAGAACCGCTGCACCACCAAGTTAAGGACATGAACCAAACAGGGCACATGGGTCATTTGTCCCTGTCGGAGGGCAGAGAGGAGGTTGGTGCCATTGTCGCAAACCACCATTCCTGCCTTTAGTTGGTGTGGCGTCAACCACCTCTGAACCTGCCCCTGCAGAGCTGACAGAACCTCTGCCCCAGTGTGGCTCCTGTCCCCCAAGCACACCAGCTCAAGCACCGCATGGCATCTTTTGGCCTGCGTACTTGCGTAGCCCCTTGAACGCCTAGGGGGCACCGCTGGTTCCGAGGACAAAGCACAGGAAGAGGCCATGGAGGAAGAAGAAGAGGAGGGGGTGGAGGAGAGAGGTGTGTCACAATCATTAGTAGTGGCATTTTGGAGGCATGGTGGCGGAACAACCTCCAACACTACTGCACCTTGTCCTGCATCCTTCCCAGCTGCCAGCAGAGTCACCCAATGCGCGGTGAAACTTAGGTAACGTCCCTGTCCATGCCTGCTGGACCATGAGTCAGCGGTAATATGCACCTTACCGCTGACCGCCCTGTCCAGCGAGGCATGGACATTGCCTTCCATATGCCGGTAGAGAGCTGGAAGGGGGCAGAGTCTACCAACTGAAAAGGCAGCAGTTGAAGTGCTAGCAATTTTGCCAAGCTAGCATTCAACCGCTGGGCATGTGGATGGCTGGGAGCGAACTTCTTTCGGCGGTGCAGCAGCTGGGGCAGGGAAATTTGCCTGGTACAATCTGACGTCGGTGTACTGATAGTATATTGCCCACAAGTACTTGGCTGTGACACACCTAATTCTACACCTTCATTCCTCTCAGTGCAGGTCTCAGAGAGGACTGAAGGTATAGTGGGGTTGGAGATCACAGCTGATGAGGAGCAAGGAGAGGTCCTCTTTGTTCTTTGGTGTGGGTCTTTTAGATACGCTTGCCAACGAACTGCATGGCAGGTCAACATATGTCTGGTCATGCATGTGGTGCCCAAGCGGGAGATGTTTTGGCCATGCGAGATACGCTTGAGACATATGTTGCAAATAGCAGCGGTGCGATCTGATGCACTCGTCTCAAAAAAGGCCCACACCAAAGAACTTTTGGAATAACGCGCAGAGACAGTAGCGCCCTGCACATGTGGAGCTTTGCGGTGTGATGCAGTCAGTGTGCTGCCCTTAGGCTGGCCCCTGGAGGGCATCCTGCCTCGTTGGTGATGTGCCTCCTCCTCTCTCCTATCATGCACCCACGTTGAGTCAGTGACCTCATCATCCCCTCCCTCCTCATTACTGGAGCAAACCTGGCAGTATGCTGCAGCAGGGGGAGCATGACTGCCAGATTGCTGTCCTTCTTGGGCACCCCCTCTGTCCGTGCTCATGTTACTGCCTTCATCTAGTTCAGTATCATCATTAGAGCCTTCTAAACGCTGGGCATCCTCCTGGAGCATGTACCCAACACTGTGGTCAAACAGTTCGAGGGACTCCTCAGGAGGACATGGTGGGGCTAGGGAAGGAGTCACTGATGCCATTGAGCATCGAGGGAAGAGGCCGCGTTGGCAGCTGCTTTGCCAAAGTACCCTGAGCATGGGTGAGAGAGGATGAGGAGGATGAGGACGGCTTGGTCATCCACTTGACCAAGTCTTCCGCATGTTGCGGCTCAACACGGCCAGCTGCCAAAAAAAAGGCCAAGCGTGTCCCACGGCCACGTGCTGATGAGGATGCACCGTCTCCACAACCAGCACTGTTGCCTCTAGACACAGAGCCTGCTTGCCCTCTTTTATTGGCTTGTGACTGTCTGCCTCTCCTTGTTGGCCTTCCAGACATACTAATGGCCTGTAGCTGCACTAAGCTGGGATATATATATATATGTACTGATACTGCAGCTAGCAAAATCAGCTGCCTGCCTGTAGTATGAGAACACCACCAACCTTCTACAGGTAGCTTTAGCTGAACACTGTGCAGAGCTCGCACTACACTAACTTGTAGTTTTAGCTGAACACTGTGCAGAGCTCGCAAAAAAGTAACTTGTAGTTTATTTAGCTGCCTGCGGTAGTGATAGGATCAAGAAAACACCACCAACCTTCTACAGGTAGCTTTAGGTGAACACTGTGCAGAGCTCGCACTACACTAACTTGTAGTTTTAGCTGAACACTGTGAGGAGGACGAACTCCACTAACTTGTAGCTTTAACTGAACACTGTGAGGTGGATGCACCGCACTAACTTGTAGGTTTAGCTGAACACTGTGAGCAGGACGCACCACACTAACTGTAAATAGTCTAGCTGCCTGACTGTGGTACTAATAGGATCAAAAGAACACCAGCAATTTTCTTCAGGTAGCTGTAAATACTGTAACAAGACAAGCCTGCCTGTCAGTAGCAAGATAACAGGAACGGATCTAGCTAAACTGAATACAGTGTATATATATATATATATATATATATATATACACAACACCTGGGATGCATATATATACACAATACACTGTAAGTGCAGCTAACTCACTGACTGTCCTGCCTAATCTATCTAACTTAAATCAAATGACACTGTCTCTCTGTCTATCTCTTTCAACGCCTAAACACACACTACACAGGGTGGCCTTATATAGTGTGGGGCGTGTACTAAATCCCCTGAGCCATAATTGGCCAAAGCCTCCTTGGCTTTGGCCAATTACAGCTCTCTGTTCAGACGGCACTGTGATTGGCCAAGCATGCGGGTCAAAGTGCGGGCTTGGCCAATCATCAGCCAGCAATGCACTGCGATGACTGCAGTGAATTATGGGCCGTGATGCGCCACACGAATTTGGCGCGAACGGCCCATAACGTTCCCAATTCGGCGAACGGCTAACAGACGATGTTCGAGTCGAACATGGGTTTGACTCGAACACGAAGCTCATCCCTATTGGCCACAAAGCTCCACCAGCAAAAGAGAGTAAGTACTTACCTCTCCCCCTGCCTGCACTGTTCCTTGCTGCTACCTTTTGAAATCTCCTGAGAGGCTGACACTTCCGGCAGTGTTGATCTCCAGTGTCCCCCGCTTTGCTCAGTGGTTCCCCCCTCTGACATCCACATCACTGCCATGTCCTTTAGGCGGTAGCAACCACTGGGTGTAGGGGGGGGGGGACCAGGAGATTGATATTCCTGGAAGTCTTCCTTTTTTTTTTTTCTTACGTAACGGACTTCAGGGGAGGATTGCTCTTCAGCAGAGCATCTGGAAGCAGGAGAGGTAAGTATTCACTTTCTTCTTTTGCAAGTAGATCTTGGTGGGCAATTTTATTTCCTTGACAGGATTGCATTACTTTTTTTTGCACCGTATTTGTGCAGCGGTCTTATAAGCGCACTTTTTTTGGAAAAAATTCACTTTTTTGAATAAAAAAATAAGACAACAGTAAAGTTAGCCCAATTTTTTTAATATTGTGAAATATAATGTTACACCAAGTAAATTGATACCCAACATGTCACGCTTCAAAATTGCGCCCGCTCGTGGAATGGCGTCAAACTTTTACCCTCAAAAATCTCCATAGGCGACGTTTAAAAAATTCTACAGGTTGCATGTTTAGCATTATAGAGGAGGTCTAGGACCAGAATTATTGCTCTTGCTCTACCGGTCGCGGCGATACCTCACATGTGTGGTTTGACCACCATTTTAATATGCGGGCGCTACTCACGTCCGTTTCTGCGCGCGAGCTCGTTGGGACGGGGGGGTTTTTAAAAAAAAAAATTTTTTTTATTTTTATTATTTATTTTACATTGTTTTATTTTTTTTTACACTGTTTTAAAAAAAAATAAAAATTGTGTCACTTTTATTCCTATTACAAGGAATGTAAACATCCCTTCTAATAGAAAAAAGCATGACAGGACCTCTTAAATATGAGATCTGGGGGTCAAAAAAACCTCACATCTCATATTTACACTAAAATGCAATAATAAAAAAAAAAAAAGTCATTTAAAAAAATGACATTGAAGAAATATGCCTTTAAGAGGCGTGGGCGGAAGTGACGTTTTGACGTCGCTTCCGCCCAGCAGTGTCATGGAGACGAGTGGGGGGCCATCTTAACCTCACTCGTCTCCAGGCACAGGAGGGAGACGGACGCGATCGCCTCCGCCGCTACTGAGGACACTGGATCGCAGCAGGAGGGGGGGGGGGCCCTCTCCCACCACCGATAAAAGTGATCGTGTGGCGAATCCGCCGCAGGGACCACTTTTATCAGAAAGCTGGCCGCCGCGCGAAAACGGGGATACCGGGGTTATGGCAGCTAGCTGCTGCCATAACAACGTTATCCCCCTTCAAAGTTTGGACGTACATCGGTGTGCGGCGGTCCAAAGTGGTTAAAAAAAATCTGAGCCACCTGTAACTTTTTGGTATAATGTGCTAGTATGTGCATGGCGCCACATACTAACACTTTATGGCAGACTCACACCTCCCAACTTTCTGAGATGGGAATGAGGGTCACCTATCAGCAAAAGTATGCAGGCATAGGACACACCCCTTGCCACTCCCCCTTAAAGGAGAATTGTACAAAAAAAAGATTGATTAAACTCACAAGTGTTTTTTTTTTTTTTTTACCATTACTATTCCTTTATATTGGCTTTTGGAATCTAAAATGCAGAAATTTAGAAATGGGATGAAATGTTTAGCGCTGGGAAACACTTTTTGATAGATAAAAAGTGCATTTTATATAATGTACATCTATATGGATCAGACCAAAATGAGGGACAGAGGGACATTGTTCCAAATGAGGGACAGTCCCTCCAAATCCGGGACAGTTGGGAGGTATGCAGACTTACCTGTCAAAGAAAAGCTGTCAGTGCTCTGCCGCTTCCATCTTCATCCAGTCCTCCTTCTGGGTTCTCTCTATTCGGCTGCTTGAATGGATGGGCCATGATGATGTCATTGCATGTGCACAGGAGTCACATCACCATGGCGCAGAGCGGGTGCCAGGGGCAACCCGTCCATTTAAGAGTGCACGGGCGCCGCCTCCCCTTTCCATCCCCGTTGCCACACCCCACATTCATGCATCTGGCCTCTTTCAGGACGCCGGGCACATGAATTACAGCGGCGGGGGTGTTTTTTTTTTAAGCACCCAATAAGAGCCAGAGGCTCTAATAGGCTTCAAAATAGGATGGGCTCTGGTTGCAGAGCATTGCGCTCGGAGCCCACCCAGTTGTGTTAGAATAGTGAATATTCATTTGCTATTCTAACACTGAATCGCCTCTCCGCCAATCAGGAAGCGTGGGTCTAAACCCGTTTCCCAATTGGCTGAAAGAACAGGCGATCCTGTTGGATGCCTAGGAGGAGGGAAATGCATGGTGGAAGCCGCCATAATGCACAAGAGGAAGAAAGAAAGCTGCCGCTCGCCGGACACACTATCCGCCCGCTTCCTAGATGGGGTAAGTGCGGGGGGCTTTGATGTCCCGACCGCCCTCCCGGGGGGGGGGGCGGGGGGTGGGTTATTCGCCACCCCCCAAAAGAAAAACCCACCGGCCGCCATTGGCGGGTGCCATAATGCATACCTACCAACTTTTTGCAATGGGAATGAGGTACACCTATCAGCAAAAGTATACAGGCATAGGTCACACCCCCCTAAAGGAGAATTGTACATAAAAAAAACAAGATTGGTTAAACCCACTTGGCTTTTTTTACCACTACTATTCCTTTATATTGGTCTTTGGAATTTACAAATGCAGCAATTTTGAAATCAGATGAAAGGTTTAGTGCTGGAAAACACTTTTTAATAGATAAAAAGTGAATTTTATATACAACTATAGAGATCAGACCCTAATGAGGGACAAATGACGAGGAAAGAGGGACAGAGGGACATTGCTCCAAATCAGGGACAGTCCCTCAAAATCAGAGACAGTTGGGAGCTATGCAGTAATGTACTCTAAAAGCATTTTCCGGCGGGTACCGGTAAGCTCCCGATGCATACTTGCAATCAGGAGCTTTCTGATCATGTGCCATGTGCCAATATCACAGTGGTCACATGATCAGAATACCCACCTCCCCGCATTTGGAACCTCTTAAAAAGCCGGGGGGGAGGGGGGGCAGTGGGAAGGGGCCAAGCCGCGGCTCTGTGTGTGAATGGATGGACACACAGAGCCGTGGCTCAGGAGCTTGCCTGCTTTGGTGCCCCCACAGTAAGCAGCTTGCTGTGAGGGGCACCTGGCAGGAGGGAGGAGCCAGGAGCGCCAGCGTGGGACCTGAGAAGTGGAGGATCGGGGCTGCTCTGTGCAAAAGCCATGCACAGAGCAGGTAAGTATAACAGGTATGTTTCTAAAGCCTTGTTTAAAAAAAAAAAAAAAAAATAACTTTAAGGCATATAATCAATTTCCAGTCTGTCCTCACTCATTGCTCATTAACTTGGCACACAGCTTTCACATTACAGAAGTGTCTCGGAGAGGCTGGTGCTGCTTTTCCTACATGGAGGAGGGCACTCTGCCCTGGGCTGAGCTTACTGTAAGTCTTTGGTCACATGACCAGCACAGCCATAGCTCCCAACTGCCCCTGATTTTGAGGGACTGTCCCTGATTTGGAGCAATGTCCCTCTGTCCCTCATTTTGGTCTGATCTGTATAGTTGTATATAAAATGCACTTTTTATCTATTAAAAAGTGTTTTCCAGCGCTAAACCTTTCATCTGATTTCTAAATTGCTGCATTTGTACATTCCAAAAGCCAATATGAAGGAATAGTAGTGGTTAAAAAAAACACTTGTGGGTTTAACCAATCTTGTTTTTTAATACAATTCTCCTTTAAGGGGGCGTGGCAAGGGGTGTGTCCTATGCCTGCATACTTTTGCTGATAGGTGTCCCTCATTCCCACCTCAAAAAGTTGGGAGGTATAAGCACAGCTAGAACCATCAATGTATTAAAACATGGGGAGTTTTGGAGGGTTTCTTCTTTGCTTTTCTGTAGACCAATGTGTTATGGTTTTCATCTATAAACGCTTTTATGGACGCCCTTCGCATTCAGCCCAGCATCCTTTTAACTGGGTCTTTATGCCAGGGGGTGGGAAGAACTGGCCGATCATGTGACCCCCCCCTGTGGTGTGCTTTTACAGGGGCCACATGATTGGGAGCCGCTCCCTCCGGCTATCGATCATTTAGTAGAGACCAAGAGCTGTTGACAACTTGGTCACTGTGCTGGGAGCGATCTCAGTACAGAGAACCCTTCTGCCCACATGGACACATAATACAGTGTTTGTGGCTTGTGGACATTAACGCCCAACCTCTTTGCCGCAAGAAAGATTCTGGTTGGCCGTATATCTGATAATAAAAAAAAAAAATCACCTTTATTGTAGTATACGTCATAAAAGTATCAAGATACTAAAACTGAAGAGTGCAAAATCTGGTGCAGCTCAGCTTCCAGGTTTTGTTGTCAAAGCTTAACCACTTCAGCCCCGGAAGATTTTACCCCCTTCCTGACCAGAGCACTTTTTGCGTTTCGAAGCTACGTCGCTTTAACTGACAATTGCGTGGGCGTGCGACATGGCTCCCAAAAAAATTGACGCTATTTTTTCCCCACAACTAGAGCTTTCTTTTGGTGGTATTTGATCACCTCTGCGGTTTTTATTTTTTGCGCTTTAAACAAAAAATAATGTCAATTTTGAAAAAAAGCAAAATTTTTTACTTTTTGCTATAATAAAAATCCCCCAAAAATATACAAAAAAAAACAAATTTTTTTCTCAGTTTAGGTCGATATGTATTCTTCTACATATTTTTGGTAAAATAAATCACAATAAGCATATATTGATTGGTTTGCGCAAAAGTTATAGGGTCTACACAATAGGGGATAGATTTATGGCATTTTTATTATTATTTTTTTTTTACTAGCAATGGCGGCGATCTGCGATTTTTATTGTGACTGCGGCATTGTGGCAGACACATCGGACACTTTTGACACTATTTTGGGACCATTGTCATTTATACAGAAATCAGTGCTATAAAAATGCACTGATTACTGTGTAAATGAAACTGGCAGGGAAGGGGTTAACACTAGGGGGCGATCAAGGGGTTAAGTGTGTCCTAGGGAGTGATTCTAACTGTGGGGGGGATGGGCTTCAACTCCCATGACAGCGATCACTGTTCCCGATGACAGAGAGCGGTGATCTCTGTCATGTCACAAAGCAGAACGGGGGAAATGCCTTGTTTACATAGGCACTTCCCCGTTCTGCGGCTCCGTGACACGATACCGACGAACATCGAGTCCGCCGGTCCCACGGGCACGGTCACCCTGTACGCGGTGCGTGAACGCCCACTAGCCCCTCCAATTAAAGGGGACGTACAGGTACGCCCATTTGCCCACCGCTGCCATTGTGCCGACGTATATCGGCGTGCAGCGGTCGGCAAGTGGTTAGATTAAACAAGTTGAAGTTAAAAGCTGATTGGTTTCTATGCACAGCTGCACCAGATTTTGTACTCTCCAGTTTTAGTAAATCAACCCCCATTGTGTCAAACTCGCTGATCCATGTCTTTGTGGACCTTGCTTTGTGCACTGGTCCTAATCATTTGGTGGAGGGGGGATTATGGTGTGGGGGTTGTTTTTCAGGGGTTGGGTTTGGCCCCTTAGTTCTAATGAGAGGAACTCTTAAGACGTCAGCATACCAAGACATTTTGGACAATTTCATTCTCCCAACTTTGTGGGAACAGTTTGGGGATGGCCCCTTCCTGTTCCAACATGACTGTGCACCAGTGCACAAAGCAAGGTCCGTAAAGACATGGATGAGCGAGTTAGGGGTGGAGGAACTTGACTGGCCTGCACAAAGTCCTGACCTCAACTAGAACACCTTTGGGATGAATTAGAGCGGAGACTGCGAGCCAGGCCTTCTCGTGCCTGACCTCACAAATTCGATTCTGGAAGAATGGTCAAACCTTCCCATAGACACACTCCTAAACCTTGTAGACAGACTTCCCAGAAGAGTTGAAGCTGTTATAGCTGCAAAGGGTGGGTCAACTCAATATTGAATGCTACGGCCTAAGACTGGGATGCCATTAGAGGTTCATGTGCGTGTAAAGGCAGGCGTCCCAATACTTTTGGTAATATAGTGTACATATACATAAGGGAGATTTTATTTATATATATATCATTTTAGAAAAAAGTAAAGTACTCTCCAGGAGACAGTATGGGGTAAAAATGCAGCAGGGCTCAGCCATACAACCCAGGGTTCATAGCAAGCGAGTCTGAGTATGTTTATTCTCACCCAAAGCCTGTTAGAGAGACGGTATTGGCATAAAGCGCTCCAGGTTTGGGCTGAGAACCCCTCATCAGGCAGAAAATGTATGATTAGAACAACAATGTATCAGATGATAAGTAGCAAGAAACTGTAATTCTGGTATCACGCCCATCCTATAACAGGTGTAAGAAGAGATACCACAGCCAGGGGGCGCTCACACAGAGGAGGACTACATGATTTTACCATATGATATCCATCCCATCATAACCCCAACCAGGAAATCATCCCTACACTGAGGGCTCATTTACATCACCATGTTACACCACAATCTGTACTCTGCATTTTTAGAATGTGTATTTGTAGTGTGCTTTTAGTGCCTCTTAAAAAAAAAAAATGTTTACATTTTTTTAATAACAAATACTTTATTTTCTTTACTAAACTCTCCTTGGCATGTAGTCGGCTGTGCGTTCTGCAGATGCATGAGCAAAGCAGCCCATTCATTTTAGCTGGTGTTTTCTGCAAAGAAACGGTCCCTGCACCTTTCTTAAAACGCCGGTGCAGTTTTCGTGTGCAGGAAACCACACCGCATTGTTCAGCGAGTAGGGGTGCCATTAGGAGTTAATGGTACCCCTATGTTTTTTTTTTTTTTTGTGTGCATCACCGTGTTTTGTGTACCGGAATGCGTGCGATTTACATGCACACTTGCATATACGTGAACGTAGCTTAAGGGTCCATTCACACCAGAAATGACGCATTTTTGCATGTGCAGTGACATGCATTTGATGAGCGTTTTAAAGCGCATTTGCGGTGTATTCTATGCCCATAGGATAACCTGGATTTTGGACTGTCTGTGCAATTGGAGTGCAGTCAAAAATGCATTTCACTGCATCTGGTGTGAATGGGCCCCTTAGGCTGGTGTTGTGTTACACTATGTGATTTATTATGCTCTTGTGTCTTTAAGATTTGTTCCCTCTGTCTATCTGAACTCTCTCTCCCACTGTAGTTCTGTATATTCTCCTCCCCTTCCTCATTCTGATTCATTGTGCTCAGTATACCTCATTGCTGTACCATCTTTACATGTGGCTTACAACACCAACGTTTTTCTACCTATGAAGAGGGACATACTAAAAGGAATGACAGAATGGAATGCCCATAGCAGGGAGATGGAATGCCCATAGAGAATAATGAAAACAAAAAAAAATCTATTTTTGACAGCCTCTTTAGACATATCATCAATTTCTTTTTTTTAAAACCTACTTTTAATTCAATCTTATTTTATTGAGAAAGGAAAAATGTACAGTATACAGTTATATCATACAAAAACACAAAAAAAATAGAAATAGACATCATTGCGATACTAGTAACATATCATCTTATGTTTTAAGCAATTTGTGAGCTTTTATTGATTTGGTTTGATATTTAAGCCTGCGTAGCTATACCGTCTAAGCTGATTAAAGTGCAGGTGAGCACCACTATCCACTCAATGAGTGGCGTCCACCTATTGCAAACAAGCTAGGGCTATTGTTGCTGTGTTAAATGTATTTTCTCTGATGGGGAAGCTCAGTGTGTGTCACATTATTTGTCTGATGAGATTAGAGAGTATGATTTAGGTGATCGTGTAGCGCTGTAACATATAAGGGGAGAAAGGGAAAAAGAGGAGTAAGAATAGAGGGGACAAGGGAGTAAGGAATACAGATATTAAGAGAAAGACATTCCACTCTGGTCACACATTTGCATTGGTGGAGTCCTCTGTAGCCCATGGAATAAATTTAGCGGAATAGCGGAAGATAGACCACGAGGTCCAGGTCTTAGAAAATTGTTCCTCCTTACCCGTTTCCTGCAACAACATTCGTTCCAGTCTATTCATTTGGTCCACTTCAATTGCCCAATCCCCCAGGGAAGGCATGCTTGTCGACTTCCAATGTCTGGGCAGAACCGTTCTAGCTGCCGCCGGAAAGTGACGCAGAACGTCTTATGCCAGGGAGCATAGATAGCAGGGCTACCTCAGGAGAGGATGCAACCGAGGTCGCCATGAGTCTGCAGTACAAATCGAGGATCTTTTGCCAGAACCTCCGCACAGGGGGGCACTCCCACCAAATGTGGAGTAAGGTTCCCTTTGATGACAAACAACGCCAGCAGGTATCCGGGAGCGCCGGGTTTATCCAGCGTAATGTCGAGGGGCATTTATACCAACGGGTCAGTAATTTGAATCCCTTTTCTTGCGATTTGGAGGCTAAGGATATTTTATGAGTCAGAATGAAGCACTTTTGCCAATCTACAGGTGAGATGGGGTGACCCAAATCTTCCCTCTAGGCCTGTGTGTATGGGGGGAGGTCAGGATTATAGACCATATGTATGAGAGAGTATAGTTGAGAGACCACATGCGTAGGAGGGTCAATCTGGAGCAGCATGTTCTCCAAGTCTGTTGTGTCAGTAAGTACATCAGGTAAGGATGGGAAGGTTCGAATAAAAGATAGCACCTGTTGCCTCTGCAGCCAGTGCGTCGAAGTATGGGAAGGTGGGCCGGAGGGAACGTCTTGAATCAGAGAAGAATCTAAACGCAGGACTTGGGCAAGTCGTCTGTGGTGCTTCTTGCACCAAGGGCCAAAACTCTCTACTTGTAGGGCCGGTGGAAAAGCCGGAGTTCCAAACAGTGGAGTCATGGGTCCTTTCAGAGGAGATAGGGTCTTGGAGGAATTCATTCGGGTCCAAATTTGTATAGTTTGTTGGGTGAGGTCGCTCAGGGGTAATCCCCCTTTTAGGAATTCAGTAGGCGTCCACGGTAGTGCGCGGAGATCTATAGAATTGAGATGGCTCTCTATTTGTACCCATAATTTGGTGGAGGAATGATGGAACCAGTTAACTATACGTGTTAGTACTGCTGCTCTATAGTATATAGAGGCATCCGGAGCTCCAGCTCCACCACAAATCTTGGGGAGCGATAGCGTCTCATAGCGTATCCGAGGACGAGCCCCCCCCCAGATAAAGGAGGAGAACAGTTGGCGGAGTTTCTTAAAGAACCAGGAGGGTATTGAAATGGGAATTGTCTGGAACAAATAAAGAAACCGAGGAAGGACGTTCATTTTTAGAGCATTCACCTTGCCTAGCCACAATAGGCGTTTTTTCATGTAGTTTGATAGATCAGTCTTGGTTCTAAGCAGAAGGGGAGCATAGTTCAGAGAGAACAATTGGGACCTTTCTGTGGGTATTTGGATTCCGAGGTAACGGATGGAAGTGGAGCCTGTTTTAAAGGGAAACTTAATGGAGACTTGGCGGAGGGCCTCCTGGGATAAAGAAATGTTCAGTATTTCTGACTTAGTATGATTCACTTTGAAATTGCTCAGCTTCCCAAACCTCGTGAATTCCTGCATAATATGTGTTAAAGATAGATGGGGTTGGGTTACAAACATTAGTAGGTCATCCGCAAAGAGAGCCAGATTGGAATGAATAGGGCCTATTGATACACCCGAGATGTTAGGGTTATTGCGCATTTTCAAGTCCACTCCAATTAACAATATGGGCCTATAATTAGCGCACAAAGTAGGGTCCTTATCTGGTTTTGGGATAGTGGCAATGTGGGCTTCAAGCGTTTGTGGAGGAAACGCCAAGCCTTCTGATATAGAGTTGAATACCCTAGCCAAGAAGGGGGTCAATAGGGGAGCAAATGTCTTGTAAAATTTAGGGGTGAAGCTGTCGGGCCCTGGGCTTTTACCAGACGGGTTGGCCGCTATCGCCCCCAAGACCTCATCCGCTGTAATTACCTGTTCTAGCTCTTCTACAGTATCGCCGTCCAATGTAGGGAGCTCCGTCTCCTCAATATAAGACTGTCTATCGGTGTCAGGTGTAAGGGTGGGGCTCGAAGAGACGCCGGGCGAAAGATTGTATAGTGTTTGGTAGAAATCTTGGAATGTTTGTGATATCTTGGAGGGCTCACTGAGCATTTCTCCAGAGGGGGCCCGAATCTGGGGTATAAATGTGGAAGACGCGTTTGGGTGAAGGGTGCGAGCTAACGGTCTACCGCATTTATCTTGGAATCGGTACTGATGTAATGCAAGTCTGTCCGCATAGGTACGAGCCGAAGCCTCATATAAGTCCTTGAGTTGGGATCGAGGCGTTGAGACCTCTGTAAGAGTCCCCACCGTTGGAGCTCGTTTATGTTGGGTTTCAAGGTCTCAAAGCTTTTGCATTGCTGAGGTTATTGCGGCTGAGCGGACCTTTTTCAAGCGGGTCCCCATCTGAATAAAGATTCCTCGCAGGACAGCTTTAAGTGCCTCCCATTGTATGGGTAGAGAGGTAGTGTCTGATGCATGATCTATTAAAAAATTAGAAATGGTTTCTGAGACCTTTTGGGAACAGTCAGAGTTTGTGAGAATGGAATCATTCAGCCTCCACGTCCACTCCCTCACCGGTGTGGAGGGAATCATTAGTGTCAGATATATAGGCGAGTGGTCGGACCAGACCATTGAGTCTATCTCGCATTCAGGTGACCAATCCAAACAGCTGTGGTCAAGAAGAAAATAGTCTATACGACTATAAGAGTGATGGACCTGTGAGAAGTGGGTATAGTTGCGATTTTTGGGGAACAGAACCCGCCAAATGTCGATTAGACGTAAATCATATATAGCCGTTTAAATGCCCTTAACTTAGTAAAGGAGATGGATGAGCGAGATGTTGATGAGTCTAAGAGTGGATACAGGGGGGCGTTAAAATCCCAGCCTATGATTATTTTACCCTCTGCAAATTCCGACAAGATCCTCATGTACCGCAGAGCAGACGATATTTGATTAGTATTTGGTAGGTAGAGGTTGGCAATAGTGAATTTCGTGCCCCATAAGGAGAACTTTACGAACACATACCTTCCCTGGGGGTCCGAGATCTGGTCTATCAGGTCAATCGGAAGCTTTTTTTGGAAGGCAACAGAAACACCTTTGGTTTTCTGAGACGGGTTTGTACTGTGAAACCATCTGTTAAAGTACCTGTTGGAGCAGGAAGGGGTGGAGTTCGTGTGGAAATTAGTTTCCTGTAACAGTAACACATTGACCTGTTGTTTATGCATTTGGTAGAGGATTTGCCCTCTCTTGGATGCTATATTGAGGCCATTTACATTGTAGGAGCAAAATTTCAGGCGAGGATGGGATAGTACTGTGTGGGCCATAGTGGAATGAGAAGAAGAGAGTCAGCTTAGAGACAACAGAGGGAGAAAGAGGGATGGGGGGGGGGGGAATTATAAGGTGGCAAAAATATACCAGGACAGAACTAGGTAGGGGGGACACCTAAATAAGGAGCCTAACAAATCTAAGGGGTCCACGAAAACGGGACACAACGTGAAAAATCACGTACAATGGCACTATCCGTGCCCAGCCTATTGAGGGTGGGAGGTCGAAGTGGAGAGTCTGAGCCGTGAGCCCAGTAGCATGACAGGCATATGTAGCTTATTTGAGGCACATCAGTGTAACAAAAATGTAAACAGCAGAACACACATCAGATCGTCTGTGAAGGAGGGTGGCGGTCCGCGTGGGCAAATGACTCCGCACAAGCCCACCCTCCCTCCCTCCCTCACAGAGGAGACATTAATCCGTAAAATAACATCCTGGGAAGGGGGAAGTAAACATTTTCAACATATGCTATCCATAGACCCCAACAGGGGCCCCGGAAACAAATCTGTGTAACAATACTGAAGTCAGTAACAATGTGTAATAACATTTTAAGGTGAGACTAAGCGGTATATGAGAAACCGTATACGGAGAGCTAGAGTTGTCCATGTGGATAATGGCAAAAGACCGTGGACCCATCCAGTCCATCTATCGGCCCCTCTACCTGTATCCAGGTGGAACATTTCCACTAAATACCTAAATATAAGTCCATTGTGGTAAAATATGTTAGAAACTCAATAATAGCATAACCAAATCAAACATCAGAAATTTGCAGTCCTTTAGCCTCTCCCGAACCCCAGCCAGGTACAATACACTAGCGAAGGGCAGGGAGAAGGCCTGCCAATGTATTGCTCCCTCTATCCTGAGACATTGGGGTACAGAGCAGGTCATCTTGTCTCCTAGCGTAACATATCTTGCTGAAATCAGGTGGAACAAAAGGAGGAAAAATGTAAAAAGGGAAAAACAAAAAACAAACAAAAAAACCCCCCCAAAAATTCTGTAGAGGGGTAGTGGGGATTCCAAACCTCAACCTGATCAGGAGACAAGAGATGAGCAGCGCACTGAGAGGGTGCTAGTCATGTGGGGAACGTTGAAATGGCTTCATGTAACGTCTTAGAGGTACCTTAAGCTTCTGGGGAGGTAGGCCGACGTATTCTGGGGCCTATAGAATGTGATCTGGACCTCGGCTGCCTGTGTCGTTGTGGGAGAGGGTCCCGTATTTGCCCCCCTAATGCGGTCATCCGGCGGGTCCAGCCAGTTCGGTACCTCAATTGGGTCTTGTTCCAGAAAGCTGAAAAAGGCTGGGAGTTGATCCGGGTCGGAGAGGATAAATTTGTGCTCAGCTCTGGTCACCTTAATACTGAAGGGGTGTCCCCACGTATAAGTTGCTCCGGCTTGGCGTATCAGATCTAGTAGTGGGCGGACCATTCGGCGCATGTGGAGAGTGTTGCAAGAGAGGTCTGGGTATGAGTTGATAGCAGAACCATCAAAGTCCACGGGACCCAAACGCCATGCCTTGCACATAAGTTCTTCTTTAAGGGTGTAATAATGAACCCTGCAAATGAAATCGCGTGGGCGGTCACTTTGTTCTCTCCTCGGCCCCCCCACTCTGTGCACCCGGTCTAGTTCAATGGGAGATGAAACCTCTCTGCCCAGGACTATGTTGAGGATGGCAATGACGGAAGGTTTTAAGTCTGTACCTGCTGTGGCCTCCGGTATGCCCTGTAACCGTATATTATTCCTGCGGCTCCTATTTTCTCCGTCTTCTATGCGCAATTGATGTTGTCGTATACGGTGCAAGTGCTCCCTGGAGGCCCGCTCCAGGGACGTGATGCGGGCTGCATGATCAGATTGAATGTCAGTTAGGGCAGACACTGCGGTCTTATTAGTCGAGACCTGCTGTTGGAGGGCCTGGAGGTCTTTGTGGAGTGAGGTCTCCATTTTGATCGCCCAGGACTCAAACTCCGCTCTGAAGGCCGCCAGAAGGGTCGAGGCCTCGGATCTATTCGATCCTCCTGAAGCTTGAGGGGCCACATCTCTAGGACCCGTGTCCGAAAGAGGGCAGCAGGGGTCTCAGACCTGGACGCCACATCCGATAGGTCCGAGTGCAGGACGGGAGGGTCATCCGAATCCTCGCTGCTGTCTGTCGCCGGCTGAGTGGGAGGAGGAGGCTTGCTTTTCCCCGGGTTTCGAGCGGACGCCATCTTGTCTTTGGGAGTGCGGGAATCAGACTGAGATGTGCGGAGCAGGTATCGTTGGATTGTGCCCTGTTGTAGGTCCGTGGACTCAGTAGATCGAGCACCGTGTGTGGACATGCTTTTCAAAGATGTGCGACGACTGAAGAATAGCCTGTGAGCTACGGGCAGTTACGGAGCTCAGCAGCTCATTGCTTAGCCATACATGGTCTGTCCTGCTTCTCTGCAAAGTTGTATGTATGGGGACCACTGGTGGGCGCCGACCCTGTTGGGATTCTCTTGTGGCTGTGTAGAGAGCGATCCAGGCTCAGAGGGGTAAGAATACCAGGAGCGTATGTAGATACCGCAGCTTGGGCGGAGCAAGATGGCCGCCACTCATCTTCAGGGCCGTGGTGACAGTTCGTGTACTTATGGGGGTAGATGCTTGCTAGTGCCCCCGTCTAGGGCCACAGTCTGTCAGATCAAGGTGCCCCCAGGGGGTGGGTGAGGCTAAGATTAGGCCCAGAGGAGACAGGGGGCTTCCAGGGTGTAGCAAGATGGCCGCCACATTCAGTCTCTGGAGCTAGGGCAGCACCATAAGTACATGCTGGGGTGAATGTTCACTAAATATCCCCATCGGGGGTCTCAATTGGCCAGGCCAAGGTATTTCTGGGGGTGGCGGGGGTTCAGATTGGGCCCAAGAGAGATGGATAGGCCGCCGGGTGTAGCAAAATGGCCGCCGTCACTTACCAGGTCCCTCTGGCAGGCCTCCTAGAGCGGTACGGAGGGGATCACAGGCCCCCAGTAGCAGGCTGAATGTCCCCAATGATTGTGCAGGAGGTAGGGCATGTGTAGCGGCCGGAGACAGGGCCAGCACGGCCTCTGGGTGAAGCAAGATGGCCGCCATTCCCTGTGAGTAGGCTGGAGCCGCGGCCTTTCCTAACAGTTGGCCCGGAGCTCCGCGATCGTCGCGAACGCCGCAATCTCGGTCTCAAACAGCTCCCTCCTTGTCTGTATTGCTGTCTGAGGCTCAAGCAGGGTCAGCGCTGGTCCGTGGGTGAGTATATCTCCAGGTGTGCTCTATGCCTGGAGGAGCTCACCCCAGGCACGTTTGCTCAGATCTCCGTTCGGCCACGCCCCCCTAAAACCTACTTTTAAATATCAGTGGCCATGTTTAACATTGAGATTAGGTGGGATTATGGTTGTTTTTTATGGCATAACAAAGGTGAATGACAGAAGGAAATGTCCATAGAGTATAATGGGAAGTAAACTGGGAAGTAAAATCTAAACTCATTTGCAGGCAAATCTGAGAGACATAGCAATTCCACCTTTCCCACAGCTGTTCCTCAAGTAGAGTAGCAGATTGTAAGATTGAGATTATTTGGGATTACAGCTGTTTTCTAAAGAATGACAGATAAATAATAGAATGGAATGCCCATAGAGTATAATGGGAAGCAAGATGTGACCTGGAGTCAGAACCATTGGTCATATCAGATCAATCTTTAGCAGACATACTCTCTATGTTCAGTGATGATGTTCAAATTTGACATTAAGTGGGAATATTAATGCTTTCTATGGAATGACCAATATATGACAGAATGGAATGCCCATAGAGTATAATGGGAAGTAAAATCTAAACTCATTTGCAGGCAAATCTGAGAGACATAGCAATTTATCCTTTACCACAGCTGTTCTTCAAGTAGAGTAGCAGATTATAAGATTGAGATTTTTTGGGATTACAGCTGTTTTCTATGGAATGACAGATAAATAATAGAAAGGAATGCCCATAGAGTATAATGGGAAGCAAGATGTGACCTGTAGTCAGAACCATTGGTCATATCAGATCAACCTTTAGCAGACATACTTTCTATGTTCAGTGGTGATGTCCAAATTTCACATTAAGTGGGATTATTATTGTTTTCTATGGAATGACAAACATATGACAGAATGGAATGCCCATAGAGTATAATGGGAAGCAAGATGTGACCTGGAGTCAGAACGATTGGACATATCAGATCAATCTTTAGCAGACATTCTCTCCATGATCAGTGAAGATGTTCAAAATTTAGATGGAGCGAGATTAGCATTGTTTTCTATGGAATGACAAAAGGTGAATGACAGAAGGGAATGCCCATAGAGTATAATGGGAAGCAAATTAAAAACTTGTTTGCAGGCAAATCTGAGAGACGTAGCAATTTCACCTTTCCCACAGCTGTTCCTCAAGTAGAGTAGCAGATTGTAAAGTTGAGAATATTTGGGATTACAGCTGTTTTCTATGGAATGACAGATAAATAAAAGAAAGGAATGCCCTTAGACTTTAGCAGGGAGATGGAATGCCCATAGAGAATAATGGAACAAAATGGAATGCCCATAGAGAATAATGTGAAGCTAAATGTGACCTGGACTCAGAACCATTAGACATATCAGATCAATCTTTAGAAGACATTCTCTCCATGATAAATGGCAATGTTTAATAGATGAAGTGGGATTAGCATTGTTTTCTATGGAATGACATGGGTGAATGACAGAAAGGAATGCCCATAGACTTTAACAGGAAGATGGAATGCCCATAGAGATTAGTGGAACAAAATGGAATGCCCCTAGGGAATAATCGGGAAAAAAATAAATTATTGACAGAGTCATTAGACATATCAAATTCATTTTTTGCAAACCTACTTTTAAATATCAGTGGCCATGTTTAATATTGAGATTAGGTGGGATTATTGCTGTTTCTATGGCAAAACAAAGGTGAATGACAGAAGGGAATGTCCATAGAGTATAATGGGAAGCAAAATATGAACTCATTTGTACGCAGATCTTGGAGACATAGGGATTTCACCTTTCCCATAGTTGTTCCTCAAGTAGAGTAGCAGATTGTCAAATTGAGATTATTTTGGATTACAGCTGTTTTTTACGCAATGACAGATAAATGATAGAAAGGAATGCCCATAGCGTAGAATGGGAACCAAGATGTGACCTGGAGTCAGAACCTTTCAACATACCAAATAAATCCTTAGCAGATATACTATCCAAGTTCAGTGGCAAGATTTAAAATCGAGAGTATTTGGATTATAATTGTTTTCTAAGGAATGAAAGAAGGAAATGCCCATAGAGCAGCCCTCAAAAATTCTACTCACCTGCTCACATTTTGCAAGTGGATTTTGAGGGCTGGCAGATGTGGGCTGCCTGGCTGGGGGGGGGGGCGAGCACCACCGGCAGGCGGGTTGTATTGGAGCCGTTCTCCCAGAGATCAGAGGAGAAGAGAGATTAGAGCCGCCTACCACATGATCAGAGTGCCGGTAACATAACAGCTTTCATTTTAATAGCTGTGTGTTCCCCACCATGCCCCGTCACATACACCCCCTCCTCTTTGTCCGGACACTTTGATAGACAGATCACCCGTCCAATCCTGGGACGACTGATCTGTCTTTCAAAGTTCCCTGGACAAGGGGTGGAGGGTCTGTATGTGACAGGGCATGGTGGGGAACACACAGCTAATGAAACGAAAGCTGTTATGTTACCGGCACTCTGATCATGCAGGGGACGGCTCTCCTCTCTCTTTCCCTGCACAGGTAGGCTGGGGACACGGGGTGCATTGGCGGACACGAGCTGCATTGGCGGACATGGATAAAGTTTTGTTAATATTAATTTTTATAACTTAATTCTGCGTAAAACATTTAAGTGTCATTTCATGAGATAATTTATGAGGTTAGAATTAGGGGTGGGGCAGGGTAGGGTTTGGCGGGGCAACTGGTGGCGAGTAACCCTTGAGGCCTGGCTAGTAGCTCAGGACTTGAAATTTTGAGCCCTGTCATAGAGTAGAATGCATATCAACACTTTTTCAGGCAAAATGAAAGATATAGCTAGTTAAAAGGGACATGTATTCCTTCTGAGACAACAACCTCATTTAAAGGCATTATTTAAGATTGTTTTATGTATAAAAATTGAAGATGCAATCCCGATCTTTGCAATATTCTCTTTACTTCAAATATTCATATACATTACAGATAATCTGAGATCAGCGACTGCACAGTTTCGACCTTAACATGTTCTTCATCAAGCAGCACGTGTGCTTCATGAAGAACATTGTTATGTTCAAAACTGTGCATTCGCTTATCTCAGATTACCTGTAATGTTTCCTTCTTTCATTCCTTAGAAAACAATTATAACCCAATTTGTCTTGATTTTAAATATTGCCACTGAATTTGGAGAGTATATCTGCTAAAGATTTATTTGATATGTTGAATGGTTGTGACTCCAGGTCACATCTTACTTCCCATTATAGTCTATGGACATTCCTTTCTATCATTTATCTGTCATTCCATAGAAAACAACTGTAATCCCAAATAATCTCAATTTTAGAATCTGCTACTCTACTTGAGGAACACCTGTAGGAAAGGTGAAGTTGCTATGTCTCTCAGATTTGTCTGCAAACAAGTTTATATTTTTTTTCCCATTATACTCTATGGGCATTCCATTCTGTCATTCATCTTTGTCATTCCATAGAAAACAATAATAATCCCGCTTCATCTCAATTTTGAACATCACCACTAAACATAGAGAGTATGTCTACTAAAGATTGATCTGATATGTCCAATGGTTCTGACTCCAGGTCACATCTTGCTTCCCATTATACTCTATGGCAGTGGTTCTCAACTCCTATCCCCAGGACCCACTAACAGGACAGATTTTAAGCATTACCTTGGGGAGATGCAGGCTAGAATATTGCAATCACTGAGCAGCAAATGATATCACCTGGGATGTATTTCAGTTATCCTGCAAAACTGGCCTGTTAGTGGGCCCTGAGGACAGGAGTTGAGAACCACTGCTCTATGGGCATTCCTTTCTATTTATCTGTCATTCCTTAGAAAACAGCTGTAATCCCAAATAATCTCAATTTTACAATCTGCTACTCTACCTGAGGAACAGCTGTGGGAAAGGACAAATTGCTATGTCTCTCAAATTTGCCTGCAAATGAGTTTGGATTTTACTTCCCATTATACTCTATGGGCATTCCATTCTGTCATATGTTTGTCATTCCATAGAAAACAATAATATTCCCACTTAATGTGAAATTTGGACATCACCACTGAACATAGAGAGTATGTCTGCTAAAGATTGATCTGATATGAGCAATGGTTCTGACTCCAGATCACATCTTGCTTCCCATTATACTCTATGGGCATTCCTTTCTATTATTTATCTGTCATTCCGTAGAAAACAGCTGTAATCCCAAACAATCTCAATCTTACAATCTGCTACTCTACTTGAGGAACAGCTGTGGGAAAGGTACCTCCTGCAATCAGGTGTCACTTGAGGCCAATTACAAGCCTATAAATACCCGGCAAACATTCACATGTTTGCCTTGATCTCTTCATTGCCTCCTGACCTGCTAGCGATCTGATCCTGTGCCCTGAACCTGATCCTGTCTCCCTGTCTCGGACCCTATCCTGTCCCACCTGTTACCTTGCATCCCTGCCTGCAGTCTGACCCATCCATCCTCTCCCTGTCCTGTGTTCCTTACCCCATCTGCTGATCTCCCTGTGTATGACCTTGGCCTGGCTTACGTTTATGTCTCTGGAACATCCCCTGTCCATCTGCTGTTCTGCTGTGTATGACCCTATTGTTTATGAATCTGGTATTTCCCATTTATTGCACTTATCTGTCTATTGTTATTTGTGGGTCTCTGTCTGTGGTTGGTTATTGCACTGTGTCATATTGGAGTTGGTTGTATTATATTACTCACTTTCCTTAATAAATTAATATATTTTCACTTATATACGTTTTGGTGGCCTCTGTCGCAGACCACACGGTTCTGGTCACACCTGTTCATGACAGTAGATCAAGGCCATCCCTGACCAGAAGTGGCTGCACAGGGGAACCATTTTGATTCAGTTGGTTGCAAACATGAATGCCGATGAGGTTATTTATTTTTCTCTGCTGGCATCTGAAAGTGGTGATTATTGCCGCCAGGCTTTGAAAGGATGGTCTAGTGACCAGTTGTTTGCCACTATACGTTTGGCTCATTCCCTGGTCGATCAGGGTTATATATTGTTTGGGGAGGTACAGCCTTTGATCAAGCTATGTACTGAGCTGGCCCTGCCCTGTATTCCAAAGGGCCGTGATGATTTCACTCCTCCTTTTGATATGAATCAGGTTGTATCCCTAGTGCGGCTTTTTGAAGATGATCCAGACGATTTTTGTGAGCACTACTCAGCCTGTTCCCCACAGGTGATTGCTGAGTGCATTGTGTCTGCTCAGTCTTTTGTTAGACAGGGAGGTTTAAAAGCACAGTTTGTACAACCTATACTTTCAGCATGGTCTGACATGACGCAAGCAGCTCTAGCCAAACAAACCACCTCTGCCACCAAACACCAGCCTACCCAAATGTATGTTTCCCCATCACCCATGTCAACCACAGTTGCAGCTCAGTATAAAGTGCTCGTTTTAAAGGCTAATTTGCATGGTATTGTCCTAAAAAGGGTTTGGGGACCCTGGTCCTGCCCCAGGGGACATGTATCAATGCAAAAAAAAGTTTTAAAAACTGACGTTTTTTCGGGAGCAGGGATTTTAATGATGCTTAAAGTGAAAAAGTGAAATATTCCCTTAAATATCGTACCTGGGGGGTGTCTATAGTATGCCTGTAAAGTGGCACATGTTTCCCGTGCTTAGAACGGTCCCTGCACAAAATGTCATTTTTAAAGGAATAAAAGTCATTTAAAACTGCTTGCGGCTTTAATGTAATGTCGGGTCCTGGCAATATGGATGAAAATCAGTGAGACAAACAGCATGGGTACCCCACCCCCCCCAGTCCATTACTAGGCCCTTTGGGTCTTGTATGGATATTAAGGGGAACCCCGCACCCAAATTAAAAAAAGGAAAGGCGTGAGGCCCCCAGGCCCTATATACTCTGAACAGCAGTATACAGGCGGTGCAAACAAGACAGGGACTGTAGGTTTGTTGTTAAGTAGTATCTGTTTGTAATTTTGAACTGGTACATTTTTAAAGTGTAGTTCCAGCCAGAAAAAATCCATTTTTAAGCTTTTTGGAAAACATAGGGAAGGGTTATCACCCCTGTAACATTTGTTTTGCTGTCTGTGCACCTCTTCAGAAGATTTCACCTCACTTTCTGTCCCAATGACAAATGTTTTTTTGAAAATGTGGGGTTTTTAGTGAATCAAGAATTGGTGATAAAGCATCAGTGGAGAGGAGACACGTTTTTCCCATATTAACTCTTACAGGAGAGAATTTCCCTTCCTAGGGGTAGATTTCATCTCACTTCCTGTTGTCTCCTTCCGTTTGCAAGTAGTAGTCGTTTGTAAGTTGGATGTTTGAAAGTAGGGGCCTGCCCTATATACTCAGCAGAAATTTGGGCCTTAGGTGTTGTTGTGGCCACAACACTGTAAGCCCTCACAGATACTCTTGGTGGGCACAGTAACGGGCCCTGCTGTGAAATATTGGATCAACAATTTTAATTACATGCCATTGTTGAACAGGGGCAGAAAAATTGGGCCTTTGGTGGTGGTGGTGCTGGTGCCACAACACTGTAAGTCCTCACAGTTACTCTTGGTGGGCGCTGGAACGGGCCCTGCTGTGAAATATTATATCAAGAATTGTAATTACATGCACCTGTTGAACAGGGGCAGAAAAATTGGGCCTTTGGTGGTGGTGTTGCCACAACACTGTAAGCCCTCACAGTTACTCTTGGTGGGCGCAGGGATGGGCCCTGCTGTAAAATATTAGATCAAGAATCAAAATTACATGTCCCTGTTGAACAGGGGCAGAAAAATTGGGCCTTAGGCACTGGTGCCACAACACTACAACCCCTCACAGATACTCTAGTTGGAGCGCAGGAATGAGCCCTGCTACAAAGTATTGCATCAAAAATTGTAATTACACGCCCCTGTTAAACAGGGGCTGAAAAATTGGGCCTTAGCCACTGGTGGCGGTGCCCAGAACCAAAAATGTTCTTACAAGCTATCAGCATGATCATTGAGAAGGAAGAGGATAATCACTCAGCATAACAGGATAGTCACTCAGCATCAGCATAGGCAGTCTTGAAGGGATCTGACATTTCAAAAAAAAATTATTCGGTTACATCAGCATCAGGTGCTTGGTAGCTGGTGGTGATCCAAGACTGATTCATTTTTATGAAGGTCAGTCAATCGACCGATTCGGTGGACAGGCGCACCCTGTGATCGCTTACAAAGCCTCCAGCAGCACTGAATGTGCGTTCCGAAAGAACGCTGGATGCAGGACTGGCCAGTAGCTCAATTGCATACTGTGCAAGCTCTGGCCAGTGATCCATCCTCAAGACCCAGTAACCCAGAGGATTTTTGGTGGGAAAGGTGTCCAAGTCAGATCTTGCCCCTAGGTATTCCTGCACCATGTAAAACAGACATTGGCGATGGTTGCTGGAACCGATCATACCTTGGGGCTGCGGACTAAAAAATTGTCTGAACGCATCGATCAGACAGCCACCTTCTCCACCGCTCCTTCTTTGACTGACCGAAGCCTCAGCAACATGTTGTCCAGGAACAGGAGTTTGTAACCTCCCAGTCTCTGGGAACATGTTGCACAGACCTTTCTGCAAGACCTCCCAAAGATGTTTCATCTTCTGCTCCCTCTGCGACGGCAAGATAAGGTCCGCAACCTTACCCCTGTAACGTGGATCAAGGAGGGTTGCCAGCCAGTATTGATCCCTCTCCTTGATACCACGAATACGAGGATCCTTCCGCAGGCTTTGCAGGATCAGGGAGGCTATGCAGCATAGGTTTGCTGAGGCATTCGGTCCGGAGTCCTCTGGGTCACTAAGGACGACATGATCCGCAGCCACCTCCTCCCAGCCACGTACAAGCCAATGGGTTTCTTGGGACTGTAAATGATCCCTTGACTACTGCTGCTGATGCTGAGTGCCAGGCTCCACCTCCATGCTGACACAATCCTCCTCCTCCTCTTCCTGTGTGATCGGCGGGCACGCAGGAACACTGTCTGGATATAGGGGGCCTTGAGAGCTAAGGAAGTCCTCTTCCTGCCTCTGTTCTGCCTCAAGTGCCCTGTCCATTATTCCACGCAGCGTGTGCTCCAACAGGTGGACAAGAGGGACAGTGTCACTGATGCATGCACTGTCACTGCTCACCATCCTCGTGGCCTCCTCAAATGGTGACAGGACAGTGCATTTAACCAAGCTCCCCTGACCCTGTCCTGGTGCCATAGTCACACAGGTACTCATTGATGGCCCTCTGCTGCGTGTGCAGCCGCTGCAGCATGGCCAACGTTGAGTTCTTCCTGGTGGTTATGTCACAGATTAGGCGGTTCTTGGGCAGGTTAAATTCCTTTTGGAGGTCAGCCAGCCGAGCACTGGCATTATATGACCGGCGGAAATGCACACAGACTTTCCTGGCCTGCCTCAGGACATCCTGTAAGCCCGGGTACCTGCCCAAGAACCACTGCACCACCAAGTTAAGGACGTGAGCCAAACAGGGCACATGGGTCAGTTGTCCCTGTCGGAGGGCGGAGAGGAGAAGGTTGGTGCCATTGTCGCAAACCACTATTCCTGCCTTAAGCTGGCGTGGCGTCAACCACCTCTGAGCCTGCACCTGCAGAGCTGACAGAATCTCTGCCTCAGTGTGGCTCCTGTCCCCCAAGCACACCAGCTCAAGCACCGCATGGCATCTTTTGGCCTGCATACTTGCGTAGTCCCTTAAACGCCTACGCAGCACTGCTGGTTCTGAGGACAAAGCACAGGAAGAGGCCATGGAGGAAGAAGAGGAGGGGGTGAAGGAGAGAGGTGTGTCAGAATCACCAGTAGTAGCATTTTGGAGGCGTGATGGCGGAACAACCTCCAACACTACTGCACCTTTTTCTGCATCCTTCCCAGCTGCCAGCAGAGTCACCCAATGTGCCGTGAAAGATAGGTAACGTCCCTGTCCATGTCTGCTGGACCATGAGTCAGCGGTAATATGCACCTTACCGCTGACTGCACTGTCCAGCGAGGCCAAGACATTGCCTTCCACATGCCGAAATCGCCTTCCGTGAGAAAAAGTGGCGTTTGGGAACCTGCCACTGAGGAACCGCACATTCCACAAACTCACGGAAGGGGGCAGAGTCTACCAACCGAAAAGGCAGCAGTTGAAGTGCTAGCAATTTAGCCAAGCTAGCATTCAACCGCTGGGCATGTGGATGGCTGGGAGCAAACTTCTTTCGGTGGTGCAGCAGCTGGGGCAGGGAAATTTGCCTGGTACAATCTGACGTCGATGTACCGATAGCAGATTGCCCGCAAGTACGTGGCTGTGACACACCTAATTCTACACCTTCATTCCTCTCAGTGCAGGTCTCAGAGAGGACTGAAGGTATAGTGGGGTTGGAGATCCCAGCTGATGAGGAGCAAGGAGAGGTCCTCTTTGTTCTTTGGTGTGGGTCTTTTAGGTACGCTTGCCAACTAACTGCATGGCAGGTCGACATATGTCTGGTCAAGCATGTGGTGCCCAAGCGGGTGAAGTTTTGGCCACGCAAGATACGCTTGAGACATGTTGCAAATAGCAGCGGTGTGATCTGATGCACTCATCTCAAAAAAGGCCCACGCCAAAGAACTTTTGGAATAACGCGCAGAGACAGCAGCGCCCTGCACATGCGGAGCTCTGCGGTGTGATGCAGTCAGTGTGCTGCCCTTAAGCTGCCCCCTGGAGGGCATCCTGCCTCTTTGGTGATGTGCCTCCCCCTCCTCCTCTCTCCTATTAGGCACCCACGTGGAGTCAGTGACCTCATCATCCCCTCCCTCCTCATCACTGGAGCAAACCTGGCAGTATGCTGCAGCTGGGGGAACATGACTGCCAGATTGCTGTCCTTCTTGGGCACCCCCTCTCTCTGGGCTCACGTTACTGCCTTCCTCTAGCTGGGTACCATCATTGGAGCCTTCAAAACGTTGGGCATCCTCCTGGAGCATGTACCCAACACTGCGGTCAAACGGTTCGGGGGACTTCTCAGGAGTCAAACGCACTAAAGACTATGTCCTAAGCCACTGCAGTGTACACGTCATGGTCTCCAATGCTCCCGACAACATAGAGACTCCTTCACAGCTTCAAGTTAAAGAGGTTCTAGCAACTTCCTGCATGCAAAATCCCTTCAGTGCATTTCCTGCCTGCCTACCTAACCTTCCTTCCTTACGTCACAGAGCATCAGAGCAAGCTGCAAGCAAGTCATTAATTTCCTGTCATCGGTACAGCATTGAATCAACGTACCATTGGAACAACCGACTTCAAGCAAGCAACTCACCTGAATGCATCAGCTGCACCATATTTCCCTGTGTCCTTTAACAACAATGTCAAAGATAGCGCAATCAGCACCATTTAGCCAAGATCATCTCGCATAAAGGCAGAGACAACCGAGACAGCAGAGTTTGTGAGGTACATACTTCGCAGAGAGCTCACAAAGACTGGTCTTACAAGTTTTGATGACCAACCTGAGAACTACAGAAGTTGGAAATGTGCTTTCAGAACCGCAATCAGCGATCTTGGCGTTACAGCTGCTGAAGAATTGGATCTGCTGATTAGATGGCTTGGTCCTCTTTCTGCTGCACGTGTTAAGCCATTAAGATCGGTTTTTATTGACAGTCCTACAGCAGGCCTCACAGCTGCATGGGATCGACTAGAGCAAAGTTATGGCAGTTCAGAAGCTATAGAAAATGCCTTGTTCATGCGTCTGGAAACTTTCCCAAAGATATCTGGTAAGGACAACAAGGAGTTCCAGAGACTAAGTGACCTTCTCCTTGAGCTTCAGCTAGCCAAGGCAGACCCAAAACTATCTGGACTCAGTTACCATGACACTGCAAGAGGGGTAAACCCAATCGTCTCCAAGCTCCCCTTGGTTTACAAGACAAATGGTCTGCACTAGGGACATCATACAAAAAAGAGAACAAGTTTTCCTTCCTTTCATTCTCTTTCTTCTGCAAATTCATCAGGAAAATTGCAGAGACCAAGAACAATCAAAGTGTTTCCTACAGTGAGTACAGTCTCTGCTCACCCTTTCCTAAGAGTACCAGTCTTCAGGGCAACTATAGAAGCCATAGAGGCCCAGTATCCATGAAAAAGACTGACATCCTTCCCAATCCTACCACGGTCGTGGCCACGGACAGACAGAGTAGGAAGATTGAAAACCCTAACAGAAAGTGTCCCATTCACAAAGCCTCTTGAAGAGCGTAAGGAGCTTTTAAAGACATTTAGGGTATGTTTCAGGTACTGTGCTTCTACAGAACATTTTGCAAAGGACTGTAATGTGTCCATCAAGTGCATAGAGTATGGCTCTGAAAAGTATGTGCAAGCCCTCCATCCGCTTGAGCCCAGCTCTGCACAACCTGCTAACTCTCCTCCCAGGTTAATGCATGGCGGGGAGAATACAGACCAAGTGCCTAATTCTACCATTATTTCTTCAGCCTGCACTAAAGTTTGTGGAGAAGACCGCTGCGATAAGTCCAGTGCTAAAATATGCTTGGTGAACATATACCACAAGGACCAACCAGAAAAGACTCTAAAGGCAGAATTGTTTAATCTATTTGAAATAAAAGGCAAAGCTCATCCTTACACCTTGGGTACCTGTAGTGGAACTACAGAGGTTTCTGGAAGAAGGGCTTATGGACTCATGGTATCTTCTCTCAAAGGTAACTTGCAATTACCCCTACCTACACTTGTTGAGTGCAATCAGATACCTGCTAACAGGGAAGAAATCCCTACTCCAGCTGCTGCTTTCCACCACCCTCACCTGAAGGTAATAGCAAATGAGATACCGCCACTTGACAAAGATGCTCAGATCCCTCTTCTGTTAGGAAGAGACATTCTAAGAGTTCAAAAGGTACACAGACAAATCAGTGTACCCCCAGATGCCCCATTTGCCCAGTGCACGGATCTAGGGTGGGTCATCATAGGCAATGTCTGTATAGGCAAAATGGAGAGACCTACTAACATTTCGTCATTCAAGACAAATGTTCTGCCAAATGGCCGAAACACTTACTTTGAGCCATGCCCACATCACTACTGGGTGAAAGAGAAGATAGCCAGCCATGGATGGCAACATGGCATCTCAGGTAACACAAGCCCTTTCTCCTGCCACAATGACGACTTAGGCTCTGCGGTGTTTAATGCAACCAGTGAAGATGACATAGTGGCTCCTTCAATGGAAGATATTCATCAAGGTAATGGACAATGAGTTGTTTCAAGATGACTCCAATAACTGGGTAGCACCCCTACCTTTTCGTCTCCCAAGAGAGAGATTGCTCAACAACTTACAGCAGGCCATCAGTAGATTCTCCTCCTTAAAGCGAAACTTAAGCTAGAAACCAGAGATGCTAAGGCACTTTGTGGACTTTGCAAAATGTATTTGACAGAGATCATGCAGAGCCTGAACCCCCACTAAAGGAGGGAGAAGAATGCTGGTACCTTCCATCCTTTGCCGTGTATCAGCCACGCAAACCGGACCAAATCAGAGTTGTCTTTGATTCCAGTGCTCAGCACGAAGGTGTTTCTCTTGACAATATGCTCCTTACAGGGCCCAACGTGAATGACAGTCTAATAGGAGTCTTGATTCGCTTCAGACAAGAGCCTGTAGCAGTAATGGCAGACATTCAACAGATGTTTCAATGCTTCATTGTCAGAAAAGACAACAGAATCTACCTCAGGTTTCTATAAAACAATGACATCAACAAGGAAGTTATAGACTACCGAATGAAGATACATGTCTTCGGTAACAGTCCTTCCCCTGCAGTGGCAACTTATGGTCTAAGGAGACCATCTCAGACTGGAGAAGAATATGGATCTGATGCTCGTCAATTTGTTGAAAGAAACTTCTACCTTGACGTCGCACTCAAGTCTTTTCCAACCGCTAAAGAAGGGATTGATCTCCTCACCAGAACAAAGGAGATGCTGTCTGTAGCAAACCTTAGACTGCACAAGATTATATCCAACAGCCAGGAACTTATGAATGCCTTTCACTCTGAGGACTATGCTACTAGTCTAAAAAACCTTGAATTGGGTACAGATGTGCCACCTGTACAGCGAAGTCTGGGTTTGTTGTGGAACATCAAACAAGACACATTCACCTTCCAAGTGTCAACTTGTGACAAACCCTTCACTAATGCCACGTACACTCGACCGGACTTTCTGGCAGAAAAGTTCAGACGGAATCATTCCGTTGGACATTCCGATCGTGTGTGTGGGCTTCATCGGACCTTTTCTTTTGAAAATTCTGACAGACCTATCGGGAAAACTGCTCGTCTGTATGCTAGTCCGATGGACCAAGAACGACGCAAGCGCAGCTATTGGCTACTGGCTATTGAACTTCCTTTTTCTAGTCCTGTCGTATGTCATCGCTTTCTAAACAAACAGACTTTGGTGTGATCGTGTGTAGGCAAGTCCGTTTCAGCGGAACTCCGTTGGAAAGACCGTCAGAGTTCATTCCGACGGAGAGTCCGGTTGTGTGTACGCGGCATGAGAGAGGAGTCCTGTCGGTGGTGAATAGCATCTATGACCCACTGGGTTTCCTTGCTCTAGTTACCATTCAAGGTAAGATTCTGCTAAGACAGTTATCTACTGAGAACATGGACTGGGATACTCCTTTGCCTAGTGAGAATCAATACAAATGGGAAAGGTGGAGACATTCTTTGAAGTCACTAGAAAAACTTCAGATCTCCCATTGCTATGTTCCAGGCTCCATTTCAACTGTCAACCGTAGAGAAATTCATATTTTCTCCGATGCATCAGTTGAAGCTATTGCTACAGTAGCCTATTTGAAGACCTCTGAAATGAATGGAGAATCACACTGTAGTTTTGTCCTAGGCAAGGCAAAATCCACTCCCAAACCTGCACATACCATACCAAGACTAGAACTTTGTGCAGCCGTGCTAGCAGTAGAAATTGCCGAAGTCATATGAAGTGAAATGGACACTAGAATTGATTCTTTCACCTTCTATACAGACAGTAAGGTAGTACTTGGTTACATATATAACCAAACAAAACAGTTTTATGTGTACGTCAGCAACAGGATTGGACGTATTAAGAGATTGTCTCTACCAAGTCAATGGCATCACGTTCCTACCGAACTCAACCCAGCTGACTGTGGGGCCAGAGCCGTGTCATCTGCTGATCTTCAGGACAGCTTATGGCTGTCACCTCCAAGGTTTTTGTGTGAGCAGTCCTACTCACCCCCTGTTGACTCCATGTTTCAGACTCGCAAGTCTTTACCAGTCACCCATGATACTTTGTCTACCTTTCTCGCTGAAGTGTCTGCCATAGTGAACGCAAGACTTTTAGTGCCGGTATCTTCAGATCCTGATGCTCCAGTGACCCTCACTCTAGCTTTGCTTCTTACTCAAAAGATTGGGACTGCTATGATATCTTCAAGTGAGATCGAACCCAAGGATATCTACAGGCATCAATGGAAGCAGGTGCAGCATCTAGCCAATGTGTTTTGGCATTGTTGGAGGAAGGAGTATCTTCATCACCTTAAAGGTCGTAACAAATGGCAAACATCTAAGCCTAATCTTAAGGTTAGAGATCTCATTCTTCTAAAAGACAAGGAAGTTTGTCGGAATGAGTGGCCTATGGGTCTTATTACTAATATTATGCCTAGTGACGATAACAAGGTCCGGAAGGTAGAAGTCAAGGTAACTAAGGGAAGTTCGAAACAAACCTTTACTCAACCAATTACTGAGTTAGTACTCCTCTTGCCAGGTGAGTGACTTATGCAAGGACTAGCCATGCTGTTGGCACAGCGGGGAGTACATTGCTGCTATCTTCAGGTTCTACTTGGAACTTTGGAATTCTTTGAAGACATCATACCTTAGACTACATGTTCTTCAATCCTGTTGGACTTATGTTTATTACTGCTTGTTGTATGTTTTTCATTACTGGTTCCAGGACATTTAACAATATTGGACTTATTGAATGTATATTAGTTTATGGTTATGAAATTTAAAGATTTCAGACGGGGAGTGTTGTGTTACACTATGTGATTTATTATGCTCTGTGTCTTTAAGATTTGTTCCCTCTGTCTATCTCAGTGGTTCTCAACTCCAGTCCTCGGGACCCACCAACAGGCCAGATTTTAAGTATTGCCTTGGGGAGATGCAGACTAGAATACTGCAATCACTGAGCAGCAAATGATATCACCTGTGATGTATTTCAGTTATCTTGCAAACCTGGCCTGTTGGTGGGTCCTGAGGACAGGAGTTGAGAACCACTGGTCTATCTGAACTCTCTCTCCCACCGTAGTTCTGTATATTCCCCTCCCCTTCCTCTCTCTGATTCATTGTGCTCAGTATACCTCATGCTGTGGCTTACAACACCAATGTTTTTCTATCTATAAATATCCATCATTAAACGGAACGTTCGAAAGGATCATCGTCTGTATCTCCATACAGTGAGTTTATTCATTGAGTTAAGCTGTCTGAATTGATGCAAGGGATAAATAGATCCCCAGGTCATGTAAGCCCTATATGAAGCTGAAAATAAAGTTATTGCCTTGTATTTGAGTCAGCGCAGTCACTGACATTCTCTCAGGTGCATGGTGCAGGGCTCAGTCAATCGGCTCCAGCTTGGTGGCTCTGTTTTTATCCTATTGTCTCCTCTCCACAGTTCACACACGGCTGACTTCTCCCATGACCCCCATTCTGGCAGCACTCCCACTCTTGACTCCTCTCCAAACTCCCTCAGAGACTGCAGACATGATATAAGACAAGAGATGGTCAGAGGTTGCGGACATGATACAAGAGATGGTTTGAGACTGAGGCATCATACTAAAGATGGTCAGAGACTGCACACATGATACAAGAGATGGTTAGAGACTGAGGACATCATACTAAAGATGGTCAGAGACTGCAGACATGATACAAGAGATGGTTAGAGACTGCAGACATGATACAAGAGATGGTTAGAGACTGCAGACACAAGAGATGGTCAGAGACTGTGATCAATGCAGTCTCACCAGTGGCCATTAAATGCAGCCTACCACTGTGCCCATAATCACAATCTCACTGTGCCCATAATCGCAGCCTGACTGTGCCCATAATCGCAGCCTCACCATACTCATAATCACAGCCTCACTGTGCCCATAATCGCAGCCTCACCATGCTCATAATCGCAGCCTCACTGTGCCCATCAATGTGGCCTCACTGTACCCATAATCGCAGCCTCACTGTTCCCAAAATCGCAGCCTCACTGTGCCCATCAATGTGGCCTCACTGTGCCCATAATCGCAGCCTCACTGTTCCCATAATCGCAGCCTCAATGTGCCCATCAATGCAGCCTCACGGTGCTCATAATTGCAGCCTGACTATGCCCATAATCGCAGCCTCACTGTGCCATAAATGTGGCCTCACTGTGCCTATGAAAGCAGACTCACCAGTGGCGATGCGTCCATAAGGGGCACATGGGCGCCGCCCCCTCTCTCCTGTCACCGCTCTATCACCAATAGATAGATTCATGCATTGCATGAATCTATCTATGATCACCGCTGGCACCCCCTATTCAGGCGCGGGGTATTTTTTGAATCACCTGATTAAACCCGTAGGCTCTAATAGGCGTCAAAAAAGGTGAACAGCGAGCACCATGCTGGGCGCAGTGGCAGTGTTTGATGGGCGCAGTGGCGGCAATTGATGGGTACAGTAGCTGCGTTTGATGGTACAGTGGCGGCAATTTATGGGTACAGTGGCTGCGTCTGGGCACAGTGGCTGCATTTGATGGAACAATGGCAGCAATTAATGGCACAGTGGCTGCATTTGATGGGTACAGTGGCTGCGTTTGATGGGTACAGTGGTTGCAATTGATGGCACAGTGGCGGCAATTGATGGGCACAGTAGCTGCATTTGATGGGCACAGTGGCTGCAATTGATGGGTTTTTTTTTCAGTTTGTTTGTGCCCCCCCAAAAATTTTGAGCACCAGCCGCCACTGAGACTCACCATAGCCTGGCCTGGATCACATACACAGTTGACATCTCCCACTGTGCGTCATGGAGCTGGGTCTGTGTGTGTTGTCGGCCGTGCTGTAACAAGGATCCGCCCCCCTTGACTGGCTCGTGTGATAGGCGGAAAACTAATACAATCTACTATCCCACGAGACAGTCTAGGGGGGCGGGACCTTGTTACAGTGCCCCCGACAACACACACAGACTCAGCTCCGTGACACACAGCGCTCCCACTGTATGTGACAAACAAGAGGAGGAGGTGGGGGCCTGGATGGGGAGCGCTGCAGCCTGCAGCCACGGACCAAAGCGGCCCCAGGGCAGGCAGCCTACCAGGAAATTTCCCATTATCCTGGTAGGCCAGTGCAGCCCTGGCTAGGACCCTCAGATACTGTTTCATCTTTGATTCCCCCAGAGGTTCTCCCCATAGAGAGTAATTTGCATTCATATTTTTAGCTCCCAAATGCATTACTTTACATTTTTCAATATACTATAAAACCTCACCTGCTTATAGCTGCCTACCGCTATACTTTATTGAGGTCTTCTTGTAAAGTTGGTATATCCTGTTTTGACATTATTAGCCTGCTTAGCTTTGTATCATCAACCTACATTGAGATTTAACTATTTATTCCAATCTTTAGATCGTTTATGAACAAGTTTAACAGAATTGATCCGAGGACAGAGCCCAGGACACACCACTCACAACTCCAGATCATTCAGAAAATATGCCAATAATCACTATCCTCTGGATGCTTCAGTAACCAGTTTTCTATCCAGGTACATATGCTATTATCAATTCCAAAAGACCTCAATTTGTAAATTAAGTGTTTGCGGGGTACTGTATCAAATGCCTTAGCAAAATCTAGATACCCCACATCCACAGGCCTTCTTCAGAGAATGTTAAAAGGTTGGTTTGGCAAAAACGATCTTTCATCAAATCATGTTGGTTACTACTAAAGATACCATTCTCCTCTGCAAATTCTTGGATATGGTCCCTTATCATTCCTTCCAATATTTTATATACTATTGATGTTAGGATGATAGTTTTCAGGAATATATCTCGGCCCTTTTTGAATATTGGTAGCACATTTGATTTACAACAATCACCAGGCACCAGTCCAGTCAGTAAGCTTTTCTTAAAAAGTAGAAAACATGGTCTGGCTATAACATGGCAAAGTTCTTTGTAAACTCTTGGGTGTAAGCCATCTGGTCCTGGTTATTTGCTCACATAACGTTTTTCTAGTAATTAGTAACACTGGTCTCTGTCAGCATGTGGGTACATTCAATATGCTGTTATTAACGTTGTGTTCTTTTTTATTTCACCCTTCTTTTCCTTCATTCCTTCACAAGGGGACACTGTGGGGGGGGGGGGCACAGAGGGAAACTGTGGGGATGGAGGGCACAGGGGGACACGGTGGGGGGGTGAGGGGGACACTGTGGCAGGTTGGAGGGCACAGGGGGCACTGTGGGGGGGCTGGAGGGCACAGGGGGGCACTGTGGGGGGTGGAGGGCACAGGGGGACACCGTGGGGGGTGGAGGGCACAGGGCACAGGGGGACACGGTGGGTGAGGGGTGGAGGGCACAGTGGGACACTGTGGGTGGGGGGTGGAGGACACAGTGGGACACTTTGGGTGGTGGAGGGCACAGTGGGACCCTGTGGGGGGGTGGAGGGCACAGGGGGACACTGTGGGGGGGGGTGGAGGGCACAGGAAGACACTGTGGGGGGGTGGAGGGCACAGGAGGACACTGTGGGGGGGGGGGTGTAGGGCACAGGGGGACACAGAGGGGGGGTGGAGTGCACAGGGGGACACTGTGGGTGGGTGGAGAGCACAGGGGGACACTGTGGGGGGGGTGGAGGGCACAGGGGGACACTGTGGGTAGGTGGAGGGCACATGAGGACACTGTGGGGGGTTGAGTGCACAGGGGGACACTGTGGGTAGGTGGAGTGCACAGGGGGACACTGTGGGTGGGTGGAGGGCACAAGGGGACTCTGTGGGGGTGGAGTGCACAGGGGGACACTGTGGGTGGGGGGAGGGCAAAGGGGGACATGTTGTTGGGTGGAGAGCACAGGGGGACACTGGGGGGGTGGAGAGCACAGGGGGACACCGTGGAGGTGGAGGGCACAGCGAGACACTGTGGGGGGTGGAGGGCACAGGGGGACATTGTAAGTGGTTGGAGGGCACAGGGGGACACTGTGGGGAGGGTGGAGGGCACAGGGGGACACCGTGTGGGGGGGTGGAGGGCACAGGGGGACACTGTTTGTGGGTGGAGGGCACAGGGGAAATGTGGGGGGGTTGGAGGGCACAGCAGGACACTGTGGGGGTGGAGGGCACAGGGGGACACTGTGGGTGGGTGGAGGGCACAGGGGGACACTGTGGGTGGGTGGAGGACACCATGCGGGGGGAGGACCATGAGAGTTACATGGCGGCGGCCATGGTACTCCAATAAATAAAACAGCTCCTCACTCGATGCCTGCAATACCGCTCGCAGCGCCCTGCTCCCTGACGACCCCTCCTCTCTTCTCGTCCGTCCCAGGTGATGACATGTACAGTACAAGCACCTGGGGTGGACAGGAGGGAAGGATGGGCCGGCGGAGAGCAGCGCGCTGGGAGCGGTAATATTACAGCCGCTTCCATCCTGAATCCCTTGCTAGATTTGTATTGCTAAGCCTCTCACTGGCCCCTAACAAGACGGGCCCTTGGGTGGTGCATGAGTGCTCGATGGGTTAGTCCACCCCTGGTCCCAGCTGCTCAGATCCTTTATTGGTGTTGGAATTCATTCATCAGCCGTGAGGCAGCCAGTCAAGTTTATCCTAACCGCATTGCTATGGACTGATCTTCTCTATGGCTGCAATGGCAGTCAGTTGCCACCCTTCATGTTCCCCTCATCCTGTAGCTGTCCACAACTGCCCAGGGAAGGGAGTAACATTCTGACAGTCAAGGGTACAAACTGGTGAAATAAATTGCCATAATAACAAGAAAAAAGTCCATAAGTGATAAATCCCAACACCAAATCAAAGTGCTCTGAGATAAAACTTCTAGTTCTTCCACCACGAGTGCTCAAAAAGAGCTTTTGGAATACCAGATTGATTCCGCTAATAGCACAATTCCACTCCACTGGCCGCTCACGATGGAACTAGGATGTAAAAAATGACTTTTTTGACCACATCACTTTTTTCAGCCGCACAAAGGGCTTAGAATGGTGAAGGTGGAGAAACAGCAGGACACTGATCTTCCCAGTGAATGGCTGTACAGGTGAGCGTGTTAGCACACATCTAACCATTAGAGGACATACAGACTGTGCTCCCAACTCTGCAGGCACTCTGTGTGATCCTGTATATACCATATATCCTTTGTGAAAAGTTTTTTGAACATGTATAGCGCCTTATCCTTTATTTCAATATTTTACACAGTTTTGTGATTTTTTTTTTCACTTTTAAAGGGGCAGCTATTTGCTATATGTTCTCATCCCCACAGGGCGCCATTATTGATATACTTTTTTCAAGGGTACAAACTACAGCTTGATATGGAAAAAACCTCTGCAGGAGTACTTGACTGTCTTTGTTGTTGAGCTCTTATGAAACAACAATGGAACATACTCCAGGCGCTTGTTGTAGAAATCCTAAGTCAGCAAAGTCAGTTTGCCTTCTGAATTGAAGAGAGCTCTTATGTAAATGTCTTCTATATGGCTGGATAACAAAGGCAAAGGACCTACCAGCCTCCCCTAATAAACCCCCCTAAAGGGCTAATAAGATAAATACAGAAGGTGGGGTAAGTGGCGCTCCCTAATAGGGGGGGTAGTGTTATATTTAGGCACCCACAATAGCCGGGACTACCCTAAACAGAAATAACATAAACCCCTGTCACTGTATAAAATAAGATAAATAAAATATCCACTGATATTAATGCCCCCCTTTAACAATGCAAAGGTGTATTTAAATTATATACGTACGTGATTCTTTATAAACTACCGTATTTATCGGCGTATAACACGCACTTTTTTCCCCTTAAAATCAGGGGAAAGTCGCAGGTGCGTGTTATACGCCGATCCCCGCCGATCCCGATCTGTCAAAATGTCAAAATCGCGGTCCGCGATTTGAAAATGGCGCCGCCGGAGCCGAAGTACACAGAGCCGGTCCTCGGCTCTTTCCGGCGGCTCTCGTTTACTTTCGGCTCCACTCGTAGTCCCGAGCGGAGCTATCCGAACCTACTCGGATAGCTCCGCTCCGGACTACGAGTGAAACCGAAAGTAAACGAGAGCCGCCGGAAAGAGCCGAGGACCGGCTCTGTGTACTTCGGCGCCGGCGGCGCCATTTTCAAATCGCGGACTGCGATTTTGAAGCCCTGGAAGCAGGGACAGGGGATACCAGGCTGCACTGGGGCAAGGCTGCACTGGGGAAGGCTGCACTGGGGAAGGCTGCACTAGGAAAGGCTGCACTGGGGAAGGCTGCACTGACGAAGGCTGCACTGGGGAAGGCTGCACTGGGGAAGGCTGCACTGGGGAAGGCTGCACTGACAAGGCTGCACTGGGGAAGGCTGCACTGACAAGGCTGCACTGGGGAAGGCTGCACTGACAAGGCTGCAATGAAGGGCATTTAAATGTAAGTTTTTTCCCTTCAACTTCCCTCCTAAAAGTTTTTTTTCCTTAAAATTCCCTCCTAAATTGGGGTGCGTGTTATACGCCGATAAATACGGTAATCACAACCATATGTATGACTACAAATAGCCATAAATATATGTATAAATATATGTAAAAATAATGATTCATAAGTGTGTCAACTAAAATATAGTGATCCCGTAAAGAATAATATTGATCCCGAAAAACAAAACAAAAAAAAAAACAACTAAATAGCAAATGTACCCCCAATCATAGACCGGAAAATGTATAAATAATGTTCATCCATGTAAACTTATCGCCAAGTCCAAAATTAAAAAAATGCAAGTTCATCAAAAATCATAAAAAAAAAATACCAAGTCCAAAAAAAATAATAAAACCAAACAAAAATAGTGAGCCAGAGAGATATGTAATATAGTGATGATCCAAATAGCAAAAAAAAAAAAAAAAAATTGCAAACAGTCTGGTGACTCTTGTGCTCAGAGCTGATCTGGTGACTTTTGTGCTCCCCCTTTAGGTCCCCACTCACCGACTACAGGGGTAATAGGCGTGTATGAATAATGGATGGTCCCCCTAGGTAGCTCCGTCACAGATGCCGTGCTTCCACCCCATCCACCTAAGCTATATAGGGTCTCAGAACGCAATCATCCACTCAGCTTAGCATCCCTTGTCACTTCAGGGAGAATCCACATGCTATCCATGGCTAGAAAGCTCGGTGGAAGAGATATATAATGGCCCCATAGTGTAGTAGTTTCAAATAAAAAGGCTTTATTAAAAAACTCTAAAACCAAGCAAAAAACACACTACAATATGGTAAAAAAATGAAAGCAGGAAAAGCCGTCTGGCAGCGTGCACTCCAGCTGCGTTCCAGGCTCCCTGCTTGCGTACCGGAATGACGTACGTGCGTGCGTGCGTGTGTGCGTCATCGACGTTATCAAAGGCAGCCCCATCTTGGTACACCATGTAGCTTATAAAGTGGACGGACATGCAGGGTCCTCCCCCCTCCCATTAGATTAAGGCACATAGGGCGTAATTTCACAACGAAAACCCCACCCCCATATAGCGGCCACCATAGAAACTATGGGGAAATGGATGAGCCATCTCCGAAGGATATAATCCCATTGCTTAACATATCGGACCGGTGCATCTCCGCTCACCTGTACATGTAGCAGACTTAAATTAATCAAATATAAAAGGCATCATACAACTATATATGACATGCAAAGTATTTAAAATTAGTATAATTAATAAATAATCATTTATTAGTAACCAATAAGAAACCATACCTATAATCGTATTAGACCCAAAAGGGAACTCCCCCCAGTGGTAAATTATATCATTGCAACCCCAATGAAAAGCCCCATGTGTACAAAGCCTTCTGAAAAAAAAAACAGAAAAAACTCTGTCTCCCGCTGACTGCAGGCTCTCTGTAATGACAGCTGTTATATAGCTGAAGGCGGGGCCCCCCAGTGACTCTGACACTGCGTGATGTAACATCATAAGGGGGCGTGGTCACCTGTTTATGTGGTCTGCCAGGTTGCGCGCTCGGATAAGGGTCTGGTATGGACATTTTTTTTAAATTTTGTGTTTGGGGTCTGCAAGGAGTATGGTAACTTCTATTTGTTTCCAAGTTGAGTGGTAGTCTGCTGACCACCATATTTTTAGTTGGACTAAAATTGTTGCACCGTAGTATGCTTGGATGTCTGGTGCGCCCAAACCTCCTTGTTGGACAGGGTACAGCCGTGAGCAGTTTTAAATGACATTTTTTCCTTTTGAAATGTCATTTTGCTGTGGTACTGTTATAGACACGGGAAAGATGCACTACTTTACAGGCATACTAAGGATACCCCTAGACACGATATTTAAAGGAATATTTCATTTTTATTGTTTCACTAGCATTATTAAAATCACTGCTCCTGAATAAACTGCCTTTTTTAGAACTTTTTTTTGCATTGATACATGTCCCCTGGGGCAGGACCTGGGTCCCCAAAACACTTTTTATGGCAATAACTTCCATATAAGCCTTTAAAATTAACACTTTTGGTTTTTCATGTTAGTGTCCCATAGACTTTAACAGTGTTCGCGTGTTCATACAAATTTTTTGCCTGTTCGCAAGTTCTGGTGCGAACCGAACCGGGGGGGGGTGTCCGGCTCATTCCTATTCTCCATCATTCAAGAAGACCTAGGGCAGTCCAAATCTCATAACCAGTTTTCTTTTCACTAACATCTTCTCGCTGATTTTTAAGTTGGCAAAGACCATTATGGTTTCCTTGACTGTTAAATGTGGTAATAACATGTCATCTTGCATTATGTAACATGACATGTTCCTGAATACGTTTGACTCGAACATCTGGCTTATCCCTAATGGAGAACTGTTGCCAGACAGCCTGGGGTGGGATGGGCTCCCTGTCTAATCAAAGCTGTCTGGGTGCCTGGCTGTTGATTAGCTTACTGTTAATGAGATCACCGTTTAAGTGTTATCCGCTAGCAGTTCATTAGATGTACTGATGATATTACTGTTTAAAATTTGCATTGTTTAGGATAATGCGATCAAGCTCTTATCTGATTTTGTGGGAATTTTCAAGAGAGTTCCAGTTTGCACCTAAGCTAGTGTCATCTAGTTCTTGGGTATAATGCTCATCTATAATACCTTGTTCCTGGTTCCAGGAAGCTGTATCTTGGCAGAGGCACACAGCCGGGGTGCCAGGCAAAACAAAACAAAAAAGAGGCATGTGACGGGAGGGCCCGTCTAACCCAGAATCCCTCGGAAAGGTTGGGAAACCCTTGTTTCAGCTCCCAATGCACCTCTTATGTCTAAGTTACCCTGTGCCATCCTGGATATATGTAAAGACTGTTCTTTGTTTGTTTGATTCTGATCTCAACATGTTACTTGAGAGAGCTGATTACATTGGCCTCTGTACAATGTAGGAGACGGGCTGACTCCTGCTAGAGTTCCTGCTATTGTGAGAAGGTGTCCTGTGCTTATACTTATGATAATGTATAATCTACTGTGTGAAGCTCGGTGACAACAAGTGTGACCTGTAGTGAAATCCTGATTAATCATAACAATGCTCAGGAGGGCACGGAGTCGCAAATGAGCAGGGTGGGGACCTCCTCTTCTACTGTATATAAGACTTGTATTTTGCTTCTAAAAAACAGTCCATGTTCAGCAACTAAACAAGTATCGTCTTGTTTTGTGCTTGTGAGCGGTTGGTATATCAAACATCTATATTCAGACTGGAAGGAAGTGGTATATGAGGAAAGCACTCAAGCGGAGTGTGGGGTGTTTCGTTACAAGGCACCTCTAAGAGCAGTGTATTTAAACTTTTAATATCCCAAAGAGGGATGTTTAATAGGAGCTCATCATAAGTATGTTGAGGAGGTGATCCGGCATCAGGTTTGTCCCAGTGTGTTTTTGAGATTCCAAAGGGTAGTCCAGTCAGCAGCATGAGGGGTGCCAGGCAGTCCGTCACAGAGAGCATCTCTGCTTCCTCTGTTTTAGCAGTCAGCAGCAGAGGGGAGGACAAAACTCTTCCTACAGATCCTGTGCCTTTCTGTGCAGCCGCAGCACCCCCTTGTCTCTGCCTCCCGTGGTCTCAGCAGTCAGCAGAGTCTGGCAGCTGGCTCGAACCCTCCTCAGGTCCTCCTACAGACTCTTTACTTTCTGCCCCCCAGCTCCACCCCCAACTTCTTCCCAGCAGCCTATCCCTAATTGTAAAGCAGACTCTTCCTTGCCTAAACAATTAATACTTGATCCTAAAATGTAAATGGCCATTACACCAAAATATTTCAGTTATAGGTGGAGCCCAGTGAGCTGAGTCCAACCCTGGCTTCTTATCTGTCTTTGATGTTCCTACCATAGTCCCTGACTATGTCCCTGTCCACCTTTGTGTGTTCCAGCTTCTCCTGTCAATATATTAGCTTTTAACACCAGGAGATCCAGTGTTTGGTGGATGCTGGAGAGCTAAACCCCCTTATATTTGTTTATATCTCTTTGGGACTCTATTGGAGTCATCTATGCACTTCCCAGGTCTGTACACCTGCTGTACCCATTATGATAGGTTTCCACCATCCCTGCTCTGACCTCCTGGGTCTGTACACCTGCTGTTCCCATTATGCAGGGTCCCCACCATCCCTGTGCTGAGTTCCTGGGTCTGCACACCTGCTGTGCCTATTATGATTGGTTCCCACCATCCCTGCTCTAAGATCCCGGATCTGTACACCTGCTGTTGCAATTATGATGGGTTCCCACATTCCTTGCTCTGAGTTTCTGGGTCTGTACACCAGTTGTGCCCATTATGAGGGGTTCCCACCATCACAGTGTTGAGTTCTCAGGTGTGTACTGTACCCATTATGATTCGACCACCATCCCTGTTGGTTTTCTATTTTATATTATTGGTAAGTATCAGGAAGAGCTGAAAGACACAAAGTTGAGTGGGAACACTCAAGTACCCCGGGTGGACAGGAAGGTGGACAGGAACACAGTTGGGAATTAGGGATAACTCACTATTGTAGTATCAAATCACTAGCTCACTTCATCCAGCTAGATTACTGAACAGCATGGTGCACAATTACAGAAAATCTAGTATTTGCTCTCTGGGGCTCATCCAGCACTCTTATGCCCCGTACACACGGCCGGACTTTGTTCGGACATTCCGACAACAAAATCCTAGGATTTTTTCCGACGGATGTTGGCTCAAACTTGTCTTGCATACACACAGTCACACAAAGTTGTCGCAAAATCTGATCGTTCTAAACGCGGTGACGTAAAACACGTACGTCGGGATTATAAACGGGGCAGTGGCCAATAGCTTTCATCTCTTTATTTATTCTGGGCATGCGTGGCACTTTGTCCGTCGGATTTGTGTACACACGATCGGAATTCCCGACAACGGATTTTGTTGTCGGAAAATTTTATATCCTGCTGTCAAACTTTGTGTGTCGGAAAATCCGATGGAAAATGTGTGATGGAGCCCACACACGGTTGGAATTTCCGACAACAAGGTCCTATCACACATTTTCCGTCGGAAAATCCGACCGTGTGCATGGGGCAATACACTTTAGTGAGACATCACCTTCTTTCCCAGCACCAGCCCCCACCCTTGCACAGATACAACCTCTGGTCAGTCATTATATTACTGTGGCAGCTACCGTTTCCACCAAGAAGACAGAGAAGAGACAGCACACAGAGCACAAGATTTATCTCTTTTTATTACATATAGAAGAGAAAATGTTAAAATTCTTCTGAGACACATTAAGGAAAGAAATTCTTTTAAAAGCAGGTAGAATATTTGTTGAAGAAAGATTACGCTTTATAGGATAATGACATCACATTCAGATTACTTTATTTTAAGAAGCAGATTTGTTTTAATAATGGAAAACCCCTTTATTTCACCTTGGATTTAGCTACAAAAGGGTTCATGTTTTCCTTATTTTCACCAAAGATTTTCACCAAAGATTTCAATTCTACCACTAACTACAAAGCTCCATATGGATCCAACAAAAGCAAGATGACAATGCAAATCTAAAACACAACTTTTTTATACTTAAAGTGGTTGTAAACCCTAAAAAAAAAAAAAAAAAATGTTTAATCCTGCAAATCAAAGGCATAATGAGCTAGTATGCATAGCACACTAGCTCATTATTTATTACTTACCTCAGATCGAAGCCCCTGCAGAGGTCCTCGACCCCCCCCTCCGGCCGTGGACATCTCTCCCGGAGCTTACTTCCAGGTATCGCGGCTCTGGCGCTGTGATTGGCCGGAGCCGCGATGACGTCACAGCAGCCGGTAACGGCACGTTTAACTGAAGCGACGGCATGACGTGCCATTGCTTCAGTTCGCATGTGCCGATCACTTCGGCACATGCAGACACAGGGGGATATCTCCTAAACTGTGCAGGTTTAGGAGATATCCAGGGTAGCTACAGGTAAGCCCTAATATAGGCTTACCTGTAGCATAAAGTGTGTTGTAAGGGCTTACAACCACTTTAAGGTCTTTGACATAAGATATGAGAATCATATAACTGAGATTTATAATCTGCAAGATAATAAACTCCAATATTATCTTTTTTGCTTAGTCACATTGGTCTGCCTTGGCACAATGTAATATCCATATCTCATACCTGAGGGTGCACTGGGAAAGCTGGAAATCCCCATAGCAGTTTGCGTTACTATAGCCATAGAAAATTTTTCAGGTTCAGCTTAGATTCTAATAGACATGTGCACTGCCCAAAAATTTTTTTTTGTTTCATTAATTTTTTTTTTCGTTTATTGATCATTAGTTATGATTGGCATTCGTTATTTCGATAATTCGTAACTTCGGATGCATTTGATTTTGTTACGTTCCATTCGTATATATGCGGTATTTGTAATTCGGGAACTTCGAATGCATTCGTATTCCTTACATTCCATTAGTTTAGATGTGGCATTCGTTATTTCGGATAATTCATAACTTTGGATAAATTAGTATTCGTTACATTCACTAACAGTTAGTCAAATTTGAAAGGAAAATCCAATACTTATAATTTAATAGTTTATAACTATTATTATAGTTTTTATTATTAATTATTAATAATAATAAAAAAACTATAATAATAATCATTTAATTATAATAGAAAATATGAAAAACAAAATTATCTGAATGTTTTTCGTTCTTTCGGATATTCAAATTTTCACTCTTATTTTCGGATTTTCGTTCTTTCTGATTTTCGGATTTTCCAATTTTTGGATTTTCCTTCTTTTAGAAAAGATGTTTTTGAAAAAAATTTGTCAAATAGTCTTTCGTTCATTCGGATGCTTCAGAATGAATGAATATGCAGAATTTTGATGAAAAACAAATTCAGAGTAAAACGAATTGCACATGTCTAGATTCTAAGGCCCAAGCCACCATTCATAGAATGCCTTATTTCTTTTTAACCACATGCTGACCAGCCGCGCAGAATGGCACTGCTGGGCGAAACAACGTTATGTAAGGTCTCTTCGCCCTGTGGCCACTAGGGGACACGTGTGCGCCGCCAGAGGTGCACGCGCCCCCCGCTCGCCCCTCAAGCCGATGCGAGTGCCAGGCGGTCTCGATCACCGCCGGGCTCCCGCGGTCGCTCGGGGCACACGGAGAACCGGGATCTGTGTGTGTAAACACAGAGTTTCTGGTTCTCTGAGGGGAGAACTGACAGATCGTCTGTTCATACAGAGTATGAACAGACGGTCTGTTAGTTTCCCTGTACAGTCCCATCCCCCTTCAGTTAGAACACTTTCTAGGACACACATTAACCCCTTCACTGCCCCCTAGTGTTAACCCCTTCACTGCCAGTGACATTTTTACAGTAATCAATGCATCGCACTGATCGCTGTATTAATGCCAATGGTCCCAAAAATGTGTCAAAATTGTCCGACGTGTCCGCCATAATGTAGCAGTCATGATAAAAATCGCTGATCGCCACCATTACTAGTAAAAAAAAAATATTAATAAAAATGCCATAAAACGATCTCCTATTTTGTAGACGCTATAACTGCGCAAACAAATCAATATATGCTTATTGTGATTTTTTTTTTACCAAAAATATGTAAAATCAGCCTAAACTGAGGGAAAAAAATCATTTTTATATATTTTTTGGGAATATTTATTATAGCAAAAAGTAAAATATAATGCAGGTTTTTTTTCAAAATTGTCACTCTTTTTTTGTTTATAGCGCAAAAAATAAAAACCACAGAGGTGATCAAATCCCCCCAAAAGAAAGCTCTATTTGTGGGGAAAAAATTACGGCAATTTTGTTTGGGAGTCACATCGCACGACCGCGCAATTGTCAGTTAAAGCGATACAGTGCCGAATCGCAAAAAGTGCTCTGGTCTTTGGCCAGCCAAATGGTCCGGGGCTGATGCGTTTAATGAATACAATGTGTTCTCTGATCTCCTCTCCAACTCATCCAATCAGAGAATGCTGTGTATTATTTGATATCCTTAGGCCGTCATATGATGGCCTTGACTTTCCGGGGTTATATCTGAATGATGCCTGAGGCTACAGACATCATTCAGATACCGGCATTTTCAGCCGGCGATTCCGTACACCATAAGAATGATCATAGCGGCTGTTCCGCCTCTTGATCGTTCTTACGGGTGGCGAAAGGGGACGTCCCCCCCTCCTGCCGCCCTCCGGTACTTCTACCGACTCACCTCAGCGATCGGTGAGTCGGAGAGCGAATCCGCCAGCGCTGGATGTAGATCGTAGAGATTTCCACCGGACCAGATGGCCGCCGGAGTCTCTATGATCATTCGGAGGCCGGGCACGATGTTATGACGTCACGCCCGGCCTCTGCATTCAAAAAAACGGCGCCGCCTCGGCTGGGAAGCGGTGACCTTTTCTTTTTTTTTCATTTTAGGCTTCCCAGCCTAAAAGGTGAGATGTGGGGTCTTATTGACCCCATATCTCATTGTAAAGAGGACCAATCATGTCATATTCCTATTACAAGGGATGTTTACATTCCTTATAATAGGAATAAAAGTGATCAAAATTTTTTTTTTTTTTTAAAAAGTGTCCAAATAAAAATTTTTAAGTAAAATTAACAATAAAAAAAAAAATTTTTAAACGCCCCTGTCCCCGTGAGCTCGCACGCAGAAGTGAACGCATACGTAAGTCCCGCCCACATATGAAAACGGTGTTCAAACCACACATGTGAGGTATCGCCGCAAACGTTAGAGCAAGAGCAATAATTCTAGCCCTAGACCTCCTCTGTAACTCAAAACATGTAACCAGTAAAAAATTTTAAATTTTAAATTTTAAAATTTTTATTTCGCCTATGGGGATTTTTAAGTACCAAACTTTGGAGCCATTCCATGAGTGTATGCAATTTTGAAGCGTGATGCTAGGTATCTATTTACTCAGTGTAACTTCATCTTTCGCATTATGCAAAAAAATTTGGCTAACTTTGCTGTTTTGTTTTTTTTTTAAAGCATGAAACAGTTTTTAAAAAAAAAAAAAAAACGCGTTTGAAAAATTGCTGCGCAAATACCGTGCAAGATAAAAAGTTGCAATGACCGCCATTGTATTCTCTAGGGTCTCTGCTGAAAAAAACATATATAATGTTTGGGGGTTCTATGTAATTTTAGAGCAAAGAAATGATGATTTTTGACATGTAGGAGCGAAGTGTCAGAATTGGCCTGGATGCAAAGTGGTTAAAAATATAAGGCTCTCTATGAATGATGGCAGTGCCAAGCGACCCCCTGTTATCAGATTGCAGAGGGTAGTCGCTCGTTCAGAATTTAAGCTGGACCTGGAAGATTGCATCTATCACTGTATGTAGCACCAACTGCTACCATGACTGTCAACTTTCCCAGTGGCTAATCAAGTATAAGCTATGCATACTTACATTGTTCCAAGGTGGTCCAGTGTAGGTATGCAATACAGACCATTCCTGGACTCCAGCTTTAAACCCTTTGAAGGTTCTGGCAATTAGAAAAATTAAAGGACTCCAAAGCAAACAATTATATTGAGTTTTTCATAAAAAAGAAAGGGGTTAGAATTTCAGATTCTATTTATTCTCCACATCTCAGAAAAGATTTCCCCTACTCTGGGACAGGTAATGAGTGTAATTTGCACCAACAAATAAGAGATAAAGACCAGACAGAAGTTTTAACCATCCCCTGCTCTGTTTAAGCCTGCAAATTATGGCTTGAGCTCCAGTTTAACAGATTTGAAAAGATGCATTATAAAATGTATAAAATGTATTTCCTGGGACACAGATACTGTATGTCAACCTCTCCAGATTAATATTAACAGAAGGATTTCAGTCTGTATACGAGGTCCTCAGCACACAGTGGTTGCCATTCAGCTAAACACGATAACTTGGAAAAGCAGAAGAACTACAACAGCCAGGGATGAAAACATCCGGGTCCCTGCAATAAACATCAAAGAACAGAGTTATTCTGAGAACATCAAAAATGTAATTTAAATGATTAGGAACAAGATCATGAATTTAAAAGAAAAAGAATCACGACCCTTAATGTGAGACCTTCATAAATTTGAAAATACTCTGCTCCTGACGTTCTATCTACCTTTCCGATTACACACACCACTGGGATATCACACCTCCAACATGACCTTCCATGACGTAGAAAATACTCTGATCCCGACCATCTATCTCCCTTTCCAATTACACCTATTACTGGGATATCACACCCTCCAATATGGCCCCCCATGAGGCAGAAAATACTCTGATCCCGACCCTCTATCTACCTTTATGAATACACCTATTACTGGGATATCACACCTCCAACATGATCCCCCACAACAGAGAAAGTACTCTGCTCTTGAACTCCACTCAAACTTGTGAGTCAGTATCATCATCTATACAACATTGCCGGGATCTCCCGCAAAGCAAAGGCCTTGGCTGGGCTATAGCCATCTGCCTGTCTTGCTTGCTATCTGGTAAGCGAGTTTTTTATGAGGTGGTGGTGCACTTGTTTGTGAGTCAATCACTGGGGTGTCCAATATCGAATGAATTCTACTAGGTATGCAATTATTGGAACAATTTCATGCCCTGCAATCAACTGTTTGTGGTTTATCTATGTGTGGACTGTAATTAGCGCAGTTATTCTCCTTCCCATCATGTTTTGTGTTATGTCCCACATTTAATTGCTGCTTTTGGACTGGTCCAACCAAATTTTATTTGTATTTTTATCTTTGGTTTTTTTTATTAGCGCAGTTTTTTCCTTTTTATCAGAGTAAAGGGGGCTGAATATAAATGCATACCATACTTTTCAGATATTTATTTCTAAAAAATGTTGAAAACCATTTATCACTTTCCATTCACTTCACAATTATGTGCCACTTTGTGTTGGTCTATCACATAAAATTCCAATAAAATACATTTACCTTTTTGTTTGTAACATGACAAAATGTGGAAAATTTCAAGGGGTGTGAATACTTTTTCAAGGCACTGAATATATGGAAGGTATAGACAAAAGATAGATTTGGGTGTCGTCAGCATAGAAATGGTAGTGGAAGCTGTGGGAGTGAGTGTTGATCCAGGAAGAAGGTATAACTAAAGAATAGAAGAGGTCAGAGGACAGAACCTTGGGGGGGGACCCCAAGAGGAAAGGGAGAGGAGGAGGTTGAGTTAAAGGTGACACTAAAGTTGTGATGAGATAGGTAAGAGGAGAACAATCAAAGTGCAGAGTATGTGGACCTAGGAAGTGGAGTTTTTTGAGAAGGAGGGGGTGACCAACTGTATCAAAGCAGCAGAGGGGTCTAAGAGAATACAGAGTAGTGACTATTGGATTTAGCAGTTAGTACGTCTTAAGTCCGTTTTATGATCTTGCAGGTGACATCAAGACTGTAATGGGTCAAGTAGGTCATTATTAGTGAGGTGGTAGCTCAGACGGTTGTAGACTAGATGTTCTAGGATTTTGTAGGTAAATGGGAGCACGGAGATGGGTCTTAGGTTGTTAGGATTGGTGGGGCCCAGCAAGGGGACATCATGTATACAATATCAGTGTGAGAAAGGATTTCATGCTTACCTCCATTGTACACACATTTACTGGATTTTCCTCCTGTAAAAATAAAGAACAAAATGTCACATCAATACACAAGTTATCCTGACATCCCTGAACCAGGGCTGTTTGCCAGTTCCAGCGATGTGTTTAAGCCTTTAGTTGTCACTCGTGGGGTCTTCTTTACCTCATTGAGGATTCTGTGTTTTCCCCTATAGGAGTCATTTTGGCTGGGTGCCCATGTCTGTAAAAAGTAGCCACCAGTGGCGGCAGGTGTTTTTTTCGTGGGGGGGTGGCAAACAACCAACCCCCCCGAGTGGCACACAACTACCCCCCCAGAGCGGCACGTCCAGCACTTACCCCATTGTGGCGGGTGGCAGGCAGCGTGTAGCGGCTCACCTCGTCTCCGAGTCCTCTCCTCCATGGCGGCGGGTGGCAGGCAGCGTGTAGTGGCTCGGCTCCGAGTCCTCTCCTCCATGGCGGCGGGTGGCAGGCAGCGTGTAGTGGCTCGGCTCCGAGTCCTCTCCTCCATGGCGGCTTCCAGCTCCTCCCCTCCTCAGAGTCCAATTGGGATCGCCTGTCCTTTCAGCCAATCGGGTGACCGGTGTCAAAGCCCCCTTCCTGATTGGCCGGGGGGGAGGATCAGTGTTACAACAATGAATATTAATTTGCTGTTGTAACACACCTGAGTGGGCTCCGACCGCACTCTCTGGGACTCGAGCCCACCCTATATTGAAGCCTATTCTCTGGCTCTAATCGGTGCTTCAAAAAAACAACCCCTCCGCATTGGAATCCATGGGATGGTGTCCTGAAAGGGGCCGGATGCATGGATGGGGGGGCAGCGCCCGTAATGGACGGGCCGCCCCTGGTAGCCACAGTGAAAACATGTTTCTGTTTATAGACAATTTGTCTAACTGTCAAATGATGGATGCCTAAACACTTTAAGATTGTTTTGTACCCTTTTTCAGACTTATGCAAACCAACTACTTTTGATTGTATGTCTTCAGAGCTCCTTTTTGCAAGGCATGGTTCACATCAGCTGACGCTTCTTATGAACAGCAATCCTAAAATATTCGAGTATCTTTTATCAGTCAAAGTAGCTCTAAACCACACCTCCAAATTAATTTAATTCGTTGGACTTCAGGTGTGCAACCTACTGGCTCCAATTAGCCTTTTTTGGATCAATTTGTCTATGGGTTCACTTACTTTTTTCCTCCAGCACTGTGAAGGTTTAATGAGTGTGTTCAATAAAGACATTGGAAATTAGAATTATTTGTGTGTGCTTAAAGCAGTATTAAACCCAAAATCAAACATGTATTTTATTGAAACTTACCAATTCCTAGATATGATGGCTGCATTCATTTTCAGTCTTTCTTTTATCTATTTTCATCTGGTGATCCAGACAGCAAGTCCGTTGTTTTTCAAAAGCACAAACTCTCCAGCAGAACATATCAGTTTACATGGAGGAGACAGACCCATTAACACTGACAGGGGTGCTTATAATGGTCATCTTTTATTTATTCATGTAAAACCTTTATCCCAGAGGGAAAAACCGTTTGCTGTAACTAATTATAAAGTGTTAGCTGGAGGTTGGCTTCAGTTTGTTAGTGTATTTAAATCTGCTAATACATCTAACACTCCCCTTCTCCACTAGACTGACAATGTTTTTTTTTTTTTTTTTACTAGACTGACAATGTTGCTGTCTGCTGTGCCTCCTGTGCTCATTCATCCAGAGTCGTGTCACTGGAGGTGAGTTGCTGGCTAGATTACCAGGTGAAAACAGAAAGAAAAAAGAGCCAAATAAAAGAAAGCAAATGCAGCCATCACATCTAATGCTTGGTAAACTGCAATATATTACATTTTTGGTTTTGTGCTTAATGCCGCTTTAAGCACATTGTGTTTGTCTATTGTTATGACTTAGATGAGGATCAGATCACATTTTATGGCAAATTACTGCAGTAAGCTAGTCAATTCCAAGGAGTTCACATACTTTTTCTTGCCACTGTACTGTAGTTACCCACGACCCTGACCTCTGGCTTCTTTGTCTAGAAAAGGGTGACGTCCCTCAGCATCACCGTAGTATCCTGGAAGATCTGAGGATCAGGGTCCTCAATAAGTATTTATTATCTTTCCTCATTTGTTTGGATTTAGTCTGCATTGTAGATGGGGAAATTGAGATGCTGACAGATGAGGGTTAAAATAGAAGTTGTTTATTTCTTTTTTTAAATCATACTTACCTAGGTGGATGCTGCATCTGTCCCCAGCTGGCTCTAACACTAAGAACCGAGTGATCAGACACTACTGATCACTGAGTTTTCAGAGCTCCCCGAGCAGAGAGCTTGTGACTATCAGTCACCAGTGTCTGCCAGTGGCGGCCCGTCCATAAGGGCCCCCCTAATATATGCGCCCAGACCCTATTTTACATGCAGGGCGCCGGGCACATGGATTCCAATGGGGTTATTTATTTTTATTTTTTTTTAGAAGCATGTGATTAGAGCCTGAGGCTCTAATTGGCTTAAAAAAAGGGTGGGCTCAGGGCACAGAGCACTGCGCCCCGAGCCTTACCAGTTGTGCGACAATAACAAATTAATATCCGCTATAGGCTTCCTGATTCTCCTCCTGGCCAATCAGGAAGCGGGTCCTGATACCCAATGGCCGAGAGGAAAAGCAATCGTATTAGCCGACGAGGAGGAGACTCAGGGGAAGCCACCGAGGAGGAAGCGCTGCCCATGGCCCATGACCTATATGGGGTAAGTGCGGGGATGGTCAGCTGACGATTGAGCAAGGGTAGAGGGGTGTATGTGACCTGACAATCGGGGGGGGGGGGGGGGTGTTGTTTGCTCACCCTGGCTGCATCTTCTAGAGCTGTCATGACTGATTTTGTTATCCATGAGATTTCCGTTGCTATTTTGCTTTTGTTTTAATTTTTGAACAATGGGACTGCTGAAGGCAATATCATTTTTTAATTATATATGCAGTGCCCTGGGGTTTGGTCAGGGAGCTGCTCACCAAATTCCTTGTCAGGAGTAGCTACTGTAGTTAATTACTAGGGATCCATTGACTTTTTCCTAAGTTTGGCCTGGTTGTACTTTCCTCTTCTACCACCAGGTGGCCGGGTACTTGGAGGTATTAGATTGAGAAGGACAACTCAAGGTCAGGTTATGGGTATATGCCAATGGGCAGGGATTTTGTTAAGCCCCTTGGCCTGCTGGGAGAGCCTATATATTCGGGTGAGGTCAGGTGACCCAGGTTCTTCTTGTATGCCACCCAGACCGCCGTCTGGGTGGACATATGTCGTACGCCCCGGGCTGCTAGGCCAGAGATTGGGCCTATCCCGGGGGCATCAGGGTGAGGGCCTATCCAGAAGTAGGAGGGCAGCGCATGGTTGGGACTGTGGCTTGCAGTCCAACCAAAAGTGACGGTTCTGCCAGCCAGAGAATCTGTTAGTAGTCGAAGGTAGAAGGGAAGCTGTCGCCACGAAGGGACTAACCTCCTTTACCGGGGACCACAGTGAGTAACTGAAGCAAGTACTGTAGCAACAGGCACGGTGGAGAATCTGGAAACATCAGGCGGTGATCGAGTCAGGGACACAACCAGCGGAGGTGGTGCTTGCAGAGCAGCCTTGTGTGTCAAGCTAGAGGCCGAGCCGGTCAGAAGGGGTGAAGCTTGAAGGTATCCGAAGTGCAAAGCTAGGGACCCAGCAGGGAATCGTGGGTGACGCTTGGAGGGAGATCACACCGCAAAAGCCTTGAGGAGCTCACGGGATTCAGAGTTAGTGAATCAGAGGGTCCTGTGAGAAACCAGGAGCTCAAGGGGCTGAAGAACTACAAGGAGAAGTAGTAGTACAGCTGAGAGAACTGTACTTTGAGTTAGGAACTGTTTAAGTACTGTTACCATAGGAGTCAGCATTCCTGCACATGCAAAAGTTGCACCTTGCTGCGGCCTTTCCCTGCACGGCTGTTCTTCTATTGAAGTCACGCAGTCTGCCATTTCAGATTGCAACTGCTTAAAACGGAGTTCCACCCACAAATGGAACTTCCACATTTTGGAATCCCCCCCCCCAGTGTCATATTTGGCACCTTTCAGGGGGAAGGAGGGAGCAGATACCTGTGTAATACAGGTATTTGCTACCACTTCCAGGAATAGATCACCGCGGTGCTCGCGGGGACCTACGCCACGTCCGACGCCTACTCCGCCCCCCCCCTGCTGTCTTCTCGGAGACATACAGGTCCCAGAAGACAGCAGGGACCAGTGGAATCACGCAGCGTGACTTGTGCATGCGCAGTAGGGACCCAGGAAGTGAAGAAGCCTCAAAGCTTCACTTCCTGATTCCCTTACCGAAGATGGCGGTGGCTCCACCCGAGAGCCGAGGGAAAAATCGGCTTTGGGTGCCGACATCACGGGCGCCCTGGCAGGTAAGTCACCGTATATTAAAAGTCAGCAGCTGCAGTATTTGTAGCTGCTGACTTTTCATATTTTTTTTTCGGCGGCACTAAGCTTTAAGGGTGTCCTGGCACTAACCCTCTTTCCCCTACAAAATATATAAAGGACTGTCAAAGAAATAAAATCTATTTTTAATGCAAGAAGTGTCTAGCGCCCAATGACTTTTACCACCTTTGCACCCACTATGCATCACAACCCACCACTTATTGAAGGATGTCAGTTATCTTTGGCCTTGAAGGTTCCCATTAGACTGGAGGAGGCCAGAGATTCTGCTACATATATGTTACAGTTCACATAAGCATTGTATAAGGATATTATCCTATCTGGCTATTTTCAGCTGGCTTGGATGACCACCATATTCGGATAGTGACTGCAACTTTTCTATGGTCAGTTGGGTAGGTAAGTCATCAGCAGCCTCCTACGGTGCCTTGAAAAAGTATTCACACCCCTTGAAATTTCCCACATTTTGTCATGTTACAACCAAAAACGTAAATGTATTTTATTGGGATTTCATGTGATAGACCAACACAAAGTGGCACATAATTGTGAAGTGGAAGGAAAATGATAAATAGTTTTCAACATTTTTTTACAAATAAATATGTGAAAAGTGTGGGGGGCATTTGTATTCAGCCCCTTTACTCTGATACCCCTAACTAAAATATAGTGGAACCAATTGCCTTCAGAAGTCACCTTTATTAGTAAATAGAGTCCACCTATATGTAATTTAATCTCAGTATAAATACAGCTGTTCTGTGAAGCCCTCAGAGGTTTATTAGAGAATCTTAGTGAACAAACAGCATCATAAAAGCCGAAGAACACACCAGACAGGTCAGGGATAAAGTTTTGGAGAAGTTTAAAGCAGTGTTAGGTTTAAAAAAAATATCCCAAGCTTTGAACATCTCACAGAGCTCTGTTCAATCCATCATCCGAAAATGGAAAGAGTATGGCACAACTGCAAACCTACCAAGACATGGCCGTCCACCTAAACTGACAGGCCGGGCAAGGAGAACATTCATCAGAGAAGCAGCCAAGAGGCCCATGGTAACTCTGGAGGAGCTGCAGAGATCATCAGCTCAGGTGGGAGAATCTGTCCACAGGACAACTATTAGTCGTGAGCTCCACAAATCTGGCTTTTATTGAAGAGTGGCAAGAAGAAACTCATTGTTGAAAGAAAGCCATAAGTCCTGTTTGCAGCTTGTGAGAAGCCATGTGGGGGACAGAGCAAACATGTGGAAGAAGGTGCTCTGGTCAGATGAGACCAAAATTGAACTTTTTGGCCTAAAAGCAAAACGCTATGTGTGGTGTAAAATTAACACTGCACGTCACCCTGAACACACCATCCCCACCGTGAAACATGGTGGTGGCAGTATCATGTTGTAAGGATGCTTTTCTTCAGCAGGGACAGGGAAGCTGGAGACTGGGGCAGAGTTTCACCCTCCAGCAGGACAACGACCCTAAACATACAGCCAGAGCTACAATGTAATGATTTAAATCAAAGCATATTCATGTGTTAGAATGGCCCAGTCAAAGCTCAGACTTAAATCCAATTGAGAATCTGTGGCAAGACTTTAAAATTGCTGTTCACAGAAGCTCTTCATCCAATCTGACAGAGCTTGAGCTATTTTGAGAAGAATGGGCAAAAATGTCACTCTAGATGTGCAAAGCTGCTAGGGACATCCCCAAAAAGACTTGCAGCTTTTTTTTTAATTGTGAAGTAAACGACAAATAGGACAAAACAGAAAAAGTCATAACTATTCACCCCCCTAAAGTCAATACTTTGTAGAGCCACCTTTTGCAGCTATCAGAGCTCCAAGTCGCTTTGGATAAGTCTCTATGAGCTTGCCACATCTTACCACTGGGATTGTTGCCCATTCCTCCTTGCAAAACTGCTCCAGCTCCTTCAAGTTGGAGGGTTTGCATTTGTGAACAGCAATCTTTAAGTCTGACCACAGATTTTCTATTGGATTGAGGTCTGGGCTTTGACTAGGCCATTCCAACACATTTACATATTCCCCTAAACCACTCAAGTGTTGCTTTAGCAGTATGTTTGGGGTCATTGTTCTGCTGGAAGGTGAACCTCCGTCCTAGCCTTAAATCACACACAGAGTAGTACAGGTTTTTCTCAACAATATCCCTGTATTTAGCACCATTCATCTTTCCCTCAACTCGGACCAGTTTCCCAGTCCTGACTGCTGAAAAAATGGATGGTGTTATTTGGGTGATGTGATGTGTTGGGTTTGCGCCAGACATAACGTTTTCTTTGATGGCCAAAAAGTTCAATTTTAGTCTCATCAGACCAGAGCACCTTCCTCCATACATTTTGGGAGTCTCCCACATGCCTTTTCGCAAACTCAAAATGTACCATTTTGTTTTTTGCTGAAAGTAATGGCTTTCTTCTGGCCACTCTGCCATAAAGCCCAACTCTATGGAGCATACGGCTTATTGTCGTCCTATGTACAGACATTCCAGTCTCTGCTGTGGAACTCTGCAGCTCCTCCAGGGTTACGTTAGATCTCTGTGCTCCTCTCTGATTAATGCCCTCCTTGCCCGGTCCGTGAGTTTTGGTGTGCGGCCGTCTCTTGGCAGGTTTGCTAATGTGCCATTTGGTTATGATATAGTTGATGGTGCTCCTATAGGTCATCAAAGATTTGGATATTATTTTATAACCTAACCCTGACTTGTACTTCTCAACAACATTGTCCCTTCCTTGTTTGGAGAGTTCCTTGGTCTTCATGGCAGAGTTTGGTTAGTGGTGCCTCTTGCTTAGGTGTTGCAGCCTCTGAGGCCTTTCAAAAAGGTGTGTATATGTAATGACAGATCATGTGAAACTTAAATTGCACACAGGTGGACATCATTTCACTAATTATGTGACTTCTGAAGGTAATTGGTTGCACCAGAGCTTTTTATGGGTTTCATAACAAAGGGGGTGAATACATACGCACATGCCAATTATCATTTTTTTTTTCCTGAAAAATAGTTTTACGTATATTTTTTTCTAATTTTACTTCACCAACTTAGACTATTGTGTTCTGATCCATCACATATAATTCAGATTAAAAAAACATTGAACTAAAGGCTGTAATGTAACAAAATAGGTAAAAAGCCAAGGGGGGTGAATACTTTTGCAAGGCACTGTAGCTGTGTACAGGTTTATGAAGCAATCTGAAGACAATTTTACTGGATTATGCCTCGGTGGGCACCTTTAAAGTAAAACTGACCTGGTCAAAAACATTTCTAAAGTAAAGAGCAATACAGGGACCTTGTGGTGCCTAAATACTCCTGTACTGGACTTGAAATTGATTGCTATGCAAAACCTACTTTGAGTCTAAGCAAAAGCTGTACATGAATATTAGAATTTTGCCTGAATAGAGACGAACACTTTCCCCTTCTGTTACTGAACCCCACCACAGTTGTCAGAACTTCTTATCACCCACCCCTCCATCTCACCCTCCTCTAATCCATACTGCCAGGCTTTTGCAGTATACTTACCTTCAGAAGCCACCCAAGTCCCCCATCTAGGTCCCACACCGCTGTAATTTCTATGTGGGGGGAATCGCTAATCCAATACTAAAATAGCCTCCTGAGACTGACCTCCACATTCTCTCCATCCTGAAAGGACCCCCATGATCTAGATGGGATAGGTGACGGACAGGCAGGTGTTGATGTTTGCCTCCCACCAACCTAAAAAAAAGTGGAGCACCAGCTGCCACTGCTGGTCCAGGCATCTGAGCGGATCCTGACTTTATTGTCCCAATCTTTCCGGAGCCTGGACCGACTCTGTGACGTCAGCTGACAGCAGGCTTCAAGCCGCTGTCTGCTGAAAACGAACTGCACTCCTGTAATTCACAGGAGAAATACAGCCAAACAAGCTTTGGCTGTACTTCTCCTTTAAGTAATTTTTAACAAAAGGTCTGTCTTCAAATGGAAGAATTGTTTTAACTCAATTTAATATTTTATCTCATAATGCATTCCTAATAAAATGTTCAAAAGCACAAATAAAAAATATAGGTGATACATAGAACAACAATAAAAAGCACTCCCATGAGTGTAGACAGGTAGGCTGCACACCCCATACAGTGCATGAAAAAAACCAGAGAGAACCCCCTATCGGGGCTTTAAAACAGCCAATGGAGTACAATGAATGGTTACAAAATTTGAATTTTATTGGTACAAAAAATATATAAATAACGATAAAAGGAAAAATTCATAAAGATAAATACTGACTGTTAGAGTCAGGACACGAACTGAGTGTGGCATACATATACAGCAGACAGCAACTTGCAGTGAAAACCAATGTATGACACAATGTATACGAGGGCAGCCTATATTTCCCCAATTATAAGCGTTTTGAATAACAATAAATGCCTCTAATGAAGACAAAGGGCCATACAATGTATGTGGGACAATAATAATTATGTATAATCCTGACGCGTTTCGACCCTTCCCGGGTCTTCTTCAGAGGATGGCTGTCCGCACTAAAAGAAAGGGGGTAACATATATCACATATCAAACATAACATCCAATTTCCGCAGTGCCAAAAACCATGCAGGCATGCCCTATAATGCGACTGAATAAATTGTATAGTTACCTATCACAGAGATTGTGACACTACAGTGTCATTCTTGGCATTACCAAAACGTTTAAGATGAATACACTTGTTTCTTCACTCCTCCGTCTCCCCTGTATCGGACCAGTTCCCACCGGGGACGAGTGACGGACCAGATGAGCCTTACGAGGGGTCACGCTTACCAGCCCCCCATGTGTGGGAGAGGGAGGGAAGGGAGGGGGCAGGACGGGCAGTCCAGAACCGCACCCAGATAGGGTTCACGTTAATACTACAAATCAAAAATGGAAAATGTTGGAGGGTCAGTTGATTCATACCATATAGTTGGAAAGTTTCCCAACCATGGAATTCAATATGCTTACTGTATTATGAGTCCATGGATCTGCAGGAGGGCATTGCTAGAAAGTGAAGGAGATGGAGGAAAAAGGGGAGGGGAAGGAGGGAAAGGAGGGGGAGGGAAAAGGGAAGGGGGGGAAAGAAAGGGGGGGGGGGGGAGAAAGGGGAAGGGAAGGGGGGGCATGGGGAAAAAAGAGGAACGGAAAGAAGGGGAAGGGAAAGGCATGTGAGGAGAAAGGTGAGAAGAATAAAGAAAAGAGTGAATGAGAGAAGTGTGAATGAAGTGCAATAAGACTGGAAAATAGCCAATGCCCTGCTGGCAATAATTCACCATGCGACCTCAAAATGTGCCAAAAAGTTGATAGGGTAAAAGCACCAACAAACCATAGGGATGGGACGAGTGAGCGAGGGGAGAGAGACAAAACGAGACTGCAGTGTAGGGTCGGGGGAGGGGGGAGGTGGGAAAACAACAAACAGAAAAGAGGGGGGGGGGAGGGAAAGGGGGGGGGAAGGGGATATGGGACCATATGGAGGTGCACGACAAGGAAGTGACAAGTGACTGGAAAATTGTGAAGGATGATGAGGGAAGAAGTGAAGGTGTGGACAGAAAAGGAGGGGAGAGAGACACAGCGTGGAAGTGAGTGTGGGATACTAGGTGATAGTGTATGGGATGGATGGAGGAGTGCAGCGGTGAATGGAATAGGATGACAGGTGATAAAACACACACACAAGTGAACGTGGCCAAACACTAAAAATCAACAACCCAGTGACAAGTGCAGGGGTGGTGGTGGGGCTAATTACCCGGTCAAGCTGAACTGAATAACAAAGTGGATGCCTTCATTATTCTGCAAGAATTAGATTAAGGATAAGAGATCATGACAAAATCATAAATGATTTCAAAAAAGAAAAGAAAAAGCAAAAGACGAATTGCTGAGCAGCTTGTATGAACACATAACCGTCATTCCAAGTACACTTACCACTTAGATGACTAGATTAGCACCGTGCCTGGCGTCTCTGCATTGAAGAGAGTCCAATACAGTGCCTCTAAGGTTTCCTCTATTTATGAGGAGTGTTAAATGACTGACTCCCGTCAGGTGCTGGTGTGTGTCCGCCCACCCCCCAGCCCGCCCCCCACCTCTCACCAACAATGGGGGGGGGAGGTGAGCAACACAGCTATGTGCTCAACGTGACCCCCCCGGCGTTCCGGAGAGGATTGCTCCTCCGGGCATCCCCGTAACTTCCGTCGCAACCGCCGCTACGTCACGCGCACGCGCACTGAGGCGCGCGCGCGTGAGCACGGCATTCGGAAGGAATCCGGGACGCCGCTGGCAGGGCAAGAGATGCCCACCAATGGTGCTGCCACCTAGTGGGCATATTATGGAGACGCGGGCCCAAGCATCTCCTCTCTCACCCTGCCAGGAAGGCACATAGGTACACACCGCCCCCAGAAAGGAAGGACAGACACTGAAGGGGAGATGACAGTGAACGTCATGCCATGCAGTTATAGCTACAATTTCTGCAAGGATCTCTGGTGTAAAAGCAATATTGATATTAATTTTTACAGTCCGCATCACTTGTTCACCGGGCACTACATGCATGATCCATGCAGAGCGGATTAACTACATGCTGACCATACCATAGCATATACATTGTTCATTACATATCAACATTAGTTTAAACAAGGTTAAGCACTTAAAATGGCATCGTCCGCTTGCAAATACATATTTACCTCACATGTAGAAAAAATAAATGAATAGATAAATTTGCATAACATTGTATGTTATTATATAAAGAACTTAGAACTGTATTTCTGGGACTGGATTTTCCTCAAAAAGAAAGAGCGTTTAAACATGTGTGGTCCGTTGACTTTTGATGCTATGACCTATAACAACCATATGCACATCATACATCTATTTATGATGGGGAAAAGAGTGGTGACGTGGGTGACTACACATGGGGAAAACCAGGCAGTATATGCAAGATTAGGAGCATTGAATGAGTGAAATAGTGGTGGGGACTTCCACTTGGGTCAACATAGGAAAAGAGCAAGAAAAAGAAAAAGAAAAAGAAAAGAAAAAGAAAGAGAAAAAGAAAAACAGGAAAACGTGGAGGGGGGAGAAAAGTGGGGGAAAAAAAAAAAAAAGGGGAAGGGAAGGGGAAGGGGGAGGGGGGGGAAAAGAGGGGGGGGGGAGGAGGGGGAAGGGGGAAAAAAGGGTGATAGAATGTGTAGATCCAAGCGGTAATGTAGAATAGAAATAGGAGATAAGAATTTTATCCTCCAAACATTATTGTGTCTTCCCAGATGAGAACCCCTGCAGGAAAGGGGCATATGAGATTGACTCGTTTAGGCCTGGTGGGGAGGTGGCCTGCAACTGGAATATCCATCTCTGCTCTCTCTGCAGCAGAGACTTGTTCCAGTCGCCACCTCGTTTGGGAATCTGTATTTTGTAAAGGGCCACAAAAGTGACTCTGGGGACACTATAGTTGTGTATGCTGATTATATGCCTTCCAATTGGGAGGTATGGGTTCCCCACCTCCATGCTGTAAACATGTTGGGAAATGCGCTTACCGAATTCCTGCCTGGTCTTCCCCACGTAGAACGCACCACATTCACACTCCATCAGATAAACAATTCCGCGGGTGCGGCAATTCACAAATTGTGTAGGTGTGAAAATGTCACCATTGGGCAACATAAAGATTTTGTCCTGTTTGATGAGTGAACAATATGAGCAAAGCCCGCAGGGGAAAGAACCCACTGCAGGACATTGCTTCGATCTCATATTGGCATTGGTGTATTCACTCCGAACGAGCTTGTCACGTAGTGATATAGCTCTTTTGTACGTTATGGATGGTTTTTCATGAACGAATCCAGGCAGTTTTGGATCATCCGTAAGGATGTTCCAATGGCGCTCTATAATCTTTTTAATGATCTGGTGTTGTCGAGAATACCGCATAATGATTCGGGTAGGGTTACATTCAGAGCCTTGGGGGGGTTTGGGTTTAAAAAGTAGCTGAGATCTGGAATGTTCTAAGGCTTGGTTATAGGCTTTTTTGAGGCAAGATCTACTATAGCCCCTTGCTAGGAGTCGATTTTGTAGACCCTCTGCTTCTTTTTTAAACAAAGTGTCGTTTGAACAGTTTCGCCGAAGGCGCAAGTACTGTCCGTAAGGGATCGAGTTCTTCAGTGGAATCGGATGAAAACTCTCAGAATGAAGAACCGTATTCCCAGCGGTCGTTTTTCGAAACAGAGTGCTGGAGAGGTGTCCATCCCCGGTGACTGAGATGGAGACGTCGAGGAAGGTGACGCTGTGGAAATTATGGGTCATCGTAAACCTCAGGTTGCGGTCGTTTACGTTAATTTTACGAAAAAATTCAAGTAGTTTGGTCTCAGGTCCCTCCCAGACGACGAAGACATCATCGATATACCTCAGCCATTTGATTATATGGCTGGTGTACTCGACAAGGCCCTCGTCGTCCAGGAGGGACTTCTCCCACTCCCCCAGGTACAGGTTGGCGTATGAGGGGGCACAACAGGTCCCCATAGCCACACCCTGCACCTGGAGGTAGTGGGAGTTATCAAAGCAAAAATGATTGTAGTGCAATATATAGTGTAATCCTGTCAAGATAAATCTGGCCAAAGCTGGATCGTAATGGGAATGCTGTTGCAGGGCCCTTTGTACAGCATCCAGACCCTTAGAGTGGGGAATGCTGCTATACAGCGCCTCAACATCAATGGTTACCAGAATTGCATTTTTAGGTATCCTAAGATCATGAATGAGTTGTAAGAATTGTATAGTGTCTTTGACAAACGAGGGCAGGGACAGAACAAGAGGTTGCAAGTGTGCATCTATGACCCGGCTTAAATTTTCCGAGATAGCTCCATTGCCAGAGACAATGGGGCGACCTGTGGGTTTTGTCGGATTTTTATGTATCTTGGGTAGACTATAAAAGGTAGCTACCCTGGGATGTACCGTTCTAACATATTCATAGATGTCTTTGGTGATTTCTCCTCTATAGAATGCACGGTCAATCATATTGTAAAAGATGATATTATATTGATTGATGTTAAGAATTGAGATGACTTTATACCATTCTTTGTTCCTTAGTATGTCAAGACACATTGAAACGTAGTCGTCATTATTCATGACGACTATGTTGCCCCCTTTATCAGAGGGTTTTATCACAATGTCAGGGTTTTTTGTGAGGCGTTGCAGGGCCAAATTTTCTTCATTAGACAGATTGGCCGGTTTGGACTGGGTTCGCGATACTTTACATATGTCGCGAATTGTTTGCCTTAAAAATATTGCTACATTAGAATTAATGCTAGATGAGGGGAAGGTAGTAGAGGCCTTTTTGAACATAGTTAGGGGATTTTGGGTCGACTTGTCAGCCTCCTGCAGTAAGGCGTCCAGATCGATTTGATCTATGAGATCCACTGTGTTGTTTTCCTGATAAAGGAGAGTTAGATCAAGTAAGGCCCTACATTCCCTAATACTGAGGGGGGACCCATCCACAGCGTCACCTTCAGAGACATTCTTCGCATGCGACATATGTAAAGTATCGCGAACCCAGTCGAAACCGGCCAATCTGTCTAATGAAGAAAATTTGGCCCTGCAACGCCTCACAAAAAACCCTGACATTGTGATAAAACCCTCTGATAAAGGGGGCAACGTAGTCGTCATGAATAATGACGACTACGTTTCAATGTGTCTTGACATACTAAGGAACAAAGAATGGTATAAAGTCATCTCAATTCTTAACATCAATCAATATAATATCATCTTTTACAATATGATTGACCGTGCATTCTATAGAGGAGAAATCACCAAAGACATCTATGAATATGTTAGAACGGTACATCCCAGGGTAGCTACCTTTTATAGTCTACCCAAGATACATAAAAATCCGACAAAACCCACAGGTCGCCCCATTGTCTCTGGCAATGGAGCTATCTCGGAAAATTTAAGCCGGGTCATAGATGCACACTTGCAACCTCTTGTTCTGTCCCTGCCCTCGTTTGTCAAAGACACTATACAATTCTTACAACTCATTCATGATCTTAGGATACCTAAAAATGCAATTCTGGTAACCATTGATGTTGAGGCGCTGTATAGCAGCATTCCCCACTCTAAGGGTCTGGATGCTGTACAAAGGGCCCTGCAACAGCATTCCCATTACGATCCAGCTTTGGCCAGATTTATCTTGACAGGATTACACTATATATTGCACTACAATCATTTTTGCTTTGATAACTCCCACTACCTCCAGGTGCAGGGTGTGGCTATGGGGACCTGTTGTGCCCCCTCCTACGCCAACCTGTACCTGGGGGAGTGGGAGAAGTCCCTCCTGGACGACGAGGGCCTTGTCGAGTACACCAGCCATATAATCAAATGGCTGAGGTATATCGATGATGTCTTCGTCGTCTGGGAGGGACCTGAGACCAAACTACTTGAATTTTTTCGTAAAATTAACGTAAACGACCGCAACCTGAGGTTTACGATGACCCATAATTTCCACAGCGTCACCTTCCTCGACGTCTCCATCTCAGTCACCGGGGATGGACACCTCTCCAGCACTCTGTTTCGAAAAACGACCGCTGGGAATACGGTTCTTCATTCTGAGAGTTTTCATCCGATTCCACTGAAGAACTCGATCCCTTACGGACAGTACTTGCGCCTTCGGCGAAACTGTTCAAACGACACTTTGTTTAAAAAAGAAGCAGAGGGTCTACAAAATCGACTCCTAGCAAGGGGCTATAGTAGATCTTGCCTCAAAAAAGCCTATAACCAAGCCTTAGAACATTCCAGATCTCAGCTACTTTTTAAACCCAAACCCCCCCAAGGCTCTGAATGTAACCCTACCCGAATCATTATGCGGTATTCTCGACAACACCAGATCATTAAAAAGATTATAGAGCGCCATTGGAACATCCTTACGGATGATCCAAAACTGCCTGGATTCGTTCATGAAAAACCATCCATAACGTACAAAAGAGCTATATCACTACGTGACAAGCTCGTTCGGAGTGAATACACCAATGCCAATATGAGATCGAAGCAATGTCCTGCAGTGGGTTCTTTCCCCTGCGGGCTTTGCTCATATTGTTCACTCATCAAACAGGACAAAATCTTTATGTTGCCCAATGGTGACATTTTCACACCTACACAATTTGTGAATTGCCGCACCCGCGGAATTGTTTATCTGATGGAGTGTGAATGTGGTGCGTTCTACGTGGGGAAGACCAGGCAGGAATTCGGTAAGCGCATTTCCCAACATGTTTACAGCATGGAGGTGGGGAACCCATACCTCCCAATTGGAAGGCATATAATCAGCATACACAACTATAGTGTCCCCAGAGTCACTTTTGTGGCCCTTTACAAAATACAGATTCCCAAACGAGGTGGCGACTGGAACAAGTCTCTGCTGCAGAGAGAGCAGAGATGGATATTCCAGTTGCAGGCCACCTCCCCACCAGGCCTAAACGAGTCAATCTCATATGCCCCTTTCCTGCAGGGGTTCTCATCTGGGAAGACACAATAATGTTTGGAGGATAAAATTCTTATCTCCTATTTCTATTCTACATTACCGCTTGGATCTACACATTCTATCACCCTTTTTTCCCCCTTCCCCCTCCTCCCCCCCCCCCCTCTTTTCCCCCCCCCTCCCCCTTCCCCTTCCCTTCCCCTTTTTTTTTTTTTCCCCCACTTTTCTCCCCCCTCCGCGTTTTCCTGTTTTTCTTTTTCTCTTTCTTTTTCTTTTCTTTTTCTTTTTCTTTTTCTTGCTCTTTTCCTATGTTGACCCAAGTGGAAGTCCCCACCACTATTTCACTCATTCAATGCTCCTAATCTTGCATATACTGCCTGGTTTTCCCCATGTGTAGTCACCCACGTCACCACTCTTTTCCCCATCATAAATAGATGTATGATGTGCATATGGTTGTTATAGGTCATAGCATCAAAAGTCAACGGACCACACATGTTTAAACGCTCTTTCTTTTTGAGGAAAATCCAGTCCCAGAAATACAGTTCTAAGTTCTTTACATAATAACATACAATGTTATGCAAATTTATCTATTCATTTATTTTTTCTACATGTGAGGTAAATATGTATTTGCAAGCGGACGATGCCATTTTAAGTGCTTAACCTTGTTTAAACTAATGTTGATATGTAATGAACAATGTATATGCTATGGTATGGTCAGCATGTAGTTAATCCGCTCTGCATGGATCATGCATGTAGTGCCCGGTGAACAAGTGATGCGGACTGTAAAAATTAATATCAATATTGCTTTTACACCAGAGATCCTTGCAGAAATTGTAGCTATAACTGCATGGCATGACGTTCACTGTCATCTCCCCTTCAGTGTCTGTCCTTCCTTTCTGGGGGCGGTGTGTACCTATGTGCCTTCCTGGCAGGGTGAGAGAGGAGATGCTTGGGCCCGCGTCTCCATAATATGCCCACTAGGTGGCAGCACCATTGGTGGGCATCTCTTGCCCTGCCAGCGGCGTCCCGGATTCCTTCCGGATGCCGTGCTCACGCGCGCGCGCCTCAGTGCGCGTGCGCGTGACGTAGCGGCGCTTGCGCGGTTGCGACGGAAGTTACGGGGATGCCCGGAGGAGCAATCCTCTCCGGAACGCCGGGGGGGTCACGTTGAGCGCACAGCTGTGTTGCTCACCTTCCCCCCCCCCCATTGTTGGTGAGAGGCGGGGGGCGGGCTGGGGGGTGGGCGGACACACACCAGCACCTGACGGGAGTCAGTCATTTAACACTCCTCATAAATAGAGGAAACCTTAGAGGCACTGTATTGGACTCTCTTCAATGCAGAGACGCCAGGCACGGTGCTAATCTAGTCATCTAAGTGGTAAGTGTACTTGGAATGACGGTTATGTGTTCATACAAGCTGCTCAGCAATTCGTCTTTTGCTTTTTCTTTTCTTTTTTGAAATCATTTATGATTTTGTCATGATCTCTTATCCTTAATCTAATTCTTGCAGAATAATGAAGGCATCCACTTTGTTATTCAGTTCAGCTTGACCGGGTAATTAGCCCCACCACCACCCCTGCACTTGTCACTGGGTTGTTGATTTTTAGTGTTTGGCCACGTTCACTTGTGTGTGTGTTTTATCACCTGTCATCCTATTCCATTCACCGCTGCACTCCTCCATCCATCCCATACACTATCACCTAGTATCCCACACTCACTTCCACGCTGTGTCTCTCTCCCCTCCTTTTCTGTCCACACCTTCACTTCTTCCCTCATCATCCTTCACAATTTTCCAGTCACTTGTCACTTCCTTGTCGTGCACCTCCATATGGTCCCATATCCCCTTCCCCCCCTTTCCCCCCCCCCCCTCTTTTCTGTTTGTTGTTTTCCCACCTCCCCCCTCCCCCGACCCTACACTGCAGTCTCGTTTTGTCTCTCTCTCCCCCCGCTCACTCGTCCCATCCCTATGGTTTGTTGGTGCTTTTACCCTATCAACTTTTTGGCACATTTTGAGGTCGCATGGTGAATTATTGCCAGCAGGGCATTGGCTATTTTCCAGTCTTATTGCACTTCATTCACACTTCTCTCATTCACTCTTTTCTTTATTCTTCTCACCTTTCTCCTCACATGCCTTTCCCTTCCCCTTCTTTCCGTTCCTCTTTTTTCCCCATGCCCCCCCTTCCCTTCCCCTTTCTCCCCCCCCCCTTTCTTTCCCCCCCTTCCCTTTTCCCTCCCCCTCCTTTCCCTCCTTCCCCTCCCCTTTTTCCTCCATCTCCTTCACTTTCTAGCAATGCCCTCCTGCAGATCCATGGACTCATAATACAGTAAGCATATTGAATTCCATGGTTGGGAAACTTTCCAACTATATGGTATGAATCAACTGACCCTCCAACATTTTCCATTTTTGATTTGTAGTATTAACGTGAACCCTATCTGGGTGCGGTTCTGGACTGCCCGTCCTGCCCCCTCCCTTCCCTCCCTCTCCCACACATGGGGGGCTGGTAAGCGTGACCCCTCGTAAGGCTCATCTGGTCCGTCACTCGTCCCCGGTGGGAACTGGTCCGATACGGGGGAGACGGAGGAGTGAAGAAACAAGTGTATTCATCTTAAACGTTTTGGTAATGCCAAGAATGACACTGTAGTGTCACAATCTCTGTGATAGGTAACTATACAATTTATTCAGTCGCATTATAGGGCATGCCTGCATGGTTTTTGGCACTGCGGAAATTGGATGTTATGTTTGATATGTGATATATGTTACCCCCTTTCTTTTAGTGCGGACAGCCATCCTCTGAAGAAGACCCGGGAAGGGTCGAAACACGTCAGGATTATACATAATTATTATTGTCCCACATACATTGTATGGCCCTTTGTCTTCATTAGAGGCATTTATTGTTATTCAAAACACTTATAATTGGGGAAATATAGGCTGCCCTCGTATACATTGTGTCATACATTGGTTTTCACTGCAAGTTGCTGTCTGCTGTATATGTATGCCACACTCAGTTCGTGTCCTGACTCTAACAGTCAGTATTTATCTTTATGAATTTTTCCTTTTATCGTTATTTATATATTTTTTGTACCAATAAAATTCAAATTTTGTAACCATTCATTGTACTCCATTGGCTGTTTTAAAGCCCCGATAGGGGGTTCTCTCTGTTTTTTTTCATAGGTGATACATAGAATTTAGGTTTGAAATTGTTTTTGCTGGCAATTACTAGCTGAAAGCCTAATTTTCCTAAAATTGGATCTCCTTTTCTTGCTCTCCTTTTTGAGCCTTATGCCGCGTACACACGAGCGGACTTTACGGCAGACTTTGCTCGGCGGACTTTTCAACGGACTTTATGACGGACTTTCTGAATGAACGGACTTGCCTACACACAATCCACCAAAGTCTGTTGAATTCGTACGTGATGACGTACAACCGGACTAAAACAAGGAAGTTCATAGCCAGTAGCCAATAGCTGCCCTAGCGTGGCTTTTTGTCCGTCGAACTAGCATACAGACGAGTGGACTTTTCGACCGGACTCGATTTCAACGGATTAATTTAAAACAAACATGTTTCAAATCTAAGTCCGTCCAACTTTTGAGAAAACAAAGTCCGCTGGAGCCCACACACGATCGAATTGTCCGTCCAAATCCCGTCCGCCGGGCAAAGTCTGCCGTAAAGTCCACTCGTGTGTACGCGGCATTAGTGTAATATTAAATAGTGTTCAACCATGTGACAATCTTTTAGTTTGGATTCTTGCAGTAAAAAAAAACCTGATGCAATGACAAGCAAAGTGGTAGTTTATCACTTAAGGAAATCTCAGTTTATATATTTTTTTATCGGGGTTTTTTTTTCAGTGGGAACGCGGGGGAAAGCCAGCACAGGCTATATGTACTGGCAAAGGGGGCTGGGGTTAGCTTGAGGGTCTATTGATGTTGACTGCTGGGGTACTCTTATAGCTGGGGATTGTAGTGTAAATTATTGCTGGAGGGATTCAACATTGTGGGGGGATCTGTTGCTGGTGGGGAATCTTTTGCTCTGGGGTTCTTATGTTGTCGGGGGGGGGGGGTGGTCTACTGTTAAAAGGAGGAGGATCTATTGATGCAGTCTGTTGGGGGGATCTGTTGTTGACAGCAGGGGTCTTTTGTTGCTGGGGCAGATCTATTGTTGCTGGTGGGTGTATTTTGTTTCTGGGGGGAGGGTCTATTGTTGCTGGGAAGGATCTATTGTTGCTGGGGGATATGTTGTTGCTGGGGGATATGTTGTTGCTGGGGGGGTCTATTATCATTAAACAATTCCATACAAATTACTTAAAGTGTTACTAAACCCAGGAGCCTGCATTCACTATATCTGGTCTCCCACAGTACACAGAACATGGAAATGCAATAGTTTTAGGAAATATAAACTGCTAAATATCTTTTCTCATCAGTAGTATATAGAAGTCTTGTGACTTCTAGCAATGTCTGGCCGAGTACTGGTTAAAGTTTGTAGGAGGAGGTTTCCTTCTCCCCTGATTGTCCTATGAGTCTGCAGTACCCCTGACCCTCTGTCTGAACAGTGCTGATTGGCACTGTGCTGATCACATGCACCCTCTCAAGAAAAAAAAAAACTCTTTAGCAATACACACTAAACTGAGCATGTGCAGAGTGCCCCCAACGCTCTGTACTATCAGGAGATTGATTGAGGACTGTGGAAGCAGGGGAGGATCATAGAAGACAGGATCAAACAGCCTTTTTACATAATACTCAGGATTAACCCCTTAGGGTCCACAGTGAGTATAACAAGCATGCTTTACTGCATATACAGACTGATTTTACTGTTCTGGGTTTAGCAACACTTTAACACCACAAAATGATACTTGGCTCTGTATTCTCTAAAAGGAGCAGGACAAATACAGGTAGGCTGTATGGGGCCTGGTGATTTCAAACAGAAGCCCTGGAGGTAGGTCAGGGTGGAGAGAGTACCTGTACCTGGGAGTGAAGATGGACGAAAACTTGAAGGGATTTTTAAACTAGGCGACGGGGGGGAGGGTCCAGAGGTAGAGATAGTCAGCACGGAACATATTCCAGAGGGTAGTATTGGGGCATTAGTGGTAGGTTGACTAAAGCACATAAACCCGAGGTAAGTATAGTAACAAGTCCTAGTTGCAATCTCGGAAAACACCCAATAAGAGGATAGTATGCGACCGGTCTAAACTATGTGGCATGTTCACTAATGCCAGGAGCCTGGTGGACAAGATGGGTGAACTAGAGATACTGTTGTACGAGGAGGATTTGGATTTTGTGGGAATTTCAGAGACCTGGTTCAACAGCTCTCATGGTTGGCTGGCAACCATTCAAGGGTATACCCTTTATCGCAGGGATAGAGAGGGTAAAAAAAGGGGAGGGGTATGCCTGTATATCAAGAATAATGGGCAAGTGAATGTGAGAGATAACATCACTAAGGGAGCTAGGGAGGAGGTGTAATCCTTATGGGTGGAGCTCCAAAGGGATAAAGCTAAGGAGAAAATAATACTGGGAGTATGCTATAGGCCCCCTAACCTGAGGGAGGAGGGGGGAGAAGGATCTCCTATCACAATTTGGATTAGCAGCAAGGATGGGAAGTGTTATCATAATGGGGGATTTTAATTATCCAGACAGACTGGGTGGAGGGAACCATGCATTCGTCTAAGGCTCGCCAGTTCCTAAATGTTCTAAATGTCTTGCAGGACAATAATCATGGTTCAGATGGTAGACACATCAACTAGAAATAAAACATTACTGGATCTACTGATTACCAACAATACAGACCTGATCACGGATGTGGAAACACGGGGCAATTTAGGAAACAGCGATCACAGGTCAATTGGCTTCAGTATGAATCACATAAATAGGAAACATAAGGGGAATACAAAGATACTGAATTTCAAAAGAGCCAACTTCCCTAAACTACGAACCTTGCTAGAAGGCATGAATTAGGGTAAAATCTTAGGAACAAAGAACACGGAGGAGAGATGGGTTTGCTTTAAGAGCATATTAAATAAGGGTATTAGCCAATGCATCCCATTGGATAATACATTTAAAAAAGTGAACAAAAGTCCTGGATGGCTTAACTCCAATGTAAAAATGCATAAAAAAGCAAAGGAGAAGGCCTTCAAAAAATACAAGGCTGAGGGATCATCATCAGCATTCAGACTTTACAAAGAATGCAACAAGATATGTTAGGGTGCAATTAGGGCGGCTAAGATAGAACACGAAAGACACATAGCGGAGGAGAGCAAAAAAATCCCAAGAAATTCTTTAGGTATGTAAACAGTAAAAAAGGGAGGACAGACCATATTGGCCCCATAAAGAATGAAGAAGGACATCTGGTTACTAAGGATGGGGAGATGGCGAAAGTATTGAATTTATTCTTCTCCTCAGTCTTCACAAGGGAATCGGGGGGCTTCAGTAGCCAAAACTGCAGTTTTGTCCTTATGACACATCACAGGAAGCACCCTCATGGCTAACAGAGGACAAAATTAAAATTAGACTTGGGAAACCTAACATTAATAAATCACCGGGACCAGATGGCTTGCATCCGAGGGTACTTAGGAAACTCAGTCAAGTAATTGCCAGACCATTGTTCCTAATTTTACTGACAGTCTACTGACTGGAATGGTACCAGCTGATTGGAGAAAATCCACTGTAGCACTAATATTTAATAAGGGCCCAAAATACATCCCTGAGAATTACAGACCAGTTGCCCTAACATCAATAGTATGCAAGCTCTTGGAGGGGATGATAAGGGACTATATAAAGATTTTAGTAATAAGAACGGTATCATTAGCAGTAACCAGCATGGATTCATGAAGAATCGTTCTTGACAAACTAATCTATTAACCTTCTATGAGGAGGTGAGTTGCCATCTAGATAAAGGAAGGCCCGCAGACGTGGTGTATCTGGATTTTGCAAAAGCATTTGACACAGTTCCCCATAAATGTTTGCTGTACAAAATAAGGTCCGTTGGCATGGGACATAGGGTGAGTACATGGACTGAAAACTGGCTACAAGGGGGAGTTCAGAGGGTGGTGATAAATGGGGAGTACTCAGAATGGTCAGGGGTGGGTAGTGGGGTCTCCCAGGGTTCTGTGCTGGGACATATCCTATTTAATTTGTTCATAAACGACCTGGAGTTCAATCTCTGTATTTGCGGACAATACTAAGCTTAGCAGGGCAATAACTTCTCCATAGGATGTGGAAACCTTGCAAAAAGATCTGAACAAATTAATGGGGTGGGCAACTACATGGCAAATGAGGTTTAATGTTGAAAAATGTAAAATAATGCATTTCGGTGGCAAAAATATGAATGCAATCTATACACTGGGGGGGGGGGGAGAACCTCTGGGGGTATCTAGGATGGAAAATGATCTGGGGGTCCTAGTTTATGATAGGCTCAGCAATGGCATGCAATGCCAAGTTGCTGCTAACAAAGCAAACAGAATATTGGCATTAAAAAGGATCAACTCCAGAGATAAAACGATAATTCTCCCGCTCTACAAGACTCTGGTCCGGCCGCACCTGGAGTATGCCGTCCAGTTCTGGGCACCAGCCTCAGGAAGGATGTACTGGAAATGCAGCGAGTACAAAGAAGGGCAACAAAGCTAATAAAGGGTCTGGAGGATAGTAGTTATGAGTAGGGATGAACCCGATGTTCGATTCAAATGTGAGTTCGACGTGAACATCGGGTGTTCGCCGAATAGCGAACAATTTGGGGTGTTCGCGGCAAATTCGAAAGCCGCGGAACACCCTTTAAAAGTCTATGGGAGAAATCAAAAGTGCTAATTTTAAAGGCTTATATGCATGATATTGTCATAAAAAGTGTTTGGGGACCCAGGTCCTGCCCCAGGGGACATGTATCAATGCAAAAAAAGTTTTAAAAACGGCCATTTTTTCGGGAGCAGTGATTTTAATAATGCTTAAAGTGAAACAATAAAAGTGAAATATTACTTTAAATTTTGTACCTGGGGGGTGTCTATAGCATGCCTGTAAAGTGGCACATTTTTCCCGTGTTTAGAACAGTTCCTGCACAAAATGACATTTCTAAAGGAAAAAAAAATCATTTAAAACTACTCGCGGCTATAATGAATTGTTGGGTCTCGGCAATACAGATAAAAGTCATTGAAAAAAACGGCATGGATTCCCCCCCAGTCCATTACCATGCCCTTTGGGTCTGGTATGAATATTAAGGGGAACCCGAACCAAAATTTAAAAAAAAAATTGCGTGGGGGTCCCCCCAAATTCCATACCAGGCCCTTCAGGTCTGGTATGGATATTAAGGGGAACACTGTGCCAAATTTTTTTCAAAAAAATGGCCTAGGGGTCCCCCTCAAAATCCATACCAGTCCTGAAAGGTATGGATTTTAAGGGGAACCCCGCTCCAAAATTTTTTAAAAAATGGCGTGGGGGTCCACCCAAAAATCCATACCAGACCCTTATCCGAGCACACAACCTGGCAGGCCACAGGAAAAGAGGGGGGGGACAAGAGGGCGCCCCTCCTCCTGAACCATACCAGGCCACATGCCCTCGACATGGGGAGAATGTCCCCATGTTGATGGGGACAAGGACCTCATCCCCACAACCCTTGCCCGGTGGTTGTGGGGGTGTGCGGGAGGAGGGCTTATCAGAATCTGAAAGCCCCCTTTAACAAAGGGGACCCCCAGATCCTGGCCCCCCCATGTGAATTGGTAACGGGGTACATTGTACCCATACCATTTCACAAAAAAGTGTCAAAGATTGTAAAAAAACACAGTAGACAGCTTGGGACAAGTCCTTTATTAAAAAAAAAAAGAAAAATTCCAGCGATGCACATTCATTCTCGAGCGGAGGATACGGAGAAAAAAAAAGCCCGCCGACACGATACGCCTCCATGGGTGGTTCCCGTCGAATGACACTACACCCACCGTGACAGCTCTTAAATAGCTGAGGGCGGGGCCACCCTTGACGTGCGCGGGAAACGCCGCAGGGTTACCCAGTGACATGTACGGGTGACCCCGCCCCCCTCTGACGCCAGCTTTCACACTGGAGCGGTGCACTAGCGGGACGGTAAAAAAGTCCTGCTAGCAGAATCTTTGGAGCGGTGTGTATACCGCCCATTGAAATGAATGGGCACCGTGGCTATACGGCCAGCAAAGCGCTCCTGCAGTGGCACTTTGCAGTGGTTTTAACCCTTTCTAGGACACTAGCGGGGTAAAAGCGCCCTGCTAGCGGCCAAATAGCGCCGCAAAATTGAAGGTAAAAATAGCGGCGCTTTACCGGGACGCACCCACCGCCCAGTGTGAAAGGGGCCTTAGGAATGTCATTTTGTGCAGGGACTGTTCTAAACACGGGTAAAATGCGCCACTTTACAGGCATACTATAGACACCCCCCAGGTACGAAATTTAAAGGAATGTTTCACTTTAAGCATTATTAAAATCACTGCTCCCGAAAAAACAACCGTTTTTAAAACTTTTTTTTTGCATTGATACATGTTCCCTGGGGCAGGACCCGGGTCCCCAAATACTTTTTATGACAATAACTTGCATATAAGCTTTTAAAATTAGCACTTTTGATTTTTTATATTCGTGTCCCATGAACTTTTACGGTGTTCGCGAGTTCGAACAAATTTTTTGCCCGTTCGCATGTTCTGCTGTGAACCGAACCAGGGGTGTTCGGCTTATCCTGAGTTATGAGGAAAAGTTGCGAGCACTGAATTTATTCTCTCTGGAGAAGAGACGCTTGAGAGGGGATATGATTTCAATTTACAAATACCGTACTGGTGACCCCACAATAGGGATAAAACTTTTTCACAGAAGTGCGTTTAACAAGACACGTGGCCACTCATTAAAATTAGAAGAGAAGAGGTTTAACCTTAAACTACGTAGAGGGTTCTTTACTGTAAGAGCGGCAAGGATGTGGAATTCTCTTCCACAAGGCGGTGATCTCAGCGGGGAGCATTGATAGTTTAAAAAAACTATTAGATAAGCACCTGAACGACCGCAACATACAGGGGTGTACAATGTAATACTGACATATAATCACACACATAGGTTGGACTTGATGGACTTGTGTCTTTTTTCAACCTCACCTACTATGTAACTATTCTTTGAGAAAAAAAAAAATCATTATCATACAATAGTATGTTCATTTTTAGCTGCCCTTATCACTTGTTATGTTGGACCTACAATCTTCTTCACATTGGTGGAGCTCAGACCAAACTGTAAAAAAGGAAAAAGTGTACGGACCTTTCTGTATGTAGTTACAGTTGTAGTGGTGACATCTCCTTTGTGTTGTTTTAAGGACAATTCTGGATTTACCTCCCTCTTCTGTAAAACTGGTCACTTCAAAGACCTCGTCTACTGGGATCAGGACCTCCTCTTCATAGGGTACATGAGAATAATCTTTAATTGGTACACCAAAGCAGCTGGTTAAAGTGAAAAATGTGTCTGTTCCAAAGCCCTCCGCTATATATCGAAGCATAGATGAAGAGGTAAATTGGCCAAATCTGATCTTTTCCCCTTTTTTCTGTTTAAATGATGTGCCTTTCACCCCTCTGTATAATGTTGTTGACTTTGGACAGCATGATCCAAGCAGCACCAAGGCCCGTGTCAGTAAGAAGTGCATAGAATGGTAAGGAAACTGATCCCAGCTTTTATAATCTTTAACTGCATTATTGAAGGAAAGATAAAAGTCTAAGTTGGTATATGCGGTGATGGCAATTCCATACTCTTTTAGGACACCACCCGGTAAACTCATTTTCTCATTCCTCCATTTTTCTACTGCCTTTTCCCAAGTTTTCCTAAATAGAGGGTCTTTTTGTTCTTTAGCAAGTAGGACCTGTAGGACTTCCTTCTCCATCGCTTCTGTGCAGCCTTCATACTGGTCATCGAATGCCGTAACACTCATGTTCAGAGGTTGAATGTTACTCTGCAGTGAAAAGGAAAACAAAATTGTAGTAGTAATATATATATTGATTACACTTTGTGCTAATTTCCCGATATGCCTAAATATTTCAATAATATTTTACTCACAGCTAAATTGTCACCTGTAGTAGAACCACACATATCGACACTCAATTACTGTCTGTGTAAAACATTTTTTACAGAGCCACTCTCCTCTCGCTGAAGTTGAATTCCTCCTTTTTTGTTTCACAGTGTTCCTGTTAGATCCATACTTTGTAAAGCTGGTAGTAGTTGGTCACATTTAATCGGACGTGTTCTGTAATATTGAAGATGTTTTGCTGCTCACCCAAGTAAGTTCTTCAGCTTATTATAAGGTCTTCAGCATTATACTAGGGATCTTCAAAAGGAAGATGTTTTCCTACTTACCCAAGTAGGTTCTTCAGATTTTATAAGGTCTTCAGTATTATACAAGGGTTCTTCAAAAAGTTTCTGCACTTTTTTTTAACTCTATTATACAAGCAATGGGGGGAAAAGCGAACTTAGGACTTTAATTGGGACGCAAGGGAAAGTTTGCGCCCCCATCCTTAATATCATGAAAAAGAGGGGGGGGGGTTGGGACTTTGAATGAGGTGCGCATGATGCAGCCCAATCACACTCACAGAGGTGCAAACATATGTATGTTTATTAAGGACCAATGATCAACATGGCATAAAAACGCATTGCATGCATTGAACATAAAATAATCGCATATAGACAATAAATCTATGTATCTACAACCATGGGACATGGGTAGGTACAACTATGCATCTTAATCCCCCAAACAAGATAAAAGTCATGTGAAGTAAAAAACATCTGAAAATTGGTCAAAAACATATGTATGTTTATTAAGGACCAATGATCAACATGGCATAAAAACGCATTGCATGCATTGAACATAAAATAATCGCATATAGGCAATAAATCTATGTATATACAACCATGGGACATGGGTAGGTACAATTATGCATCTTAATCCCCCAAACAAGATAAAAGTCATGTGAAGTAGAAAACATCTGAAAATTGGTCAATGTGTGTTTGATGCATCAAAGGTAGGCCCGACGCTGCGTTTCATGGACTTCAGTCCACTCCTCAGAAGCCAGATGCATCTAAATTCTATAAAAGATGTATAAAAAAACAATATAGTTTCATGGGTCTAACAAAATCAGCAGAAAAAAAGCCATGGAGCCTGGCTTACCCCTAGCTTTGTTTTGTCGCACGGTCCCAGTTTTGGCTATCATGTGAGTAACCTTTTTTGGCATGGCCCATTATGCCCAAATTTCCCCTTTTTTTCTGCTGATTTTGTTAGACCCATGAAACTATATTGTTTTTTATACATCTTTTATAGAATTTAGATGCATCCGGCTCCTGAAGAGTGGATTGAAGTCCATGAAACACAGCGTCGGGCCTACCTTTGATGCATCAAACACACATTGACCAATTTTCAGATGACAGTACTTACTTCACATGACTTTTATCTTGTTTGGGGGATTAAGATGCATAATTGTACCTATCCATGTCCCATGGTTGTATATACATAGATTTATTGTCTATATGCGATTATTTTATGTTCAATGCATGCAATGCGTTTTTATGCCATGTTGATCATTGGTCCTTAATAAACATACATATGTTTGCACCTCTGTGAGTGTGATTGGGCTGCATCATGTGCACCTCATTCAAAGTCCCAACCCCCCCCCCCTCTTTTTCATAACTTTATTATACAGTATATATACAAAATGCAAAAAAACTTTTTAAAGATCCCTTGTAGAACAAGTCCAGTCGAATGTCAATTGCGCTACTACTAGCTTTACCATGACCTGTAAAAAAATCAGTCAAATAAAAAGTGAAGCGCTCCACGTTACAAACCTAAAAGTAAATATGAGAAAGCCAAAAAAAATGCAATAATGCAAATAAAAATCCTAAAAAAAGTCCTAAATAAAGTCTCAAATAGACATGTGCATGACAAAAAAACGGAAAATTGTATACTCACCTTTCCGTAATTTTCCTTTCCTGACGCATCTTCATGGCAGCACACACTGGGTTGTGACTCCGCCCCCACAACCTGACAGGATTGGTCTATCTATAAAAGTTGAAGAGAGATGACCCCCACCATTCTCTGTATATATCATTTAAAAACAGGGTGGGAATCTGTGTGCTGCCATGAAGATGCGTCAGGAAAGGAAAATTACGGAAAGGTGAGTATACAATTTTCCGTTTTCCTGACGCCTTCATGGCAGCACACACTGGGAAATAACTCGCCAGTCGGGAGGGTGCAAATTAAAGTTTATTATTCTAAAGAGCTGAGGAATTGGCTGTAATAATGGCTCTGCCAAAGTCCGCTGTAGTTAGTTGTGCAGAGTCAATCTTATAGTGAGAAGTAAACGTATGTCTTGACGACCAGGTAGCTGCCTTACAGATCGTTTCCGGTGAAACTCTGCAATATGCTGCCCATGAAGTTGCCACTGCCCTGGTTGAGTGTGCCTTGATGCCTTCTGGGATGGCTAGCTGCTGAGATGAGTATGTCTTTTTAATGGTGTTGACTAGCCAGGATGCGATTGTTCGGGAAGTTGCTGGATGACCTTTCCTAGGACCGTGAGGAATTATGAGAAGAGTATCTGTTTTTCTGAAAGAGGCTGTAGCTTCCAAATAGCTGGTAATGATAGATTTAATGTCCAATGCATGAGGTTCACCTTGGCTATTAAAAAAGGCTGGAAGGTTGATATCTTGATTATAATGAAAAGAAGATGATACTTTGGGAGTAAAACGTTCCGAAGGCCTTAATACCACTCTATCGGGATAGAAGACTAGGTAAGGTTCTGTTATCAGTAATGCTTTAAGTTCTGAAACTCTTCTCGCAGATGTAATGGCGATAAGGAAGGTTACCTTCAGAGTCAGGTTCCAAAGTGAAATTGGCTCAGTCGGCCAAAAAGGAGGTTTGGATAATGCATCGAGTACTGTAGAGAGATTCCATGGTGGAAATGTGGGTTTTTTTGGAGGTCTGATTTTTAAGCAGGCTCTCATGAACTGAATCACTAGAGGATGTAGTGCCCATCTAATGCCTGTTTTAGCTGAAAGAGCCGAAATCTGGACTTTAAGGGTGCTAGAGCTTAAGCCTTTGGTAATACCTAACTGAAGAAATTCTAGAACTTGAGGAGGTTCTGGTGATACTGGGTTCCATTTTTTTTGTTGAGCCAGAGAACAGAACCTATTCCATACTTGTGAGTAGGTTTTGTTGGTGGTGCTTCTTCTAGCTTGAAGGAGAGTAGAAATTACCTCCTGTGAGCATCCTTGCTCTAATAGCCGAGTCCTTTCAATTTCCATGCTGTCAGGTGTAACTTCTCTGGAGCTGGATGCAGAAATTGACCCTGGGACAGAAGGTCCGATGTTACTGGGAGAGGAAGCGGTTGTTGTAGACTGAGCTGAAGTAGGGTTGTGAACCACGGCCTCCTCGGCCAGAAAGGAATTATGGCTATTACAGTTGCCGATGATTTCCGAAGCCTGGATAGGAACCTCGCAATTAAGGGTACTGGGGGAAAAATGTAACCCAGCTTGAAGTTCCACGGATGGGTTAGACAATCCATCCCTTCGGCTGATGGGAAGGCTGCTCTTGACAGGAATCTCCGACATTTGGTGTTCGCAGGTGTGGCTGCTAGGTCGATCTCTGGTGTTCCCCAAGTTGCTGCAAGAAGGGAAAAAACCCGTTGGTTCAATGACCACTCGTTGGTGGAGAGAAGCTCCCTGCTCAAATAGTCGGCCAGCATGTTCTGGGCTGCTGGGACATATACCGCTTTCAGGTCTATTAGGTGTACTTGAGCCCACTCTATGATAGGGCGTACCTCCTGCATCAGAGTGCGACTCCTCGTACCCCCTTGCCTTTGGATATATGCTACAGCGACTCTGTTGTCCATCCGAATCACCACGTTCTTTCCTATCAGGTATGGAGTGAAGGCTAGAAGTGCCTGAAAGGCCGCTCTGAGCTCTAGTATGTTGGATACTATCCCCTGGGCTTGAAACTTCCATTGTCCTTGTGCTGCTAGATTTTGGTAATGAGCTCCCCATCCTAGCTGGCTGGCATCTGAAGTGACCACTTCTGGCTGTGGAGAAACTAGAGATTTGTATCTCTTGAGATTCCTGGGCCGTGTCCACCACCACATCGATTGTTTCACATACCTGTGTATGTAGATCTTCTGAAGCATTGATACTCCATTCCACTGCCTCAGAAAAGAATTCTGCAAGATTCTTGTGTGCCATTGGGACCACTGAATCATGGGCAGAGTCGCAGACATGGAGCCCAGGATGCTCATACATACTCTGGCTGGCAAGTGTGTAACCGAGATTAGCCTCTGAACTTTCTGAATCAGAGGCATGATTTTCTCCTGAGGAAGCTGTACTCTGTTCAGGATGGTGTCTAGTTCCGCACCGAGGAAAATCATCTTCTGAGTGGGCTGAAGCTTGCTCTTCTGCCAGTTCACTAGCCAACCAAAGTTTTGCAGAGTTGATAGTAGGATCTCTCGGTGTTGTATCAAGACCTGGCGACTTTCTGCTAGAAGAAGTATATCGTCCAGATAATGATGTACTCTCAGACCTCTTTCTCTGAGGTATGCGATGAGAGGCAGAAGAACCTTGGTGAAGGTTCTGGGAGCTGATGAGATGCCGAAGGGTAGGCACTGGAACTGGAAGTGGTGTTGATTGATTGAAAAGCGGAGAAATCTTTGAAAAGCAGGATGTATCGGGATGTGAAGATAGGCGTCTGATAAGTCTATGGACAGCATCCAATCTTCTAGATTCACCGCTAATAGTATGGACTGTAGGCTCTCCATCTTGAAGGTCTCTATCTTGATATTTTTGTTTAGTCTTTTTAAGTCCAGCACTGGCCGTAAATCCCCCGTTTTCTTTTTTACTAAAAACAGAGGGGAGTAGAAACCTCTGCCTCTTTGACATAGTGGAACCTCCAAAATTGCCTCCTTTTGTTTTAGCTCCATTATGTATTGCAGAAGGATTCTTCTCTTTTGTTGAGAAGCCGGGAGTTTGGTTGGCAAAAAATGGTTTCTGGGGATCTTGTTCAGGAATCTCCACTTGTGACCGTACTTGATTGTAGAAATGGTCCAATGATCCCTGATGTTTTCTGACCATATTTGTGTGAATCTTTTTAGTCTGGCGCCCACCCTCGGGGGATGGGCGGGCGTACCTTCAAAAGGACTTCTGTTGTTCAGTAGAAGGGGTGGCCTTGGTTTTCCGCATCCTCAGGAAAGAAGACTGTGTGTTCTTCCAGTTTCTTTTAAACTCTCTGCCTGGTCTGTATGTTTTTGCTTCTCTGTACCTTTCTGGAAGGTTACCTTTGTAAATGGGACCTCTTGGTCTCTTTGGTCTCCTGTCAGAGGGAATGAGCCCAGATTTTCCCCCTGTCACCTTGGAAATTGCCGTATCTAATTTGGAGCCGAAGAGGTTGGCACCATCGTAGGGAATTCTGCACCAATTTGTTTTTGATGCTGCGTCTGCTACCCAAGGTTTTAGCCACAGAGCTCGTCTTGCCATAACCGAGGCTAACATTGCCCGGGCCGAGCACCTAATAATGTCCACGGAGGCTTCTGCAATAAAATCGCCCGCTAATTTAAGTTCTTGTAGAGACGTAATTACTTTCTCCAAGTCTGTCTCTCCCTGAAGAGATTTTTCGATATTGACAGTCCAGCCTGAAATGGCTCTACCCACTGCTGCTGTGGTGACTGCTGGTCTGCAAGCGCCCCCTGCTGTGGAGTAGGCTTTTTTGAGTTCTAGATCTATTTTCCGATCTAGGACGTCACGGAAGGAGACAGCATCTTCAATGGGTAGGGTGACATGCCTTGCCAAACGCATCAAAGAGGCATCCACAACCGGGGCGTTAATTAAGGAGGCGACCTTAGGTTCTCTTAAAGGGTACATTTTTGTAAGTCTGTTGTTTAGGTTAGGCCTCTTGTCGGTTCTCTCCCATTCATCTTTGATCAAATCATTTAATTCCTCGATGAAAGGGAAGGTTTCTGGATCCCTTTTCAGGTTCGGAAAATATTTCCGTGTTTTTTGAGGTGTTTCCTCAGATTCTTCCCAACCTATGGCCTCTTTGACAGATTTTGCAAATGGTTCGACCAAGGTGAAGTCAAAACCTGTTGGCACTTCCGAGTCTTCGTTCTCTGAAGGGGATTCTGGATCTGCCCTTACTTCGATTGCTGAGCGAGGAGGAGCCATGGAGGTACCTGGATCTGACCTGGCCGGCAGAGGTGCAGTTGACTCCATTATAGATTCTCTGACTGATTCCCGAATCAGGTCAGTTACTTCTCTGACATCCGATTCTCTATCCTTCGTAGCTTCATTGAAGCATGAGCGACATGCTAATTTATCTGGCAAAGCCGTGGCGCCACATACCCAGCAGCAATTTGCTGCGGGACGGGTGTGCTGGGTTTGCTTGCGACGTGATGAAGGCGATCTTCTATGATGAGATCGGCTACGTCGAGAACGACTGTGGCGTGAGTGACCATGACGAGAATGGCTACGGTGAGAGTGTCTGTGACGAGATGAGGAGCGTGATCGGCTTCTGCGGGATCTTCTGCTTGAGGCATGGCTTGATTTCTCCCTGCGTCTTGATTTAGACCTGGACGGACTGATAGAAGAAGTCTTGTCAGAAGATGTGCGCTCTTTTTTTCTCTCTTCAATACTTACCATATGGACAGCCCCTTACCTTACAGGACGTGGGTGGTCTGCCTGGGCAGTGGTCTCCATGAGCAGAGAAGAAGAGTGTAGGCAGGAATAAAGGTCTGGAATGGGTTAAAGAGGAAAACAAAAAATATACATATATATCTATGCCAAGATAATAATAATAATATATTTCTTGTGGTTTTTTTTTTTTTTTTTTTTAAATAAAAAATACCCTTGTAACGATGAATCAGGAAGGAAAAAATGACTTACCAGTTTCCAGAGGGAATTTCAGTTTTAGGATGCCAAAAAGAGTCAGCCAAAACGAGCAGAATAGCAAACTGCTGTATTGAAAAGCCAGAGCCCTGTTTTAAATATGCCGCCGCCGTCGCGCCGAAAATGACGCTTCGCGCATGCGCAGAAGCGCCGTGACGGTACCGGCGCCATATTGGAAGCTGGCAAACGTGAGGGCTGTCTTTATTCGATTCTCCCGCGCATGCGCAATGCGGAGCGGGACGCGCCGGCGGCCATTACTGCATGCTTAGAGCGCTGTGGGACTACAGGTACCAGAGGGAGAAAAGAAAAAAGGAAAATAGCAAAAGAAAAGAAGTGGAGACCACTGCAATACTTCAGCTTCTTTAAAGCCTACTATGTGCCAGATGATCCACGATGCTGCCCCTGAGACCACCAGAGTGGGGGCTCCCTCCATAGAAGCTCCTTTAGAGACTGTACAAGAGGGACTTCCAAACAGGAGAGGCTTGAACCTGCTGGGGCGATGCGGTAAGAGGCTCTTGCGATGTCCAACCATCTTGTCAGGTGAGGATAAAAAAGAGAATGGTGGGGGTCATCTCTCTTCAACTTTTATAGATAGACCAATCCTGTCAGGTTGTGGGGGCGGAGTCACAACCCAGTGTGTGCTGCCATGAAGGCGTCAGGAAAATTAGTTTCGTTTCGAATCATTGATCCAGTTATTTAGTTTAGTTAAATTTGGTTGATTCATTCAATTCGTATCCAGGAAGGAATTCGTTCAAATTTCAGTCCGAATTTACAAAATTCGGACTAATTTAGTTTCCCTATTCGGAGCATTCGGTAAAATTTTTTATATTGTAATTCGGGTATTCAGATATGTTCGGATCTCCAAATAACGAAAAATTTGTCCGTATATTAATTCGGAATGAACCGAACTGCACATATGTTTCAAATACCACACGTGAAATATAAAGTGACTAAAACGTACAGTATACTCTCACAATGGCAGATTAGACATCAGCGAGATGGCACCCGATCTCCGCCCAATCTGCTGAAATCACTCCACAAGGACCACTGACGCGTTACACCCCTCCAGGCTTTCTGAAAGGATCCAATGTGAGAGTATACTGTGCTTGTTACCACACATGATGTGTTTTTTTTTTTTTTATCCTGTGAGTGTTGTTTTACCATTTATCTTTAAATAAACGAAGCCCCCTTTATTGTGATTTACATGTGGTGCAGGGTGTTTTGCACACGTTTGTATACACTGAAGAATTGCTGAAGTTCATGGGCTATCTGCCAGATCAAGATTGCTTAAACACTTCCTGCCCGTAGGATGTCATATGACGTCCTGGACTTTCAGTGCCTTTGCAGCTACAGGCATCATCCTGGTATCTTTTTTTTTCAGCCAGCGATTCCCTCACATGTAAAAGCCTATTCTATATATATATATATATATATATATAGTTTGGGGATTCTAAATAGTTTTCTAGCAAAAAAATATGATTTTTTACATGACGGAGAGAAATGTCAGAATTGGCCTTGTCTGGAAGTAGTTAAAGCTTTAAATTGGACTGTATATGGGGTTTTTACTCACTTTATACTTCACGTAGTGGTCACTTTTGTCCAGGGTGTTTTGCACACATTTGTATACACTTATGAATTGCCAATTTACCAGATCAAGATCATTTAAAGATTTAAATTGTGTGTATGGGACTTTTACTATATATCACTTTATATGTCACGTGTAGCATTTGGGACTTTATTTAGGACTTATGTATTTTTGGACTTATGTATTTTTTTTTGCTGTCTGATATTTACTTTTAGGTTTGTAGCGTGGAGCACTTCACTTTTTTTTTTTTTTTAATTGATTTTTTTTTACGTGTATTGTGATTGCACTTTAAGGGGCCACAGCTCAACTTTTTTGGTGTGTGATGGTATGGTGTGATGTTTTTTCTGTCTTCTATCATATTTCACATGATCTTGTACCCAGTATGCAAACGGCATACTTCATATTCAGTCTTCAAATAAATCTCAAGGCATATAGAAGGCACACCAATTTTTCTTCCCCAAATATCCATTTAGGTACATAGATGGGATATTGATCAACTTTGTTGTTCTTTATCCTAATTAATCCCAGAATGGCACATAATAAAGTGACCATTGTAATTGTGGTAGAATCAGCCCACATAAAGCATATACAGTGGGTTTAGAAAAGTATCAAAATAATCACATTTTGTTGCTTTGCAGCCTGAAACGAAGACAGACACAGTTTTTGTTTTATGCAGCTGTATTTACTCTTATAACATCCAAGTGAAAGATATAACAGCAACATGTCAGAAAAAAAATGTAAAAAATCAGAAACAGAATCACTGAGTTGGAAAAAGGATGGCCCCCCCTCTCAAAAAAAGGACTTATAAACTCAATCAGGTGTAGCTTCTCAATGGCACACAAAGCCATTTGACTTTCAACTGTGATCAGTTGTGGTCATTTTGATTAGCTCAGCATGAAAAGAGCTTTCCTGGAGCATTTCAGTCCCTGGTAGTGCAACTGAAGCAAACGATCAACTATGGATGGCAAGGCACTGTCACCGTGATCTCTGGGATAAAGTTGTGGACAAGCACAAGCCAGGAGATGGATACAAAAAAATTTCAAAGGCTTTATCAATGCCTCAAAATCACAGTGAAGTCTATTATTAAGAAGTGGAAGGTATTTGGTACAACACAGACCCTCCTTGGATCAGGACGTCGCTCCAAACTGGATAAAAAAAGCCAGGAGGAAACTGGTCAGAGAGGCCACCAAGAGGCCTACAGCAACTCTGAAACAGTTGCAGGAATTTATTACAAAGAATGGTCAATGGGTGCATGTGACAACAATATCACAAATTCTCCACAAATGTGGCTTGTATGGGGGGAAGGTTGCAATAAAAAAGCCACTCCTCAAGAAACGCCACATGCAGTCATCACTGAGCTTTGCCAAAATGCACCTTGAAGATACTGAGGCCACATGAAAAAAAGGTGTTCTGGTCAGATGAGACTAAAATTGAATTAGTTGCAGTGGCAGCCCATCCATAGAGGGCACACAAGCGCTGCCCCCCCATCCATGCGTCCAGCACCCTGATCTACATACAGGGACACCGAACCATGAATTCCAATAGTGGGAGTGTTTTTTGAAGCACGTGATTAGAGCCAGAGGCTCTAATATGCTTCAAAAGAGGGTGGGCTCGAGGCGCAGAGCACTGCGCTTCGAGCCTACCCAGTTGTGTGATGATAGCGATACGCTATTTTCCTACTAAATCTCCTCCCTGCCAATCAGGAAGCAGGTCTGACACCCATTTCCCAATTCGCCAAAATGTAAGGTGATCCTATTGGACGCCTAAGGTGAGAGGACACGCACAGTGGAAGCCAAGGAGAAAAGGACACTGGAGCTGCTGCTCGCCACAGATCCCATCCTTTCACCACCGGTGCCACTCATTTCATCCAATGTCCCCCACTGCTGCCACTCATCTCATCCCCCTCCAACCATTACTCTTGCCACTGATCCCATTCCCCCTACCACCTCTGCCACTCATCCCATTCAACCCCCCCCACCACTGATCCCACCCCCCAACTACAACCCTTGTCACTGATCCCATCCCCCCTCACCGCTGCCACTCATCCCATGTATATATATGTATATATATTATTTAAATGGACTTCTCTATGCACTAGAAATGCAGAAGAAAGTCCCTAAGGCCTTTTCAAAATCACACGGTTGCACAGCACATTACAGCAGATGCATGAGGGTGTCATTAACAATTAAGGACACTGCTGTATATCTGCTAAAGAGCAGCATGTTTCTGTGGTGTTAGGAAAGCCATTTTGCATGCGTTTCCGACACACACAAATGTGAACACAGGCTAAATGTCTAAGCTACATTGGTGGACATTGTAAAGCTTCTCATTACTTTGGGGCTTGGTGTAGAATTCTTTCATTCCATCTAGTGGCCAGTGTGAAGGTCCCCCTTACATTAGTGGTCACTGTAAATCCCTCCTTACATTGGTGGTTACTGTGAATGCTTCTTTTACATTAGTGGTCAGTAGGGATGAGCTTTATGTTCGGGTCGAACATGAGTTTGACTCGAACATCGGGTGTTCAACCGTTCATCCAAAAACATTATGGGGCGCTCGCGGCAAATTCGAGCAGCGTGGAATGCCCCAAAATGCACTGTGAGATCACAGTACATTGCTGTATGATGATTGGCCAAAGCATGCACCATGACCTGCATGCTTTGGCCAATCAGCTAAGAGAGCCATAATTGGTGCCTTTGGCCAATCATGGCTCAGGGGGACTAAGTCCACGCCCCACACTATATAAGGCTTCCTGCACGTTGGCCCTGTGTAGTGTGTTGTTGGTGTGGAGGGAGAGAGAGTGTGATTTAGATTGAGCAGTGTGTGTGTATATATATATATATATATATATATATATATATATATATATATATATATATATGTATATACACTGCATCCAGTGTAGCCTATATCTGACTGCAGGCCATTTCTGGTGTACTTTTTCTAATATACTTCAGGCGGTGTATTTAATATATATACCGTATTTATCGGCGTATAACACGCACTTTTTTCCCCTTAAAATAAGGGGAAAATCGTGGGTGCGTGTTATACGCCGATCCCCGCTATTTTGTGATCTGTCGGAGCGATCGCCGCCGACATTCACATAGCTTGTATTTTTAAACATGGCGCCGCGGAGTTCGGAGGGACTCGGCGGCGCTCATTCAGCTGAACGAGCGCCGCCGAGGACACAGTGACTGGGCGGAGCCGAGATACACATAGCCGAGGGTTCTCGGCTTTTCTCGGCGCCGTATACAGTCACGCCCAGTCCCGCCATTGGACCTGTGTTATGTCCATCATAGGGACTGGGCGTGACTGTGAACGGCGCCGAGAATAGCCGAGAACCCTCGGCTTTGTGTATCTCGGCTCCGCCCAGTCACTGTGTCCTCGGCGGCGCTCGTTCAGCTGAACGAGCGTCCCCGAGTCCCTCCGAACTCAGCGGCGCCATGTTTAAAAATACAAACTAAACGTTTGTATGTCGGCGGCGACAAGGCTGCACGGACCATTGGGGACAAGGCTGCACTGGGGCAAAGCTGAACTGGAGCAAAGCTGCACTGGGGACAAGGCTGCACTGGGGCAAAGCTGCACTGGGGACAAGGCTGCACTGGGGCAAAGCTGCACTGGGGACAAGGCTGCACTGGGGCAAAGCTGCACTGACAAGGCTGCACTGGGGCAAAGCTGCACTGACGAGGCTGCACTGGACACTGGGGAAAGGCTGCAGATGAACACTGATGAGGCTGCATTGATGGGCATTTAATAATATATATATACAGTCTCATATATATATATATATATATATATATATATATATATAATATTATAATATATATACATACATATATACACTGTAGCGGGGTGCCTATGAAACAAGGTAAAATGTCAGGATAAGTAATTGATGGGATATATGTTCCTCCACGGATTCTTAGATTTATAATCTAAGGTAATACCAGCAAAAACTTCAGGTAAAGAAGGATAGTTCTTTACCCTGTGTTGGTAATGTCTGTCCTGGGGCTGTTTTTATTGGGAGTCTGATAGAGCTCTGGGTGGGACAGACTCCCAAATCCATGGACCGCAGCGTAATGTTTTCCTTTCAGGTCTTGATTAAGGCAGCTGGTCCTAGCTCTCAGAGAGAGAGTGTGTGTCTCCATGTGAGGAAGCATCTAGGAGCATGGCTGCAAAACCCTGACTTTGGATACAAGTATTTGCGTTTGTAAGGACTCTTACTACATAACCAAGGACTGGTCAAACTACGGACACAGTAAGGCTCGGTAGAGCAGAAGTTTATTTTTGTTTGATTGATGGCAAGACGCCTTTTTCTTCTGTTTGGAAATATCCTTTTAATTAAACATGGTGTTTGTCACTGCATTGAGTCTGATCCCTACAATTGGTGGCTTGAAGCGGGCACAAGACCCAGAGACTGCACCTCTTGCAGCGGCATTTTTGAAAAAAATAAATAAAAGCCAGCGCTCTTAAAGGAACAGTATGCTAAGAAAATATATATATTTTTTATTAATTCACTGGTACCAGTAAACTAATAAGAGAATGGAGGAACTAATCCAGCAGCTGGTACAAGCACGCATAGACCAACAAGAAACGAATCGCTTGTTAATAACTGCTAGCCAAGTGGCCATGCAGGAGCAGAAGGACTTCAATAAGCTCATACAGACTCAGGTGCAGTCCCTGACTGACAAAGTCCTACGTGTGGACAATGTTGCAGATTTACGCAAGCGAGTGCAGGCTGCATTACAGAAAATGACGGCCAAGGATGATGTGGAGGCTTTCCTCATGGTTTTTGAGAGGGTGGCAGAGCGTGAAGGGCTACCCCCGGACCAATGGGTTGAGGTCCTTGCCCCCTTTTTGACCGGGGACCCACAAAAGGCCTATTTTGATCTAAATGCTGCTGAGGCCCGGCAATATGAAACTTTGAAAACTGAGATTCTGGCCCGCCTTGGCGTAACAATGGCTGTGAGAGCTCAGCGAGTCCATGCTTGGCAATTTAAGGTGGACCAACCTGAAAGGTCCCAGATGTACGACCTCATTCATCTCACACAGATGTGGTTACAGCCAGAGGTCGTCACCCCAGCCCAAAACTTAGAGAGAGTCGCAGTAGACCGCTTTGTGAGAGCCCTTCCAACCCCTATACAGCGGTTTGCCGGGAGAGCTGATCCTAAAGATGCCAATGAATTGGTGGCCCCCATGGAGCGGTACTTGTGTACTGAGGATTTTCTTCAGGGTGTAGTACCCACAGAATCCTTCTCCAAGAGACAGAAGCCCACCAACCCAGGAAAAAGCGATCCCGCCCTAAAGTGGGGGAAAAGGGAAGTGTATGCGATGGAGGTTCCAGAGGCGTAAGGAGTGAAGAGGCTCAATCACCAAAGGGAGACCAGCCAGGACCACGGACCTATAGTGTGCTGGCGTTGCCAAGAACCAGGGCACCTGGCCGCCAGTTGTCCGCTAAACCAGGAATCTATGGATTACAGTATGACCCAGAAAAGCTCATTTGTTGCAACACCAGGAGACACCCCACAACAGCCAGGCGGCACTGAGAAACAAATTTGTGTCATTAAAGTGGACGGTTGCCAGATGACTGCCTTGCTGGATTCTGGCAGTCTAGTAACTCTAGGTTATGCCAGTCTTGTGAACCCCCAAAAGTTGCAGCGACAGCTAATGGGTGTGGTTTTATTCATGGGGATACCAAGTGCTACCGCACGGCCATTGTATCTATTGAATCTTCCTGTGGCACTATTGACAATGAGGTTGGAGTAGTCCCAAATCTCATGTATAACACTGTCCTTGGACGAGACTTCCCTTTTTTCTGGGATTTATGGGATAACACCAAGGGAGCAAGACCCCCGGCGGGTTCGGATTCCTACTGCCCAGAACCGTTGGAGGAGCAGAACGAAGAGAAAGAGTCTGCCCATTTTCCCTTGGAGGTCCTTGCAAGTGACACAGAGAACCCCCATCCAGAGTTAGACCTACTGGACCTGCCCACAACCTGGGAAAACTTTGGCACGGCCCAGCTTAGGGACCCCACTATAGCTAGGGCAAGGGAACAGGTAAAAGTGATAAATGGGGTACCCCAAGAGCCAGGGAAGGATGCCATATTCCCACATTTTGCTATGGAAAATGACCTGTTATATAGAGTAGATGAAGTTCGAGGAAAGAGACTTGAACGGTTGCTAGTATCTCAACCTCATAGATGCTTGGTACTGGACCTTGCACATTCTCATGTTCTTGGGGGACATCTGGGGGTGGATAAAACTAAGGAAAGAGTATTGCAATGGTTTTATTGACCAGGCTTACACAGAGAGGTAAAAGTAGACTGTGAATCTTGCCCAGTTTGTCAGATCACTGCTCCGGTCTCATGTTTCCGGAGTCCATTGGTACCTCTACCCATCATTGAGGTGCCCTTTGACAGGATTACCATGGATATTATGGGTCCCTTGGTTAAGTCCGCTAGGGGGCACCAGTATATCCTGGTTGTCTTGGACTATGCCACCCGGTATCCAGAGGCAATCCCATTAAGGAGCCCTTCAGCTAAGAGTAGGGTTGTCCCGATACCACTTTTTTAGGACCGAGTACAAGTACCGATACTTTTTTTCAAGTACTCGCCGATACCGATTACCGATACTTTTTTTTTAATGTCACGTGACAGTTTTTTTTTTTTGATATTTTTTTTTGGGGGGGGGGGGGGGTGAACGTTGTATGTGTGTGTGTTTTTTTGGGGTTTTTTTTTACAATTTTTATTTTTTACAATAATATTTTTTTATTCTTTATTGTTTTTTGTTTTTTTTGTTAATCAGCCCTTTTGGGGGGCTTTGGTGAGATATCAGGGGTCTTAACAGACCTCTGATATCTCCCCCTTGAGACAGAGAAAGAGACCGAGGATAGAGATTCCCCAGTCCCTTTCTCTGCAGCCTCAGCTGCACTGAGAATGAATGGAGAGAAGACAGCAGCTCCTCTCCATTCATAAACTGACACATTGTAATCACAGGAGATTACAATGTTTCAGTTATGTGAATAGACAGAGTCAGCTGACTCTATCCATACACAAAGGAAGGAGGAGGGGGACGGAGGAACTGAGGGGGAGAACGGAGGGGACAGATAAGGAGAGAGGAACGGAGGGGGACAGATAAGGAGAGAGGAACGGAGGGGGAGAACGGAGGGGGACAGATAAGGAGAGAGGAACGGAGGGGGGAGAACGGAGGGGGACAGATAAGGAGAGAGGAATGCAGGGGACAGCGGAGAGGCACAGAGGAACAGAGGGGGCACGGAGGAGGATGCAGTGACAGTCAGCTGTGAGCGATCACCGCTGTATGTCACTAAAGCTGGTGAAAGCCGCTGGGGGAGAATCTTGTAACTCCCCCATGCGCCGATCACAGCTGTCCTCTAGGTATCGGGGGAAGCATCGGGAGCATTTGCCCGAGTACAAGTACTTGGGCAAATGCTCGGTATCGGTGCCGATACCGATACTAGTATCGGTATCGGGACAACCCTAGCTAAGAGTATTGCTAAAGAGCTTTCTCTTTCTCGGGAGCTGCTAACTGACCAGGGCACGCCCTTCATGTCGACGTTTACTAAAGAGTTATGTAAAGTGTTTAAACTTAATCACTTACGCACTTCTGTGTACCACCCACGAACGGATGGTCTAGTGGAAAGGTTCAACAAAACGCTTAAAGGAATGTTAAAGCGAGTGGTAGCGGTAGATGGTAGGGACTGGGATTGCTTCTTGCCCTATCTCATGTTTGCTATACGGGAGATACCCCAAGCCTCCACCGGTTTTTCCCCTTTCGAGTTGCTGTATGGCAGACACCCGAGGGGCCTATTAGATATAGCAAAAGAGACATGGGAACAAGAGGCAACCCCACTCAAAAGTGTAGTGGAACATATTGCTCAAATGCAATACCGGATTGGAAAAGTCATGCCCATTGTTAAGTCCAACTTGCAACAGGCTCAGCAGGCTCAGGCTAGAGTCTATAACCGTTCTGCCAGGATCCGAACCTTTAACCCCTGTGACAGAGTTCTTGTGCTGGTACCTATGGTGGAGATCAAATTTCTGGCGACATGGCAAGGGCCATACGAGGTCGTAGAACAGGTGGGGGAAGTTAACTATAGAGTACATCAGCCTGGTAAAAGGAAACCCTTCCAAATCTACCATGTTAATCTATTGAAGCCCTGGAAAGACAGAGAATCCCTTATGGTCCAAGCACCCTTGGCGATGACTACCACAGTTCCTTCTACCATGCCTGGGGTAGAGATCGCGGAGGCCTTGTCCGTAAGCCAAAAACAAAAAAACAAGAAATTTCTGCTAAGAAATAGGGAGTTCTTTTCTGATCTTCTAGGGGTAACCTCAGTAATAAAGCATGATATTGTGACCGAGCTAGGGGTGAAAGTTAACTTAAAACCTTATTGCATCCCAGAAGCTCAACGCCAAGTAGTTTCAGAGGAAATAAGGAGGATGTTGGATCTTGAGGTAATAGAAGAGTCCCATAGTGAGTGGTGTAGTCCAATTGTTCTTATTCCCAAGCCGGATGGAAGCATCCGATTTTGTAATAATTTCCGAAAGTTAAATGAGATGTCAAAATTTGACGCTTATCCAATGCCCAGGGTAGATAAATTAATTGAGCGTCTAGGACATGCTCGATATATCATCACCCTGGACCTTATGAAGGGGTATTGGTAAATACCACTTACGGAACGTGCAAAAGAGAAGACAGCCTTTTCCACTCCTGAGGGCCACTGGCAGTACAAGAGGATGCCATTCGGCCTACATGGGCCCCCTGCCACTTTTCAGAGGATGATGGATCGCATCCTTAAACCCCACCAAGCCTATGCATTTGTGTATTCAAATGACGTGGTCATTTTTAGTGCAGACTGGGAGAGCCACTTACCTAAAGTGCAGGCTATTATTAACGCCCTCCAGGGTAAGGGTCTTACTGCCAATCCTAAGAAGTGTGCTGTGGGATTAGAGGAGGCCTGGTATCTGGGGTACATTATTGGCAGGGGGATAGTACAACCCCAATTCACAAAGATCCAAGCAATCCAAAGTTGGCCAAGACCCCTGAATAAAAACAGTTCAGGACTTTTTTGGGGTTAGTAGGCTATTACAGAAGGTTTTCCCCAATTTTGCTACATTGGCCGCTCCCCTTACAGATCTTACCATGGTTGGGAAGTCCACAGGAGTAACTTGGTCCCCAGAAACTGAGAAAGCTTTCCAGAACCTAAAGACAGCTCTGTGTAATAGCCCTGTCTTAATCACCCCAGATTTCACACAGGAATTTATAGTGCAGACGGATGCTTCAGAAGTAGGATTAGGTGCTGTGTTGTCCCAAGTGGTGAATGGGGAGGAACACCCCATAGCGTTCTTAAGCAAAAAATTGACCCCTGCTGAAAAAAGGTACGCCATTGTAGAACAGGAATGTTTAGCCATCAAATGGGCTCTTGAAAGTTTAAAATATTATCTGTTAGGGCTACAGTTTAGGCTCTTAACTGACCATGCTCCACTCAAATGGATGGCCCAAAATAAGGAGAAAAATGCAAGAGTTACCAGATGGTTCTTGGCTCTACAGAATTTTAATTTTTTAGTAGAACATAGACCAGGTAGCCAACAAGCTAATGCTGATGCCCTCTCCATAGTTTATAGTCCGCTTTCCCAAGGTGCTCAACCCCCCCGAGTTTGAGCAGAGGGGGGAGATATGTAGTGGGGTGCCTGTGAAACAAGGTAAAATGGCAGGAAAAGTAATTGATGGGATATATGTTCTGTCACGGAACGTCCCACACTCTGCTTGGTCTGTCACATGTTCCCCCACGGACATTACAATCTAATGTAATACCAGCAAAAACTTCAGGGTAAAGAAGGATAGTTCTTTACCCTGTGTTGGTAATGTCTGTCCTGGGGCTGGTTTTATTGGTTTATTGATAGAGCTCTGGGTGGGACAGACTCCCAAGTCCGTGGACCGCAGATTAATGTTTTCCTTTCAGGTCTTGATTAAGGCAGCTGGTCCTAGCTCTTAGAGAGAGAGTGCGTGTCTCCATGTGAGGAAGCATCTAGGAGCATGGCTGCAAAACTATGACTTTGGATACAAGTATTTGCGTTTTTAAGGACTCTTACTACATAACCAAGGACTGGTCAGACTACGGACACAGTAAGGCTCGGTAGAGCAGAAGTTTATTTTTGTTTGATTGAGGGCAAGACGCCTTTTTCTTCTGTTTGGAAATATCCTATGCATTAAACATGGTGTTTTCCTAAAGAGACTGTGATTTTGTCCCTGCATTGAGTCTGATCCCCTACAACACATATACACTGCATCCAGTGTAGCCTATATCTGACTGCAGGCCATTCCTGGTGTACTTTTTCTAATATACGTCAGGCGGTGTACACAGTACACAATACAGTGCACCCCTAGAAGGCCACCAAGGAGAGGCAGACGCTCACAGGCCACTAAAAGAGGGCAAGCAGGCTCTGTATCTACAGTCAACAGTGCTGGTCGTGGATATGGGGCATCCTCTGCATGTAACTGTGGGGCATGCTTGTCCTTTTTTCTGCAACTGGCCATCTTATTGAGCCACAACATGCAGAAGTGTTGGTGGAATGGATAACAAGGCCGTCCTCATACTCCTCATCCTCTGTCACCCAGGCTCAGAGTAGTTTGCCTGCCAATGCAGCTGACATAGCGGCCTATTCCATCGGGTCCTTGTCAACAGTCACTCCTTCCCTAGCCCCACCATCATGCACGGAGGAGTCCCCCGAACTATTCGACCACAGTGTCGGGTACATGCTGCTGGAGGATGCGCAGTGATTTGAAGGCTTTGATGATGGTACCCAGATTGAGGAAGGGAGTAACGTGAGCCTAGAGACAAGGGGTGCCCAAGAAGGACAAGAAACTGGCAGTCATGTTCCTCCCGCTGCAGCATACTGCCAAGTTTGCTCCAGTGACGAGCAGGGAGGGGATGATGAGGTCACTGACTCTACTTGGGTCCCTGATAGAAGAGAGGAGAAGGAGGCACATCTCCCACGAGGCAGGATGCCCTCCAGGGGCAGCTTAAGGGCAGCCACCCTATTGCATCACACCGCAGAGCTAAGCAGGTGAAGGGCGCTGCTGACTCCCCGCCTTTTTTGAAAAATTCTTTGGTGTGGGCCTTTTTTCACACGTGTACAGCAGATCGCACCGTTTCTGTTTGCAACCTATGTCTGAAGCGGATCAAGCGTGGCCAAAACAGCAGCCGCTTGGGCACCACATGCTTGACCAGATATATGACGACCTCCCATGCAGTCCATTGGCAAGAGCACTTAAAAGACACACATCAAAGAACAAGGCGGACCTTTCCTTGCTCCTCAATTGGGATCTCCAACTCCACTATACCTCCAGTCCTCGGGTGTCCCAAGTACTTGCGGCCAATCTGCTAGTGGTACACCAACATCCGATTTTAGCAGGCAAATTTCCCTACCCCAGTTGCTAAACCATAGAAAGAAATTCAGTCCCAGCCATCCACATGCTCAGCGTCTGAATGATAGCTTGGCCAAATTGCTAGCACTGCAACTGCTGCCTTTTCAGCTGGTAGACTCTGCCCCCTTTCATGAACTTGTGGAATGTGCGGTATCTCAGTGGCAGGTTCCCAAATGCCATTTCTTTTCACAGAAGGCCATTCCGGATCTCTACCAGTATGTGGAAGGCAATGTCTTGGCCTCGTTGGACAGGGCGGTCAGCAGTAAGTACATATTACCGCTGACTCATGGTCCAGCAGGCATGGACAGGGACGTTACCTTTCTTTCACGGTGCACTGGGTAACTCTGCTGGCAGCTGGGAAGGATGCAGGACAGGGTTCAGTATTGTTGGAGCTTGTTCCGCCACCACGCCTCCAAAATGCTAGTAGTGGTGATTCTGCCACAGCTCTCTCCTCCACCCCCTCCTCTTCTTCTTCCTCTATGGCCTCTTCCTCTGCAGATTTGTCCTCTGAACCAGCGGTGCTCCATAGGCATTCAAGGGGCTACGCAAGCACTCATGCAAAAAGATGCCATGCGGTGCTTGAGTTGGTCTGCTTAGGGGACAGGAGCCACACTGGGGCAGAGATTCTGTCAGCTCTTTAGGGGCAGGCTCAGAGGTGGTTGACACCACGCCAGCTTCAGCCAGGAATGGTTGTATGTGACAATGGCACCAACCTCCTCTCCGCCCTCTGACAGGGGCACTTGACCCATGTTCCCCGTTTGGCTCACATCCTGAATTTGGTGGTGCAGCGGTTCTTGAGCAGGTACCCGGGCTTACAGGATCTCCCGAGGCAGGCCAGTAAAGTCTGTGTTAATTTCTTCTGGTCATATAATGCCAGTGCTCGGCTGGCTGACATTCAAAGAAAATGCAACCTGCCCTAGAACCGCCTCATTTGTGAAATGCCCACCAGGTGGAACACAAAGTTGGCGATGCTGCAGGGGCTGGACATGCAGCAGAGGGCCATCAATGAGTACCTGTGTGAGTATGGCACCAGGACAGGGTCAGGGGAGCTTGGCTTTTTTTCGCCATGCCAGTGGCAACTGATGAAGGATGCATGCACTGTCCTGTCACCATTTGAGGAGGCCACGAGGATGGTGAGCAGTGACAGTGCATGCATCAGTGATACTGTCCTTTTTGTCTTCCTGTTAGAGCACACGCTTCTGGAATAATGGACAGGACATTTGAGGCAGAACAGCGGGAGGAAGAGGAGGACTTCCTTTCCTGCGGGCCCAGCGAACACACAGGAAGAAGAGGAGGAGGATTGTGTCAGCACGGAGGTGGAGGATAACACTCAGCAGCAGTCTTCAAAGGATCGTTTTCAGTCCCCAGAAACCCATGGAGTTGTACGTGACTGGGAGGAGGTGGTTGCGGATCATGTGATCCTTAGTGACCCAAAGGACTCAGGATCGAATGCCTTTACAAACTTACGCTGCATGGCCTCCCTGATCCTGCAAAGCCTGCGAAAGGACCCTAGGATTCGTGGTATCAAGGAGAGGGATCATTACTGGCTGGCAACCCTTTTTGATCCAGGTTACAAGGGTAAGGTTGCAGAACTTATCCAGCCTTCGCAGAGGGAGCAGAGGATGAAACATCTTCAGGATACCTTGAAACAGAAAAGGAATGCCGCTCTATAAGTCTCCGTGTTTTCGTAGGTACTGCCGTCCTACCAGAGTTGGGTGCTGGCTATGCACAAGGTAGTGGAAATAGAAAAGTCCTGGACTGCTGTACTCCATCAAAAAGCATCTTTTATTAGATATATAAAATCCAAAATTGCAGACAAGTGACAGAAGTAAACACAATGGGGATCAAATCACTAAAGCGTTTCACATCCAAAGATGCTTACTCATAGCTGATTTGATAAAAAAAAAAAAGTGAATATATAACAAAAGAGGAAGGGAGGGAAAAAGTGAAACATCCCATCCGTAACAACAGGCAATTAGTTGAACACACCTGATACACAATTGGAGCTAAATGCCTAAAGAGCATATAAGGTGCATATAATGGTTCAATATAGTATAACACAATGCAAAAAAACACAAATGGCATAGATAAAATAAGCCAAAATTAAATTTACAAAAATACAACTATAGATAACCTATTATGATGCATCTATAAGAGCCCTTTCACACTGGGGCGGTTTGCAGGTGCTATTGCGCTAATAATAGCGCCTGCAAACCGACCCGAAAGTGCTGCTGCCTTAATTCCAGTGTGAAAGCCCCGAGGGCTTTCACACTGGAGCGGTACGCTAGCAGGATGGGAAAAAAAGTCCTGCTAGCAGCATCTTCGGAGCGGTGAAGGAGCGGAGTGTATACCGCTCCTTCACCGCTCCTGCCCATTGAAATCAATGGGACGGCGCGGCTATACCGCCGGCAAAGCGCCTCTGCAGAGGCGCTTTGCGGTGGTATTTAACCCTTTCTCAGCCGCTAGCGGGGGGTAAAACCGCCCCGCTAGCGGCCATATACCGACGGTAAAACGCCGCTAATAATAGCGGCGTTTTACCGCCGACGCCGCCCCCGCCTCAGTGTGAAAGGGCCCTAAATAGAAATATAGCAAAGAAACAACAAAAATGCATATAATTCCGGGATATGGCAGATGGATTGTCAGAATTGATTATGGATTCCAACGTTTGAGCTAGCGAACCGGCTGTCTCTACACTTGTTATTTGTTTCTTTTTCTTTCGATTAATTGTTTTAAAGGATATAAACACTACTTTGTATAACAATCTAGAAATACCAGTGTATTTAAGACAACAAACTTTCCAGATGGAATATTTTTTAACATAAATATATATTTTTACATGTGGTATCACTTTATTATTATTTTTCTATTCACTATATTCTTTATGTGATATGCATATTTTTTCTATTAGTCATATGAAGATGTTTTGGTGCCATTTATATTTTATATATAATATCCTTTGGATCATGACATTATAGGCAGTGTTTGATATGTGTGACTTTTTGTGGGTATCACACACACACTTCCTTTTGCTGCCTTTCCTCATTTTTGTGCTGCAATGGACAACTGTCATATCCCGGAATTATATGCATTTTTGTTGTTTCTTTGGTATATTTCTATTAATAGATGCATCATAATAGGTTATCTATAGTTATATTTTTGTAAATTTAATTTTGGCTTATTTTATCTATGCCATTTGTGTTTTTTTGCATTGTGTTATACTATATTGAACCATTATATGCACCTTATCTGCTCTTTAGGAATTTAGCGCCAATTGTGTATCAGGTGTGTTCATCTAATTGCCTGTTGGTATGGATTGGATGTTTCACTTTTTCCCTCCCTTCCTCTTTTGTTATATATACACTTTTGGTTTTTTATCAAATCATCTATGAGTAAGCATCTTTGGATGTGAAACGCGTTAGCGATTTGATCCCCGTTGTGTCTACTTCTGTCACTTGTTTGCGATTTTGGATTTTATATATCTAATAAAAGATGCTTTTTGATGGAGTGCGGCAGTCCAGGGCTTTTCTATTTCCAGAAGGCCTTGAAGAAAGGTTTGTGCAATGTGTTTCCAGAGCCTGGGAAATTACAATTTCCTGGTGCTGGACAACGTGTTGCTGAGGCTTCGTTCAGTCACAGAAAGAGCGGTGGAGAAGGTGGCCAGCTGACCGATGCCTTCAGACAATTCTTCAGTCCTTAGCGCCAAGGTCTGATCAGTTCCAGCAACCATCGCCAGCGTCTGCATTAAATGGTGCAGGAATATATAGGGGCAAGATCAGACTTGGAGACCTTTCCAACAGAGCATCCACTGGGTTACTGGGTCTTGAGGATGGACCACTGGCCAGAGCTTGCTCAATATGCAATTGAGCTACTGGCCTGTCCTGCATCCAGCATTCTTTCTGAACACACATTCTGTGCTGCTGGAGGCTTTGTAACCGATCACAGAGTGCGTCTGTCCACAGACTCTGATCGGCTCACATTCATAAAAATGAATCAGTCTTTGATCACCAGCTACCAAGCACCTGATGCTGATGTAACTGATTGATTTTTCTATGGATGTGGGATCCCTTGAAGACTGCCTATGCTGAGTGACTATGCTATTATGCTGAGTGACTATCCTATTCCTCCTCAATCTTGATGATGCTAGCCTCTAAGAATATTTTTGGTTCAGGGTACCACCACCACTGCCTAAGGCCCAATTTTTCTGCCCTGTTTAACAGGGGCATGTAATTAAAAATTCTGATCCAATATTTCACAGCAGGGCTCGTTCCTGCGCTTAACAAGAGTATCTGTGAGGTTTTACAGTGTTGTGCCACCACCACCACTGCCTAAGGCCCAATTTTTCTGCCCCTTTTTAACATTGGCATGTAATTACAATTCTTGATATAATATTTCACAGCAGGGCCCATTCCTGCGCCCAACAAGAGTAACTGTGAGGGCTTATAGTGTTCTGGTACCAGCAATACCTAAGGCCCAATTTTCTGTAGAGTATATAGGGCAGGCCATATAGTATATACAGGCGGTCCCCTACTTTTAAACATCTGACTTACAAACGACTCCTACTTACACATGGAGGGAGACAACAAGAAGTGAGAGGAAATCTACTCCCAGGAAGGGAAATTCTCTCCTGTAAGAGTTCATATGGGAAAAAAGGTGTCTCCACTGATGTTTTATCACCAATCCTTGTTTCCTTACTAACCCAAAATTTTCAAAAACCAATTGTCATTGGGACAGAAAGTAAGGTGAAATCTTCTGAACAGGGGCACAGACAGCAAAACAAATGTTACAGGGGTGACAACCCTTTCCTATGCTATACAAAAAGCTTAAAAATAGATTTTTTGGCTGGAGCTACACTTAAAAAATGTTCCTGTTCCAAATTACAAACAGATTCAACTTAACCACTTCAGCCCCGGAAGGATTTACCCCCTTCCTGACCAGAGTACTTTTTACAATTTGGCACTGCATCGCTTTAACTGCTAATTGCGTGGTAATGCAATGCTGTGCCCAAATGAAATTTGCGTCCTTTTCTTCCCACAAATAGAGCTTTCTTTTGATGTTATTTGATCACCTCTGCGGTTTTTATTTTTTGCGCTATAAACAGAAAAAAAATTTTGAAAAAAAAATGATATTTTCTACATTTTGTTATAAAAAAAATCCAATAAACTCAATTTTAGTCATACATTTAGACCAAAATGTATTCGGCCACATGTCTTTGGTAAAAAAAATGTCAATAAGTGTATATTTATTGGTTTACGCAAAAGTTATAGCGTCTACAAACATTTTCTGGAATTTACACAACTTTTAGTTTATGACTGCCTATGTCATTTCTTGAGGTGCTAAAATGGCAGGGCAGTACAAAACCCCCCAAATGACCCCATTTTGGAAAGTAGACACCCCAAGGAAATTGCTGAGAGGCATGTTGAGCCCATTGAATATTATTTTTTTTTTTTGTCCCAAGTGATTGAATAATGACAAAAAAAAATAAAAAATACTAAAAGTTGTCACTAAATGATATATTGCTCACACAGGCCATGGGCATATGTGGAATTTCACCCCAAAATACATTCAGCTTCTTCTCCTGAGTACGGGAATACCACATGTGTGGGACTTTTTGGGAGCCTAGCCGCGTACGGGGCCCGAAAACCAATCACCGCCTTCAGGATTTCTAAGGGCGTAAATTTTTGATTTCACTCCTCACTACCCATCACAGTTTTAAAGGCCATAAAATGCCCAGATGGCACAACCCCCCCCCCCCCCAAATGACCCCATTTTGGAAAGTAGACACCCCAAGCTATTTGCTGAGAGGCATGTTGAGTCCTTGGAATATTTTATATTTTGACACAAGTTGCGGGAAAGTGACAAAATTTTTTTTTTTTGCACAAAGTTGTCACTAAATGATATATTGCTCACACAGGCCATGGGCATATGTGGAATTGCACCCCAAAAAACATTTAGCTGCTTCTCCTGAGTACGGGGATACCACATGTGTGGGACTTTTTGGGAGCCTAGCCGCGTACGGGGCCCGGAAAACCAATCACCGCCTTCAGGATTTCTAAGGGTGTGAATTTTTGATTTCACTCTTCACTGCCTATCACAGCTTCGGAGGCCATGGAATGCCCAGGTGGCACAACCCCCCCCTAAATGACCCCATTTTGGAAAGTAGACACCCCAAGCTATTTGCTGAGAGGCATGGTGAGTATTTTGCAGCTCTCATTTGTTTTTGAAAATGAAGAAAGACAAGAAAAAACATTTTTTTCTTTTTTCAATTTTCAAAACTTTGTGACAAAAAGTGAGGTCTGCAAAATACTCACTATACCTCTCAGTAAATAGCTTGGATTGCCTACTTTCCAAAATAGGGTCATTTGGGGGGAGGGGGGGGGTTTGTGCCACCTGGGCATTCCATGGCCTCCGAAACTGTGATAGGCATTGAAGAGTGAAATCAAAAATTTACGCCCTTAGAAAGCCTGAAGGCGGTGCTTGGTTTTCGGGGTCCCGTACGTGGCTAGGCTCCCAAAAAATCTCACACATGTGGTATCCCCGTACTCAGGAGAAGCAACAGAATGTATTTTGGGGTGTAATTTCACATATTCCCATGGCATGTTTGAGCAATATATCATTTAGTGACAACTTTGTGCAAAAAAAAAAAAATGTGTCTCTTTCCCGCAACTTGTGTCACAATATAAATTATTCCATGGACTTGACATGCCTCTCAGCAAATAGCTTGGGGTGTCTACTTTCCAAAATGGGGTCATTTGGGGGGTTTGAACTGTCCTGGCATTTTATGCACAACATTTAGAAGCTTATGTCACACATCACCCACTCTTCTAACCACTTGAAGACAAAGCCCTTTCTAACACTTTTTGTTTACATGAAAAAATTATTTATTTTTGCAAGAAAATTACTTTGAACCCCCAAACATTATATATTTTTTTAAAGCAAATGCCCTACAGATTAAAATGGTGGGTGTTTAAATTTTTTTTTTCACACAGTATTTGCGCAGCGATTTTTCAAACGCATTTTTTGGGGAAAAAACACACTTTTTTAAATTTTAATGCACTAAAACACACTATATTGCCCAAATGTTTGATGAAATAAAAAAGATGATCTTAGGCCAAGTACATGGATACCAAACATGACATGCTTTAAAATTGCGCACAAACGTGCAGTGGCAACAAAATAAATACATTTTTAAAAGCCTTTAAAAGCCTTTACAGGTTACCACTTTAGATTTACAGAGGAGGTCTACTGCTAAAATTACTGCCCTCGATCTGACCTTCGTGGTGATACCTCACATGCATGGTGCAATTGCTGTTTACATTTGACGCCAGACCGACACTTGCGTTCGCCTTAGCGAGAGAGCAGGGGGGGACAGAGGTGCTTTTTTTTTTCTTTATTATTTTTTTTCTTTTTTATCTTATTTTTAAACTGTTCCTTTCATTTTTTTTTTATCATTTTTATTGTTATCTCAGGGAATGTAAATATCCCCTATGATAGCAATAGGTAGTGACAGGTACTCTTTTTTGAAAATATTGGGGTCTATTAGACCCTAGATCTCTCCTCTGCCCTCAAAGCATCTGACCACACCAAGATCAGTGTGATAAAATGCTTTCCCAATTTCCCAATGGCGCTGTTTACATCCGGCGAAATCTAAGTCATGAAATGCTCGTAGCTTCCGGTTTCTTAGGCCATAGAGATGTTTGGAGCCACTCTGGTCTCTGATCAGCTCTATGGTCAGCTGGCTGAATCACCGGCTGCATTCTCAGGTTCCCTGTTGAGACAGGAGAGCCAGAGAAAAACACGGAAGACAGTGGGGGGGGGGCATTCCCTTCCACTGCTTGTAAAAGCAGTCTAGAGGCTAATTAGCCGCTAGGATTGCTTTTACATGAAAGCCGACCGCTGGCTGAAAAGAATGATACCAAGATGATACCTAAACCTGCAGGCATCATTCTGGTATAACCACTCAAAGTCGTGAATGGCGTACCTGAAGACAAAAAAATGGTTAACAAAAAAACACAGTAAACGGTAAAGTATAAAAAATTGCGTACCTGAAAAGCAATCATGATAAAACATAATAACAATAAAACATTGCAGAATAGAGTACAGTAAAAAAGAGCAGAACAATAGAGAGAGAATAGAGAGAGAGAGAACAATAAAACGACAGCTATTTTTTATTATTTTATATATATATATATTTTTTTTTTTACACTTTTTTGTAACTAACTTTTATAACGGTAACCGGTTCCAGGTTCGGGTCTCTCAAAATGCAATGACATCTTGGGAGACCCTGTGAAAGTGTGTCTAGTCTGTAGGTAGTATATGGGGGTCCCTGACGCTATAAAACGCTGACGGCAAGCCTAAATATTTACCTCCCTAACTAGCGTCACCAGTGACACTAATACAGTGATCAGAAAAATGATTGCTTAGCGACACTGGCGACGGGGGGTGATCAAGGGGTTAAAACTTTATTAGGGGGGTTAGGGGGGTACCCTAGACCTAAAGGGGGCTAACACTACCAGCCCTACCACACTAACTGTCACAAACTGACACCAATGCAGTAATCAGGAAAAAAAAAACTGCTTGGTGTCAGTGTGACAGGGGGGGTGATCAGGGAGGGATCGGGGGTAAAGGGGGGTGCATTGTGTGCCTGGCATGTTCTACTGTGATGTGTTGTGTTGGTGCGCTCACATTGCAGTCTTCTCTCCTCTGCGCCGAAACAGAAAATACCGAGCCGAGGAGAGATGACATCATTTCCTCTGCCTCTGTGTACTATACAGAGGCAGGGGAATGATTTGATTGGCTGAGAGCGATCGCGAGGGGGGGCCGCGAATGGATGGCCTCCCCCTCACCTCTGATCGCCGGGGGAGATATGCCGACCGCCTCGGGTACCGGGGGGGGGTCAGATCGGACAGATCACGTAAAGGTACGTGATTCTGCCTGCCCGTGCCATTCTGCTGACGTATATCAGCGTGAGGCGGTCGGTAAGTGGTTAAGAACAAACTTACAGTCCCTATCTATTTTGTAACCCGGGGACCGCCTGTATACTGCTGTTCAGAGTAAATAGGGCCTGGGGGCCCCACACCTTTTTTTTTTTTTTTTTTTTTGGGTGCGGGGTTCCTCTAATATCCATACCAGACCCAAAGGGCCTGATAATGGACTGGGGGGGGGGACCCATGCCGTTTTTCTCAATGATTTTTATCTATATTGCTGGGACCCAACAATACATTACAGCCACAAGCAGTTTTAAATGACTTTTTTTCTTTTAGAAATGTCATTTTGTGCAGGGACTGTTCTAAACACGGGAAAAATTCGCCACTTTACAGGCATACTATAGACACCCCCCAGGTAAGAAATTTAAAGGAATATTTCACTTTTATTGTTTCACTTTAAGCATTATTAAAATCACTGCTCCAAAAAAAACTGCAGTTTTTAAAACTTTTTTTTTTTGCATTGATACATGTCCCTTGGGGCAGGACCCAGGTCCCCAAACATTTTTTTTATTGCAATAACTTGCATATTAGCCTTTAAAATTAGCAATTTTTGATTTTTCACGTTCGTGTCCCATAGCCTTTAACGGTGTTCGCACAAACTTTTTGCCAGTTCGCATGTTCTACCGCCAACCGAACCGGGGGGTGTTCGGCTCATCCCTAGTGGTCAGTGTAAACCCTTATTACATTGGTGGCCCGTGTTGAAACTCCACTTTATATTGGTAGCCGGTAAAAAAAATCAGCATTGCCATTGATCACACCCTCCCCTCCCCTTAGCACACTGCCACTAATCCCAGGAGTTCTAGAATCCCTGGGAGTTTTCTGTCTATTGATGGGTCCCCTCACCACCCCAGTCCATGGTGTGCAGGTAGGTGGAGAGCGAAATTGCATGGAGGCGGGGGGGGGGGGCAAGAAAATATTTGCCCAGGGTCCAAACAATATAAAAGATGGCCCTGACTGACTAGCTGCTAGAGGTGGCTTTGGGGGAATTGTGCACACCCACATAAGAAAGTTTTTATTTTTTTAAAGGTAGATCTTTTTCTTTCAAGCAAATTGCACCTAACCAGCACTGCATGGTGGAACTGGAGGAAAGGTACAGTACACCATACAAGGAAGTTATGTCTGAACCTATAAAATATTAGCTGGCTGTATATTGAACTTATATTCCCACTAAATTGTAGTAAATCACATTGACGCTCCTTACATAGTAATTTTTTATATTTCATATCACATGTTAAAAGAAAGCTATAAGCTGAAAACTAAGCAAGTGGGCCAATTTACTTTTTATTTTTTTATGTAATTTATAATTACATTTTTATTCTTATATTCGATTAACATTTACATCAGTCTACATACCGCTTGTGACCTCCGAATCCCAGATATCAGCCACAGAGTAAAGATTATACCCTCAAGGAATCTCATTCTGCAATAAGTAACAATGCAAACAAGGAATTTTATAAATAACATGAAACATTTTTTTTCTACGCACGCAAAATCCTGTCCATTATTATATTAGTCACACCCTTAAATAAGAGGATTTTGTTTGACAATTTAAAAAAAATAATAATATAAAGAAAAAATAGTATTAATGTACACGCTCTTAGCAGGAATGCAGAAAGAAAGTGATCTGGGAAGTATGAATGCAGGAGTGGGACCTTAAAGGGGTTGTAGAGGTATTTTTTTTTTTTTTAAATAACAAACATGTTATACTTACCTCCACTGTGCAGCTCATTTTGCACAGAGTGGTCTTCTGGGGTCCCTCGGCGGCTGTCTCAGCTCCTCCCCGCAAGAACTAAACACCTTCATGCGAGCTCTATCGCATAGTGTTTAGTTCTTGCAGGCGCGCTCCCGTGATACAGCCGGCGGCTATAGGCGCTGACTGTATCACTCGGCCCCACCCCCCCCGGCGCGCCGCATCATTGGATGTGATTGACAGCAGCGTGAGCCAATGGCTGCGCTGCTTTCAATCCATCCACTCTAGCCAATCAACGGCCAGGCTGAGCGGCGAAGAGGAAATAGGGGGCGAGCACAGCAGGTGAATGGGCTCAGGTAAGTAAAATGGCTGGGCTGGGGGGTGCCGGTATTGTCAGATGTTTTTTCACCTTAATGCATATGATACATTAAGGTGAAAAAACGTGAACCTTTACAACCCCTTTAAAGGCATTGTTTTCTTGACAAAAAATGGCTGTGTGTTGAGTTATATTGAGGGGACAGCAAATTTACACTGTTATACAAGCTGTACACTCACTACTTTACATTGTAGCAAAGTGTCATTTCTTCAGTGTTGTCACATGAAAAGATAGAAGAAAATATTTACAAAAATGTGAGGGGTGTACTCACTTTTGAGAGATACTGTACGTAGCACTGGAAGCCTGGCTAAAAAACTCCCAGAGATGACATCAACCTGCCTTTTTGCTAAGACACTGCTGAGAGTCATTGCTCACCCCCACCATTGTAGGAGCAAGCTCTCAAATGCTGAGCTCAGAGCCACTCCTTGGAGAGAAAGCGCATGTCAGGGGGTTTTAAATCAGAGAAAGAGCGCCCTCCTGGGCTGGTGGGGGTCAGCAGTAACAGCCGGGAGCTCTTCTGGCTGGGTCGTTAGTAAGGGTTTCCTGTTTTCCAACATAAGTTCACTATTAGGGTCCTTGCGCATGGGCATAATAAATTACTGACCTATTTACACAGTATCTTACAGAAAAAACATGCATAGTAAAATGGAAGTAAAGTCCATAAAGTGTTTGCATTTATACACGTATAAACATTCAAACCTCTGTATAAGTAAACGTTCATAAAATTCTTCTTCTATTCATATTTTCAGCCAGGCTTAAATATACACTATATTGCCAAAAGATTTGTGACGCCTGCCTTTACACGCACATGAACTTTAATGGCATCCCAGTCTTTGTCCGTAGGACTCAATATTGGGTTGGCCCATCCTTTGCAGCTATAACAGCTTCAACTCTTCTGGGAAGGCTGTCCACAAGGTTTAGGAGTGTGTCTATGGGAGTGTTGGACCATTCTTCCAAAAGCGCATTTGTGAGGTCAGGCACTAAAGTGGATGAGAAGGCCTGGCTCTCATCTCCGCTATAATTCATGCCAAAGGTGTTCTATCGGGTTGAGGTCAGGACTCTGTGCAGGCCAGTCAAGTTCCAACCCAAACTTGCTCATCCATGTCTTTATGTCTTTATGGTGTCTACAAAATAGGGGATAGTTTTATGGCATTTTTATTATTAATTTTTTTTTATTAGTAATGGCGGCGATCTGCAATTTTTATCATGACTGCGACATTATGGCGGACACCTCGGACACTTTTGACACTATTTTGGGACCATTGTCATTTATACAGCTATCAGTGCTATAAAAATGCACTGATTACTGTGTAAATGACACTGGCAGGGAAGGGGTTAAACACTAGGGGGTGATCAAGGGGTCCTAGCGAGTGATTCTAACTAGAACATGACAGAGATCACTGCTCCTGGTGACAGGGAGCAGTAGAACTGTCATGTTGCTAGGCAGAACAGGGAAATGCCTTGTTTACATAGGCATCTCCCCGTTCTGCCGCTCCGTGACACGATCGCGGCACTCGACGGACATAGAGTCCGCGGGACCTGCGGTCATGGAGCACGCAGGGCGCGCGCGCCCACTATGCCGCGATTTAAAGGGGACTTACTGGTACGTCCCTTTGCGCAGCCATGCCATTCTGCCGACGCACATCGTCGCGCAGTGGTTGGCAAGCGATTAAGAACTATTTTCAGTGTAAAGAAGAACAAGGAGTCCTGGCAGTGATGGTTCTGCCAGTGGTGGCTGGTGCTAACAGAAAACTAACGCCACCCCTCTGAGGACAGACGGAAAGGCAGGAGATGCACAAATTGCTATCAGTGGATATGATGGGCTATTTTCTATGCTCTCCCTGTGTATCTATAGGATGCCAGTCATTCACTCACCAGGTTCATGCTCTCCCGACTTACCGGAGATCTCTTTGACCAGCAGCTCCTGGCCCTTGTAGCTCCATCCTATGGTGTAGATACGGCTGATGGAGGGACATTGCAGCCACACAGTCACCAGCACCTCTCGTAACTCGGGGTAGCAGTGATACTTGGAGATGCCCCCCTGTTCCCGGCTCAGCCTGCGCCTCCTGCCCTTGGAGGACGAGCAGCAGCTGATGAGCAGAAGAAGGAGCCCGCAGGCAGCCAGCCACAGAGAGCCCTGGCTTAGACTCCCTGGCCAATAGGGTCTGAGGACCCGCTTTGCTTCCTTATTGGCCAGGAGGAGAATCAGGAAGACAATAGTGAATATTCATTCGCTATTGTCACACAAGTGGGTGGGCTCAAGGCGCAGTGCCCTACTCCCCGAGCCCACCCTTTTTTGAAGCCAATTAGAGCCTCAGGCTCTAATCATTTGCTTAAAAAATTTAAAAAAAAACACTGAAATCCATGCGTCCGGCACCCTGCATGTAGATTAGGGGCCGGCTCATGGATTAGGGGGGCGGCGCCAATGCATCACTAATAGATGGGCCGCCACTGGGTTTGGCCCCACAGAGCCCTTATCTCACCATCATGGAGTCTGGGATGACATGAAGAGGCAGAAGGATTTGAGGCAGCTGACATCCATAGAAGATCTGTTCTTAGTTCTCCAAGATGTTTCGGAACAACCTACCTGCCGAGTTCCCTCACAAACTGTGTGCAAGTCTACCTAGAAGAACTGATGCTGGTTGAAGGCAAAGAGTGTTCACACCAAATAATGATTGGATTTGGATTTCTCTTCTGTTCATTTACTTTCCATTTTGCTGACCAATAAAAATAAACTATTAACACTTCTATTTCTGAAAACATTCACAGCACACCTGCCTAAAATTTTGCACAGTACTGTATGAAGGCGTGTACAAACATATGGATGAGCACACATGTAAATTACTGACTACAGACACTAATTTTTCTATTTTTGGTTTTCGGACCTGAAGGCAGTACCATACTACTGATCTGTGTGCATTCAATTATAGAAAATGTACTTCCCTTGCCCAGGAAGGTTAATACATGTGCAAAAACTCCTGTAATATGCCTGAAAAAAAACCCACTAGATATGTGCAATTCGTTTCATTCCGAATTCGTTTTTTTTAACAAATTTCAACAAATTTGTTAATTCAGAAATATCCGAATTAACGAAAACTCATTGAATTAATTTTTCCAAATATTTGGAAATTCGATCATTCGGAAATTAGAAGATTAAAGCTATTGGAAATTCAAAAATCTGAAAATAAGAATGAAAATCCGAAAATTCTAAAGAACAAAAATCAGAAAATAAGAACGAAAATCCGAAAACCCAAAAATTTGAAAAGCTGAAATAATAACTAACTAATAATAACTTAACTATTACTAAACTATTCAATTATGGGTATTGGAATTTCCTTTCAAATATGGCTGTTAGTGAACATAACAAATACGATTTTATCTGAAGTTACAAATGATCCCAAATACCGAATGCTGTATCGTAACGAATGGAACGTAACAAATTACTTTCTTATTATAATTATTAATTATTATTATTATTATTTATTATTAATTTGTTCAGTTCCACTCCTTTAGATACGGCATTCGTTATTTCAGATAATTCATAACTTCGGATAAATTTGTATTCGTTACGTTCACTAACAGCCAAATTTGAAAGGAAATTCCAATACCTCGAATTTAATAGTTAGTAATAGTTATTATTAGTTAGTTATTATTTCAAATTTTTGGATTTTCTTTCTTATTTTCGAAGTTTCGAATTTACGAATTCACGAAAAAACTAAATACGGATGAAAAGAAAATGAAAACGAACAAATTTTTCGGCAGTGCACATGTCTAAAAAAACACTCCAAAATCACCAGGTGAGAAGCTCATTTTATTTTTCCTTAAAAAATAATCCTAAATATACTGTAAGTGTAAATTATTCAACTTTTTTTCTTTTTTTTTTTTTTTGAGGGGGAGGGAGAGTAAGATGACCTATGGCAGCAAAATTTAAATTTTTACAAGATGTTAAAGTAAAAAAAAAAAAAAAAAAGAATTAAACTTCTTTACATTGTTTTCCATCCTCTGTATTCCACATTTAGTTTGCAGGTGGTTTTTCCATGGCACACTGCACAGCCTGAATAGGGGAATCACCTGAAAACTACATCGGCACAACTTACTTAAACTTAAAAGCGTGCACAAAGTCGTGTAAACCTTTTTTTACACATGCATATCTTGGAACCTTGCTGACCCTGAATATCTGCACCAATTGACATCCAGTTAGACTGAATATGAAGGGTGATATCAGCCTCTCTACAGGAGTCTGCAAGAATACAATGAGTGAAATGAGTCACATCCCTTACCTGATGATCTGTATATTCTCCGCAGGTGTGTGCCCCTCTGCTCCCTGGTTGTAGCATTTATATATATCAGGTTGGTCCCTTACACTTTCCATATGAGTGGACCCTGACCACAGATCAAAGGGTTATTATTTTTTATTTTCAAATTTAAAGTGTATGTCTAAGCAGAATAGGAAAAACCTATTCAGTACATACACTATACTGTCAAAAGATTTGTGACGCCTGCCTTTACACGCATGTAAACTTTAATGGCATCCCAGTCTTAGTCCGTAGGGTTCAATATTGAGTTGGCCCACCCTTTGCAGCTATAACAGCTTCAACTCTTCTGGGAAGGCTGTCCACAAGGTTTAGGAATGTGTCTATGGGAATGTTTGACCATTCTTCGAAAAGCAAATTTGTGAGGTCAGACACTGATGTTGGACGAGAAGGCCTGGCTTGCAGTCTCCACTCTAATTCATCCCAAAGGTGTTCTATCGGGTTGAGGTCAGGACTCTGTGCAAGCCAGTCAAGTTCCTCCACCCCAAACTCGCTGATCCATGTCTTTATGGACCTTGCTTTGTGCGCTGGTCCAAATCATTTGGTGGAGGGGGGATTATGGTGTGGGGTTGTTTTTCAGGGGTTGAGCTTGGCCCCTTCCTTCCAATAAAGGGAACTCTTAAGGCGTCAGCATACCATTTTGAACAATTTCATGCTCTTAACTTTGTGGGATCAGTTTGGGGATGGCCCCATCCTGTTCCAACATGACTGCACACCAGTGCACAAAGCAAGGTCCATAAAGACATGGATGAGCGAGTTTGGGGTGGAGAAACTTGACTGGCCTGCACAGAGTCCTGGCCTCAACCCAATAGAACACCTTTGGGATGAATTAGAGTGGAAACTGTGAGGCCTTCTCATCCAACATCAGTGCCTGACCTCACAAATGCGCTTCTGGAACAATGGTGAAACATTCCCATAGACACACTCCTAAACATTGTGGACAGCCTTCACAGAAGAGTTGAAGCTGTTATAGCTGCAAAGGGTGGGCCAACTCAATATTGAACCCTACGGACGAAGACTGGGATGCCATTAAAGTTCATGTGCATGTAAAGGCAGGTGTCCCAATACTTTTGGTAATATAGTGTATCTACACCCTCTAACCTCTTCTTACGCAGAACATTAAAGTAAATGATTTTAATGTCCAAACCTTCTACTAGGGTCCTTTCGGGAATTCAGATACTATTCTATTGTTTTTTTTTATTTTTTATTCCCCAATATCTGTAAACCTAGGAAGCACGCAAAGCAAATAAAGCAAAAAAAGCAAATACTTTTTTTGGAAATGTTAGCCATACACAGGTAGGCTTCCTTAATTCAGCCCCCTAGGCCTGAACAAGTGAAAGTTAATATATTTCCCCAACCAAGCTAAACAACATGGATGGAGGAATCTCCAGTGCTGGCTATTGGCACTTATAATTGCCTGAATACCTGAACCCGTGACTGCATCAGGTAGGATGCTATCACTGTTCAGTCGGTGCCACCATTTTCAGTTAGAGAGCATACTTTTCTTTTCTTTTTTTCAACTTTTTCACTACCTGGGGATGAGGCAAAATGCCCTGGGTTCAGTTTTGCAGGGATTCAGGGAACTTCAAAGAGAAAAAAAAAAATCATGCGACTGATTGCGATGGTACCACAATCCGAACGACAGCTCCCCGATCTGTCATCAGCGAAAAAAGGGAAGTGGCGGGGATAGTGGTGACATCATTGCCCAAATATGGCCAGTGGCCATATTTGGTCAGTGATGTCACTGCTATCCCCACCCCTTTGCTTATGTGATGTAGGTTCCCAGTGACATCAGTGGTTCTTAGGGACACAGTAGGTGCAAGCACATGTGGCCTCCTTAGGAACCAGTGGTAGAGGGAAGCTGTCATATACAGAAGTGGAAATGGGTGCCTGGGGTCACCTCATAAGTGCCCCTGGAAAAAGGGAGAAAAGTTTGGACTATCTCGGTACCTCAAGGACGTAGACAAGGATATGTATAATTTTATATAAAAGAAATGTAATAATGTATAGAATATAAAATCATTGTGGAACAAAACCACATTGATAAAATAATTAGATACAGTTGATAGTTACAGCCTTGTATGCTGCTTTGAACAGCTATACAAGAGGTGAAAATGACCCCCAGTATTGAAGTGGGGTGTGGAAAATGATGCGTCTTGGTGATTGTCCTTTACTAGTGTTGCAGCAATTGCTGCTTCTTTAGAAGGAGCCATTTGTAAGCATCTACTATGATATATGGATGATGGTACTCACCCCTATCCCACTAAAAACTCTCAATTGAGGCAATATCCTATTGATAATATACAGAAGTGGTAGAAATACTGCTTCTACATACAAAGGCATGGGGTCCCCCCAAAATTCATACCAGACCCTTATCTGGGCATACAGCCTGGCAGGTCAGGAGCGCCCACCTATCCTGAAACATAACCAGCCCACATGCCCTCAACATGGGGCATCCAAAGGGTCTGGTATGGAAAAGGAGGGAACCCACGCCAGTTTTTTTTTTTTTTTTAATCAGCACTGTTTTTAAATTCAGCTGTCAGCGGGGAAACCGATTGACAGCTGACTCATGATGCTGCGGCCGGCTTCCCGACCCCGCTCCTTAAAAACCAGCTTACACTGCGCCCTGATTGGGCAAAGCTTTGCCCAATCAGGGCGCAGAATGCATTGATACATGTCCCCCAGGGCAGCACCCGGACCCCCATACCCCTTTGATGGCCAGTTACTTGCATATAAGCCTTCAAAATGGACACTTTTGATTTTTCCTGTTTGGCTCCCATAGACTTCAATTGGGTTTGCCGTTCGGGTTAAAACTTTTCCCCTGTTGGGGAGTTCTGCTGCGAACCAAACAGGGGGGTGTTTGGCCCATGTCTAGTAATGATCTAAAAAAGGAGCTCAGAGCTTCACCTGCTCAAAAAGACAATACAAAGTATTCACTTTTTTTGTGATTTCCTAACTAAAAAATATAGTCTTATTTAACTGACTATTATAAATAATGAAAAAAGATGTACAATGAAAACCATTGTGCATTCCCCTTTATTGATCTCCAGAACTCCATTGACAACATTTTTACTTTCACTATTGTTATCTCTTCCTTTCATAGTGTTATTGCACTGTATTCCCAAAAGCAAATAAAGATAATCATCATAATCATTCAAGCTTATCTGTAATTTTTTTTATAACTTCAAGATAATTGTCTACTGATTTATGATTAGTGTGTCTATGTAAACAGGGCTGCCACCCGTATTGATTAAAGGCATTTCTCATGTCCCTTTATGCGGATGATATGCTTATTTACCTTGCTGAGCCCTAGTCATCCCTTTCCGCTTTATTGAGTATAATCCGAGACTTCGGTCACTATTCCAGATTTCCAGGTTAACTGGGAAAAATACTTTATGTTCATGTTGGATCGGGAGGCCTCGATTACTTTACCACCCTCATGTCCTTTAATTTGTCCCAAGTTTTAGGTATTTAGGTGTTATAATCCAACAATCTATATCTCTTTACCTTGAAAATAACTTAGACCCTCTTATTAGTAGACTTAAGTACCTTAAAAATTTGGTTAAATCTCCCCCTGACACTACTAGGGAGGATAAATATTTTTAAAATGATATTCCTGCCATGTTTCCTCTACATATTGAGCAATTCCCTGGTATATATCTCCAAAAGCAAATTCCATGAGATTGACTCCATTATTGCCAACTTTATTTGGGGGGAGGGGGCGGCTTGAATTGCTAAAGATGTGCTATAGCTACCTGTCATGGAAGGAGCCTAGCGCTCCCTAATCTCCACACTTATTACATAGCCTCTCAGTTGGCCCATGCACACTGGTAGTTCTACTCTGAAGTTAATATGCGTCACAGCTCTGAAAAGCGACTATTCTCACTTCCTATGAATCCCTACAAAATTTGATCCACCTTCAAACCACGAGGGGGAAGGGACAGTATGAAGGTTAGCCATGACTATATGGCTATTCAAATTCTCGAAACTACTCCCTTCTACAGTTGACAAAGTATTCTCGCCCAATGCTCCTCTCTGGAATAATCCATGTTTACCAGAATTTTTTCGAAGGATGGATGGGGCGTTTTGGTTTAGGCGGGGGGGGGGGTGAAACTAATCTCTCATCTGTTTCTCACAAACATATTCAAATCCTTTGAGGAGTTTTGCAGGGATTTTTATCTTCTCCCTTTGACCTATTTCAGATACCTTCAACTGCAACACACTGCAGCTGCACAATTTGGCTTACGTAATATTACCATACAATTCTCTTCATTGGAACGCCTCTTGGTTGACCACCACCGCACATCACCACCACTACGAGGGAGAACCTTACCCCAGACGCCTCCTACCATGTCCCAGAGGAACCCGGCGTCCTCGCAGCCACCGCGGACCGACCCCACGAGACAGGGGCAGCTATATTGCTTCTTCCCCAGGACTCACGGGCAGAGCCGCGAGGCTTCCAAGATGGCGCCGGCCACGAAGGCCCAGAAAGCAACCAAGGCCTCCCAGAGCGCCCCCGCCCGGCTCCAGCAGCCTGCAACTTCCCAGATTCCCTCTCCAGGGTCAGTGAGTGGATCTGTCCCCCCTACCACCTCGAGCTCTCCGACATCCCTGGACAGGGGCTCTGAAGCCCTAGACCCCCTGGGAGATGAGGACATTAGATGCCATATTTGGTCACTCCCTACCAGGGAAGACCTGGAACGCTTTGCTGACTAAGTGGAGAAAGCTCTCAAAGAGAATATTGCACAGCTAAAAGCTGACACCTCACACCTGGGTGGCAGAATGGAGTCCCTAGAGCAGAGATTTGAAGAAACCCTCCCTGTTATTTCTATGCTGCAGGACAAATGCATCACACAGGACCAGCAAATTAAAATCTTGCTTTGCCAGTTGGATGACATGGAAAACTGCAGTCGATGGGCTAATATTAGAATTAGGGGCCTACCAGAAACAACGGCCTCTAAAGACATTATCCCCACCTTGGTGGGCATTTCAAGGAAATATTGGAACTGCCTGCCACAGCCACGATAGAGATAGATCGCGCCCCTAGGGCTATTAAGGCCCCCTTCTCATGATATGGACAATCCGAGGGACATCATTTGTAAGTTACATAAATACACGCTTAAAGACCGCATTATACAAAAAATGCGTGGCAAGCCCTACTTTGATTTTGATGGCGCATACTTATCCTTCTATCAAGATATATCCAGATGCACCCTCATGCAGCACAGGGCACTTCGCCCTCTTCTGGCAGCCATCAAAAACGCAGGCCTGCAATACCAATGGGGCTTCCCCTTTTTTCTTCAAGTGACCAAGGAAGGTAAACCTGTGACCCTACGCACTAAAGATGACCTACCAAACTTCCTATCCTCTCTCGGACTGGATCCTGTGAACTTTCTGGGTTGGAGGGGATCATCAGATTTTCCACCCGACCACTTCAACCCCAACCATGGCTACCTGCCAAATGCAGAAGTCGCAGAAGAAGCCACCCTTCTGACTCCTCGCCAGGCCCGGCTACTTCTAGAGACTGATAGAGCAAACCTACCTATCCTCTGTGTTAGGCCCCTCTCTATCAAGAGAAACCCCCTCTGCTCCTGTGCAATAAACCTCCCTGAGATGCCTGAGCTGGGTCTTAAATAATTGCACGTATTGTGCTAATTGGCATAGACTTCCTTCCTGTTCCCCAGATTGGTAGAGTAGGTCTGGGATCCAAATGCACTAGCTTCATCTTGACTACCCTTACCTAGTTTAACCCGCAACCCGCTGATAGTTATCAGGATAAACAACCCACCCTCTCCCTCCCTTGTTGCACATCGTTAAATGTGGTGGAAGGAGACGGAGGCCCCTCACCTTCCCCCCGTGTTGGCACACTTTCCCCACGTAGGCCACCCTTTCTTGGGTATTGATCCCCATTGGGATCCTAGCTCATGGCTCGGGACCTCAGTCAAGTGATTGCCAGACCGTTGTTCCTAATTTTTACAGATAGTCTACTGACTGGAATGGTACCAGCTGATTAGAGAAAAGCCAATGTAGCACCTATATTTAAAAAGGGCCCAAAATACAACCCTGGGAATTACAGACCAGTTAGCCTAACATCAATAGTATGTAAACTCTTGGAGGGGATGATAAGGGACTATATACAAGATTTTAGTAATACGAACAGTATCATTAGCAGTAATCAGCATGGATTCATGAATAATCGTTCTTGCCAAACCAATCTATTAACCTTCTATGAGGAGGTGAGTTGCCATCTAGATAAAGGAAGGCCCGTAGACGTGGTGTATCTGGATTTTGCAAAAGCATTTGACACAGTTCCCCATAAACGTTTACTGTACAAAATAAGGTCCATTGGCATGGACCATAGGGTGAGTACATGGATTGAAAACTGGCTACAAGGGCGTGTTCAGAGGGTGGTGATAAATGGGGAGTACTCTGAATGGTCAGGGGTAGGTAGTGGGGTTCCCCAGGGTTCTGTGCTGGGACCAATCCTATTTAATTTGTTCATAAACAATCTGGAGGATGGGATAAACAGTTTAATCTCTGTATTTGCAGACGATACTAAGCTAAGCAGGGCAATAACTTCTCCGCAGGACATGGAAACCTTGCAAAAAGACCTGAACAAATTAATGGGGTGGGCGACTACATGGCAAATGAGGTTCAATGTAAAAAAATGTAAAATAATGCATTTGGGTGGCAAAAATATGAATGCAATCTATACACTGGGGGGAGAACCTCTGGGGGAATCTAGGATGGAAAAGGACCTGGGGGTCCTAGTAGATGATAGGCTCAGCAATGGCAGGCAATGCCAAGCTGCTGCTAACAAAGCAAACAGAATATTGGCATGCATTAAAAGGGGGATCAACTCCAGAGATAAAACGATAATTCTCCCGCTCTACAAGACTCTGGTCCGGCCGCACCTAGAGTATGCGGTCCAGTTCTGGGCACCAGTCCTCAGGAAGGATGTACTGGAAATGGAGCGAGTACAAAGAAGGGCAACAAAGCTAATAAAGGGTCTGGAGGATCTTAGTTATGAGGAAAGGTTGCGAGCACTGAACTTATTCTCTCTGAAGAAGAGACGCTTGAGAGGGGATATTATTTCAATTTACAAATACCGGACTGGTGACCCCACAATAGGGATAAAACTTTTTCGCAGAAGAGAGTTTAACAAGACTCGTGGCCACTCATTAAAATTAGAAGAAAAGAGGTTCAACCTTAAACTACGTAGAGGGTTCTTTACTGTAAGAGCGGCAAGGATGTGGAATTCCCTTCCACAGGCGGTGGTCTCAGCGGGGAGCATTGATAGCTTCAAGAAACTATTAGATAATCACCTGAATGACCGCAACATACAGGGATATACAATGCAATACTGACACATAATCACACACATAGGTTGGACTTGATGGACTTGTGTCTTTTTTCAACCTCACCTACTATGTAACTATGTAACTATGTAACTCCCCCCTTGTGGGACGGGGCCTCGAGCATGACTCACAGATGTCTAGAATGTTACGATGGCTTCTTCCATCTTGTTTTGTCTGTTATGTTTTTGATGCTCAATAGGGATGAGCCGAACACCCCCCCGGTTCGGTTCGCACCAGAACCTGCGAACGAACCCATTAAAGTCTATGGGACTCGAACGTTCAAAATCAAAAGTGCTAACTTTAAAGGCTAATATGCAAGTTATTGTCCTAAAAAGGGTTTGAGGACCCGGGTCCCGCCCCAGGGGACATGTATCAATGCAAAAAAAAGTTTTAAAAACGGCCGTTTTTTCGGGAGCAGTGATTTTAATGATGTTTAAAGTGAAAAAATAAAAGTGAAATATTCCTTTAAATATCGTACCTGGGGGGTTCTATAGTATGCCTGTAAAGTGGCACGTGTTTCCCGTGCTTAGAACAGACCCTGCAATAAAGGAATAAATCATTTAAAACTGCTTGCGGCTTTAATGTAATGTCGGGTCCCGGCAATATGGATGAAAATCAGTGAGACAAACGGCAAATGACCCCCCCCCCAGTCCATTACCAGGCCCTTTGGGTCTTGTATGGATAATAAGGAGAACCCCGCACTCAAATTAAAAAAAGGAAAGGCGTGGGGCCCCCAGGCCCTATATACTCTGGACAGCAGTATACAGGCGGTGCAAACAAGACAGGGACTGTAGGTTTGTTGTTAAGTAGAATCTGTTTGTAATTTTGAACTGGTACATTTTTAAAGTGTAGCTCCAGCCAAAAAAATCTATTTTTAAGCTTTTTGGATAACATAGGTAAGGGTTATCACCCCTGTAACATTTGTTTTGCTGTCTGTGCACCTCTTCAGAAGATTTCACCTCACTTTCTGTCTCAATGACAAATGTTTTTGGAAAATTTTGTTTTTTTAGTGAAACAAGGATTGGTGATAAAGCATCAATGAAGAGGAGACAGGTTTTTCCCATATTAACTCTTACAGGAGAGAATTTCCCTTCCTAGGGGTAGATTTCATCTCACTTCCTGTTGTCTCCTTCCGTTTGCAAGTAGGAGTCATTTGTAAGTTGGATGTTTGAAAGTAGGGGCCTGCCCTATATACTCTGCAGAAATTGGGGCCTTAGGTGTTGCCACAACACTGTAAGCCCTCACAGTTACTCTTGGTGGGCGCTGGAACGGGCCCTGCTGTGAAATATTTTTTTTTTTTTTGTCACATTCAGTCGACCATATAGAGAGGCATTAAATCAACTTTGCAGTTCATTTGTCTACCAGCCCACTCTCTTTTGTCTCATCATTGTGACTCTTGCCATATCAAAAAGAGAAAAAAGTTCCTTTGAAACCAAATATGTGACGTGTCTAATCTAAAGCCTATATCGTGTGCAGCGGTTTATCATTAGCTGATTTGACAACATTTCCTTCCTTATCTATTTACCCCCCCCCTCCTCCCCCCACTCCCCCCCAACCCCCCGCTCCCCCCATCCCATCTCTCCAAGGTCTAATTTTTCCTTCTCCCTTATTCTAATCCAGTCAATAATTCTTAAATACAACACCACGTTTTTTTAAATTTCACCCAGCGTTCCCACTCCGCTGAGCTCCTATTTCTTGCTTCCGCTTCCGAGCTTGTCCTAGTCTCTAAGTAATAAGTTTCTTCTACTGCATCTATCCATTCCCATACCTCAGGGCTCTCCTTCCTCTGCCAGTTCTTCGGGATTGTTCGCTTTGCAGCATTCAGGAGGTGAGGGACCAATGATTGCTTGTATTTTTTAATGTCTCCAATGCCCCCATGGAACAGGACCTCCCATGGGTCTCTTGGCACTTCTATTCCTGTTATTTTCTTTATTAGGTCAAGTATCTTACTCCAAAAATGTTTTATTTTGGGGCATGTCCACCAAAGGTGCGCCATCGTTCCAATTTCATCACACCCCCGCCAGCAAAAAGCCGTTCTATTTTGATATTTGCTTGTTATCTCTGGAGTAAGATAACTTCTACTTATACATTTATAGTTCATTTCTGCTGTCCGCGCATCCACTGCTGAGTTGCAAATCATATTAAGAATTCTTTTAATTGTGTTTTCCCCTTTCTTTGTGCCTAATTCCCCATCCCATTTGCTTATAAATGGGGGCTTCTCCAGCTGGTCAGTCTTCATCAGAGCTTTGTAAATTTTTGAGACAATATTTCTCGGATCATCTGTGTCACATAACCTTTCAAAGTCCGTCAGATTGTCCCCTTCCCTTATCGGTGCTGGAAGCTTGCTCACAAAGTGGCACACCTGGAGATACCGCCATTCGTCTAATCCACGTGCCTCACGCCCATTCCTAATTTCTTGTAGTGTCATAATTTTACCCTCCTTTATAATGTGTCTTAATTGTGTCTTTCCCCATAGTGCTTCTTTACCTCCCATAGTTTCTAATCCTGGTGGGAAGAAGTTATTCTCTATAAGTGCCAATAGTGGTGAATTATAATTCCCATTTCGTTTCTTATACACCCCATCCCAAATTCTAAGTGCATTACGTGTTATTATGTGTGTATTTTCTCCTAAAACTCTAGTATGTGGGGGATTCCAGATCAAACTTCCCAGTGATGCATTACTAAGATATTCTTCTATTCTTACCCAGCGTTTTTAATTTCCTCTCTTTGCCCATTCTACTAGTCTAGCCATTACTGCCGCCTTGTAATAATTCTGGACATCAGGCACAGCCAGGCCCCCATGCATTTTCTTTTGTTTTAAAGTCCTGAAAGAGACTCTCGGTTTTTTATTTTTCCATATGAAGCTCATTATTATATTTTTTAACTTTCTCAGATAGAATAAGGGTAATGGTAGCAGTATCATCTGGGACACGTATGTAATCTTAGGGAGTAGTATCATTTTAATAACATTAATACGATCGATCCATGAGATAGCTTTCTTTGCATACCTTTTACATTCTGCTCTTACTGTATCTAACAGGGGTACATAATTTATTGTGAAAATTTTTTAGTTGTGTTAGCTTGATTCCTAGGTATGTTAGTTCTTTTGCCCATCTAAAACTATATATTTTTTTTAGTATCTCAGTTTCTGATTTCTTTAAATTTATATTTAAAATTTCCGATTTTGACATGTTTATTTGAAAGTTACACAGTTACCCATACTCTCTTAGGGCCTTAACCAGTTTGGGCATAGTGATTTCAGGGTCCGAGATGTAAAGCAATACATCGTCGGCATAAGCTGCGACTTTATGTTCGTCTTCTCTGATCTTAATACCCCTGATATCTGGGTCCGCACGTATTGTTGCCAAGAGAGGCTCCATAGAAAGGACAAAGAGCAACGGGGTCTTCAAGGTCTGGAACATGAACCCCCAGTCTACCCTGTCGAAAGCCTTTTCAGCATCAATCGACAGTAGTAGTCCTGGGGGTCCATCCACCTTCATTTTTTGCATCAAGAGTAATGTCCTGACCCAGTTGTCCTTCCCCTCCCTTTTAGTGACAAAACCCACCTGGTCTGGGCTGACCAGGGCGTTCATAGACCCCTTTAACCTCTCGGCCAGTATTTTTGCATAAAGTTTCGTGTCAGTATTGAGAAGGGAGATGGGGCGATAACTTGAGCAGAGTGTTTTTTCTTTTCCCTTCTTCAGGATGATCGTGATAGAAGCCTTTAAAGCCTCCTGACTCATGTCATAGTCCTCTCCCAACCCATTAAAATACTGACACAACCTAGGAATCAATATTTCTTTAAATTTCCTATAATAGGTTAATGTAAATCCATCTGGGCCTGGACTTTTCCCGGTTGCCATACCTGCTATTGCTTTCCTTATTTCTTCTTCGGTTATTGGGGCTTCCATTCCCTCTCTTTCCCCTACTGAAATCCTAGGTAGTTTTGCCCTCTGTAGATATTCATTATTTCTCTTTCTCCTATTATTAAGCAGAGTATCCTGTTTGCGAACTGAATATAGCTCCTGATAGTAATTTTTGAAAACCTCCGCTATTTCATTAGAAGAATACTTTATGTGGCCATCTTTAGTCTGGATTTTTTCTATAAAATTCCTCGCTTTCCGCTTTTGCACTATATTCGCTAGAAGTTTACCTGATTTATTGGCCCAACGATATCTATCCCCTAAGATCTTACTGTGTTTTGCTCTTACTTCTTGTTCCATTAAAGTTTTTAACTCTGCTCTTTTAATGACAATGTGTTTATATAGCACTTGGGAGAGTTGGCCTGTTTGTGCCTTATGTTTCTGTTCTAAACTGGCCAGTTCCTCCTATTAATTTTTGAGTTTTCCCACGTCTCTCTTTCTTCTTCCTTGTTCCTATTTCAATTAATATCCCTCTGATATAAACTTTATGGGCCTGCCACAAAGTAGACTCAGATACTTCTCCCGTGTCATTACTCAAGAAATAGTCTCTCAGTTCTTTACTAATTCTGTTGAACCCTTCGTCCCCACTTATCAACTCTTCATTTAGGCGCCACTGCCCTGGGGGTCTGCTCTTTTCCCCTATTTTTATTTCTATGGTCAGTGGTGCGTGGTCTGAATAAGTTATATTTCGTATCCATAAGTCTGCCACCCTCTCGATTTCTCTATGGTCTATCAGTCCATAATCGATCCGGGAGTATGACTTGTGCACAGGCGAATAAAACGTGTAATCTCTTCCCCTTGGATGTTGCACTCTCCATATGTCTACCAGCTGTAGGCTGGCAAGTTTTTGCTTCATCTTGCTTACTTGGGTACTGTTCTTCGCCTGTGCCATAGCCATACTGTCCAGACCAGGGTCCATACAGAAATTAAGATCCCCCATTAATATCAGTTGCCCTTGTCTAAACTTCGTTAATTTCTCTAGAACCTTAGCAACATACTCTATTGGGTTCTTATTTGGTGCATAAACATTAGCCAATGTATATTCTTTTTCATATAATCTGCCTCTCAGAAATATGTATCTACCTTCTGTGTCCACTAGTCTCTCTTCCAGTACAAACCTGGTTCTTTTTGCAAATCCTATGGCAACACCCGTGTTCTACTTGAGATAGTATCTCCTTGGTACCATATTGGATATTCCCCCGAGGATAATCTTATTCTTGAAAGATGTGATATATGTGTTTCCTGGAGAAATACCACCTCTGGTCCAAGCAGTTTAAGCTCGTTAAAAATACTTCTTCTTTTGTTAGCCATATTTAGCCCTTTGACATTATACGTTATACATTTTATTGTATTAGGTGTCATTTTCCTACCTCAGCATCGCCCCTTACTATCTTAGACCTTGGAGAGATACCCCATTTTGTTATTATACCGGTTATGCTAAGCCCCCTCCCCTTATTCCTCCCCCCTTCCCTCCCACCCATCCCTCTCCCCCCCATCCACCCCCTCCCCTTTCTGGTCAGCTCTAGACCCTTAGACCAATGTGGATCTTGTGTATCGCAACCCACCATTGATCTCCACCACTAAAGGTGGAACTGTTGGCGTATCAGCTTTCCAGCCGTATCTGCCTCGGCGGCCGGGTACTCTAATCATCTCCACACTACTTTCTAGTTTTATTCTTTACATTGCATAGATTTTTCTCCCTCCCTCCTGCCCCCCTCCAACCCCCCCTCCCCCTCCGCTCACACCACCTCTAATCCCAGATCTATCCATCTCTCATTGGACAAATCCAACGTCGCTGGCACCTGTAAACCTAATTTCCTGCAGAATTCTTCCAGCTCATCAGGAAATCTTAGCCTGGTAGATCTGCCATCTTTACTGCCGACTAGGCAGGCCGGGAAACCCCATGAATACTTTATATTTTGGTTTATCATTTGTTCTAGGAGCGGTTTCAGCAGGCGTCTTCTCAGTAGTGTGTCTTTGGCAAGGTCTGCAAATACTTGGATCCTGGAATCTTTGTATTGAAGTAGGGTTTGCCCCCTCAATTTTATCCATATTTTCTCTTTGTCAGAGTAGAATCTAAACCTCGCAATTATGTCGTGACTTCTCTCTGTTCGGCTGTTATCCAGCCTGCCTATTCGGTGCACCCTTTCAATTTTTGGAAAGTCCTCTCCTCTCAGCTCCAAGAGTGGGGCGAAAATGTCTGCTACCGTTTTCCTCAAATCTTCCCCCCTCTTTTCCGGAACTCCTCGGATTCTCAAGTTCTGTCTGCGACTTCTATTCTCCTGGTCCTCTATTCTATAGCATATTTTTAGCTGGTTTTGTTGTTTTGTTTTAATTTGTTTTTTTAGGTCAGAGATTTCTTTTTCTTGTTGCTCCATTATATCTTCTGCCCTTTCTACTCTGGGCAGCAGATTTCCTAAGTCTGTCCTCAGCATACTTATTTCCGTTTTAATCGATACTTCGAGTGCTTTAAACATCTCCGCGATTTCGTTTTTTGAGGGGAGATCAAGATCCTGTCTGGGTTCCGTCATTCTGGATATCTCGTGTGTATTTTCAGTTAATGAGGACTCTCTTGATTGATTGGGAGTCTGTTCTTTCTTTTCGTTCTGACCTTTTTTCCTCTTATCGAGGGCAGTAGATGTTTGAGCTTCTTGGTGCGCACCCCCTGGGCTCCCCCCTGTAGCTAGGTGTTGTTTGATTGAGCTCCCACTTATACTTCCTGAGAGGCTGTCCTTTGATGTCTTTGATGTACCCCCTTTCCCTGCTTTAGTTGTATTTCTGCTCATTATTTGTTTCAGGGAGTTCTATATGTGGTATTTAAATGCTTGCACCGCCCATGCAGAATACCCTAGGATGCTCCTATATTGTGGTGATTTTTATGCACTTCTCAGCAGCTTTTCAGTATTTGTATTTTCCCCCCCAAACCCCCGTTCTTTTAGCTACCACCCTCTGTTTGGATGGAAGCGGGTTGAAAATCCTGTCCTCTGTCTCCGAGCTACTATTGGGGGGCTGATGTTCCCCGCCTCCACCTGGTTTTATTTCACTTTCTGCTAGAGATGGACTGTTCCGAGGCCTTGCTTCCCCTCTCTGTACTAAAACGTAAGTATGCCCAGAACACTAGAAGAGAAGGAGAGCACTGCTAAACAGGGCCAGTCCCACCCTTCTTATGCGAATATTTCAAGGCGTTGCACCACTTTATTGAGGGGTTGGGCAAGGCAGACCTTTACCCTATGCAGGCGAACTGTATCTGTTGTTTCGCCTATCTGTTCATAGCTTAAAAAAAAATCCTAGTGAACGATTTCAGATGCTATGGTGTGGTCAGTATTCATCCAATTATTTTTGACACATTATGTCCCATATTTCAGGAGCAGGCGTCCTGGTGACCTGATGTTTTTTATTATTATGCCTTTGAGAGAAATTGAGTGTCCCAATTTATAATTGAGGTACTGCTACAATAATGGAGCTAATGTTTATTAGACAGAGGATTTCTGGCACTATCCAGAGGTGTATAATGTAAATTTAACGTAGCTGCACTTGTGTCCAAGTACAGCTTCGTGCCAACTATAGTCTCCACGATGAGTCTCCACGATGAGTGTCTCTGGGGGCTATCCAAGCCTCGATAAATTTTTTACTCCAATATATATTATCCCTTCTGTATAGCCCAACGATTGCCACTCCTAGATTGTCTATAGTGTTACTTTCCAGTTATCGAGGTGCAGGTGTCATCGTGTAGCGCAGGTGTATTAAGGAACCTTAGTCAAGATAGTGACCTGTTGTTCTTCCCTATTACGGATACACAATAAGCGATTTCTCACACGTGCTAGTTGGCTCTCGCTTTACCAGTAATTTTAGCTACGACAGCGTCAACAGAATTCACAGTATTTTATATAGCTTTGTGTCATATGACTCTCCGTGATGTATACTGACCAGGAGTAGTGAATATAGCAGGTGTCAACAATTAGCATGTAGTCTCTATTCATAAACTATTCAACATCTCAGTTTTAATTATTTGCAGTGTCTCCTTTGCAGACTTCAGCTATTGCATACCTTAATACTCCACTGGCAATGTTTTTTCTTTCCAGACATCAATTTCTGACATTTTCTTACCTCTGGAGCCCAAACGGAGGCATATCTCTTACCCAGCCACGACCATCTATGTATCCTTGCTCTGAGGATGGCGTTCCTATTGCCGGTTGTTTTATCCTGTCAGGGCTCTGCGAGGTTCCGGGGTTCTCGATCTAAGCGGCGAGGTGGGTGACGTAGGTTTAGTTTGATCCTCTCCTTCCCCCCACCATCTCACCATCCAGTACTGAGGAAGGAACGGGGGGGCAGAGGGGAGCGTGTGGGAACCCTCCGGGGAGAACACAGCCGTCTCTCTATCACCCAGGGCCGTGCCGCTACATCTCTGTTCTCATCGGGATCGAGGCTCCATGCGCATGGCTCGGATGCAGGTCAGCACGCTTTTTGTTTCTCCTGTCCTCGTGGCTTGCTCGCCCAGCTGACAGAGCCGCCGAGACGCCGACTACTGACACGCCGCCAGCTCCTCCCCTCCCGACAGACGCCTCACGTCATCCTCCCCGTCAGCTGCCTGCTGTGAAATATTATATGAAGAATTGTAATTACATGCACCTGTTGAACAGGGGCAGAAAAATTGGGCCTTTGGTGGTGGTGTTGGCATAACACTGTAAGCCCTCACAGTTACACTTGGTGGGCGCAGAAATGGGCTCTGCTGTGAAATATTAGATCAAGAATTGTAATTACATGCCATTGTTGAACAGTGGTAGAAAAATTGGACGTTTGGTGATGGTGGTGGTGCTGGTACCCCAACACTGTAAGTCCTCATAGTTACTCTTGGTGGGCGCTGGAACGGGCCCTGCTGTGAAATATTATATCAAGAATTGTAATTACATGCACCTGTTGAACAGGGGCAGAAAAATTGGGCCCTTGGGGGTGGTGGTGGTGGTGTTGCCACAACACTGTAAGCCCTCACAGTTACTCTTGGTGGGCGCAGGAATGGGCCCTGCTGTGAAATATTAGATCAAGAATTGTAATTACATGTCCCTGTTGAACAGGGGCAGAAAAATTGGGCTTTAGGCACTGGTGCCACAACACTGCAACCCCTCACAGATACTATAGTTGGAGCGCAGAACTGAGCCCTGCTGCAAAGTATTGCATCAAAAATTGTAATTACACGCCCCTGTTAAACAGGGGCAGAAAAATTGGGCCTTGGCCACTGGTGGCGGTGCCCAGAACCAAAAATGTTCTTAGAAGCTATCAGCATGAAAATTGATGAAGAAGAGGATTGTCACTCAGCATAACAGGATAGTGACTCAGCATCAGCATAGGCAGTCTTGAAGGGATCCCACATTAAAAAAAAAAATCAATCGGTTACATCAGCATCAGGTGCTTGGTAGCTGGTGATCCAAGACAGATTAATTTTTATGAAGGTCAGCCGATCGACCAATTCGGTGGACAGGCGCACCCTGTGATCAGTTACAAATTCTCCAGCAGCACTGAATGTGCATTCCGAAAGAACGCTGGATGCAGGACAGGCCAGTAGCTCAATTGCATACTGTGCAAGCTTTGGCCAGTGATCCATCCTCAAGACCCAGTAACCCAGAGGATTTTCGGTGGGAAAGGTGTCCAAGTTTGATCTTGCCCCTAGGTAATCCTGCACCATGTGAATCAGACGCTGGCGATGGTTGCTGAAACCGATCAGACCTTGGGGCTGCGGACTAAAAAGTTGTCTGAATGCATCGGTCAGATGGCCACCTTCTCCACCGCTCTTTCTGTGACTGACCGAAGCAACACGTTGTCCAGGAGGACCAGGAAATTGTAACTTCCCAGGCTCTGGAAACGCGTTGCACAAACCTTTCTGCAAGGCCTCCCGAAGATGTTTCATCCTCTGCTCCCTCTGCGACGGCAAGATAAGGTCCGCAACCATACCCTTGTAACGTGGATCAAGGAAGGTTGCCAGCCAGTAATCATCCCTCCCCTTGATACCACGAATACGAGGATCCTTCCACAGGCTTTGCAGGATCAGGGAGGCCATGCAGCGTAGGTTTGCTGAGGCATTCGGTCCAGAGTCTTCTGGGTCACTAAGGATGACATGATCCGCAGCCACCTCCTCCCAGCCACGTACAAGTCCATGGGTTTCTTTTGACTGTAAATGATCCCTTACAGACTGCTGCTGATGCTGAGTGCCAGGCTCCACCTCCATGCTGACACAATCCTTCTCTTCCTCCTCCTCCTTCCTGTGTGATCAGCAGGCACACAGGAACACTGTCTGTATAAAGGGGGCCTTGAAAGGTAAGGAAGTCCTCCTCTTCCTCCCTCTGTTCTGCCTCAAGTGATCTGTCCATTATTCCACGCAGCGTGTGCTCCAACAGGTGGACAAGAGGGACAGTGTCACTGATGCATGCACAGTCACTGCTCACCATCCTCGTGGCCTCAAATGGTGACAGGACAGTGCATGCATCCCTGATCATAGCCCACTGGCGTGGGGAAAAAAAACAAGCTCCCCTGACCCTGTCCTGGTGCCATAGTTGCACAGGTACTCATTGATGGCCCTCTGCTGCGTGTGCAGCCACTGCAGCATGGCCAACGTTGAGTTCCACCTGGTGGGCATGTCACAGATTAGGCGGTTCTTGGGCAGGTTAAATTCCTTTTGGAGGTCAGCCAGACGAGCACTGGCATTATATGACCTGCGGAAATGCACACAGACTTTCCTGGCCTGCCTCAGAACATCCTGTAAGCCCGGGTACCTTCCCAAGAACCGCTGCACCACCAAGTTAAGGACGTGAGCCAAACAGGGCACATGGGTCAGTTGTCCCTGTCGGAGGGTGAAGAGGAGGTTGGTGCCATTGTCGCCAACCACCATACCTGGCTTAAGCTGGCGTGGCATCAACCACCTCTGAACCTGCCCCTGCAGAGCTGACAGAATCTCTGCCCCAGTGTGGCTCCTGTCCCCCAAGCACACCAGCTCAAGCACCGCATGGCCCTCTTTTTGCCTGCGTGCTTGCGTAGCCCCTTGAATGCCTACATAGCACCGCTGGTTCCGAGGACAAATCAGCACAGGAAGAGGCCATGGAGGAAGAAGAAGAGGAGGGGGTGGAGGAGAAAGGTGTGGCAGAATCACCTCCAACACTATTGCACATTGTCCTGCATCCTTCCCAGCTGCCAGAAGAGTCACCCAGTGCGCAGTGAAAGATAGGTAACGTCCCTGTCCATGCCTGCTGGACAATGAGTCAGCGGTAATATGCAACTTACCGCTGACCGCCCTGTCCAGCGAGGCCAAGACATTGCCTTCCACATGCCAGTAGAGAGCCGGAATCGCCTTCCGTGAGAAAAAGTGGCGTTTGGGAACCTGCCACTGAGGAACCCCACATTCCACAAACTCACGGAAGGGGGCAGAGTCTACCAACTAAAAAGGCAGCAGTTGAAGTGCTAGCAATTTAGCCAAGCTAGCATTGAACCGCTGGGCATGGGATGGCTGGGAGCGAACTTCTTTCGGTGGTGCAGCAGCTGGGGCAGGGAAATTTGCCTGGTACAATCTGACGTCGGTGTACCGATAGCAGATTGCCCGCAAGTACTTGGCTGTGACACACCTAATTCTACACCTTCATTCCTCTCAGTGCAGATTTCAGAGAGGACTGAAGGTATAGTGGGCTTGGAGATCCCAGCTGCTGAGGAGCAAAGAGAGGTCCGCTTTGTTCTTTGGTGTGGGTCTTTTAGGTACGCTTGCCAACGAACTGCATGGCAGGTCGACCTATGTCTGATCAAGCATGTGGTGCCCAAGCGGGTGATGTTTTGGCCATGCGAGATACGCTTGAGACATATGTTGCAAATAGCAGCGGTGAGATCTGATGCACTCGTCTCAAAAAAGGCCCACACCAAAGAACTTTTGGAATAACGTGCAGAGACAGCAGCGCCCTGCACATGCGGAGCTCTGCCGTGTGATGCAGTCGGTGTGCTGCCCTTAAGCTGGCCCCTGGAGGGCATCCTGCCTCATTAGAGATGTGCCTCCTCCTCCTCCTCTCTCCTATCAGGCACCCATGTGGAGTCAGTGACCTCATCATCCCCTCCCTCCTCATCACTGGAGCAAACCTGGCAGTAGCTGGGGGAACATGACTGCCAGATTGCTCTCCTTCTTGGGCACCCCCTCTCTCTGGGCTCACGTTACTGCCTTCCTCTAGCTGGGTACCATCATCGGAGCCTTCAAAACACTGGGCATCCTCCTGGAGCATGTACCCAACACTGGGGTCAAACAGTTCGGGGGACTCCTCAGAAGGACATGGTGGGGTTAGGGAAGGAGTGGCTGATGCCATTGAGCCGAGGGAAGAGGTTGCGTTGGCAGCTGCTTTGCCAGACAAAGTACCCTGAGCCTGGGTGAGAGAGGATGAGGGGGATGAGGATGGCTTGGTCATCCACTCTACCAAGTCTTCGGCATGTTGCGGCTCAACACGGCCAGCTGCCTAAAAAAATGACAAGCGTGTCCCACAGCCACGTGCTGATGAGGATGCACCGTCTCCACGACCAGCACTGTTGCCTCTAGACACAGAGCCCGCTTGCCCCCTTTTATTGGCTTGTGACTGTCTGCCTCTCCTTGTTGGCCTTCCAGACATACTAATGACCTGCAGTGAGATGTAGCTGCACAAAGCTGGAATGTGTGTATATATATATATATATATATATATATATATATATATATATATATATATATATATATATATATATATACTGATACTGCAGCTAGCAGAATCAACTGCCTGCCTGTAGTATTATTAGTATGAGAACAACAGCAATTGTCTTCAGGTAGCTTTAGGTGCACACTGTGCAGAGGACGCAGCAAACTAACTGTAAATACTGCAGCTGCCTGCCTGTGGTATTAATAGGATCAGAACAACAGCAATTGTCTTCAGGTAGCTTTAGGTGCACACTGTGCAGAGGACACAGTACACTAACTGTAAATACTGCAGCCGCCTGCCTGTGGTACTAATAGGATCAGAAGAACACCAATTTTCTTCAGGTAGCTTTAGGTGCACATTGTGCAGAGGACACAGTACACTAACTGTAAATACTGTAGCTGCCTGCCTGTGGTATTAATAGGATCAGAACAACAGCAATTGTCTTCAGGTAGCTTTAGGTACACTCTGTGCAGAGGACGCAGTACACAAACTGTAAATACTGCAGCTGCCTGCCTGTGGTACTAATAGGATCAGAAGAACACCAATTTTCTTCAGGTAGCTTTAGGTGCACATTGTGCAGAGGACACAGTACACTAACTGTAAATACTGTAGCTGCCTGCCTGTGGTACTAATAGGATCAGAAGAACACCACCAATTTTCTTCAGGTAGCTGTAAAAAAAATTCTGTAAAAACACGTGCCTGCCTGTCAGTAGGAAGAGAATAACATGAACAGATCTAGCTAAACTGAATACAGTGTGTGTGTGTATATATATATATATATATATATATATATATATATATATATATATATATACACACACAACACCTAGGATGCATATATATATATACACAATACACTGTAAGTGCAGCTAACTGACTCGCCTGCCTACTCTATCTAACTTAAATCAAATGATACTGTCTCTCTGTCTATCCCTCCGCCGCCGCCGCAACACACTACACAAGGCCGCCATGCAGGCGGCCTTATATAGTGTGGGGCGTGTACTAAACCCCCTGAGCCATAATTGGCCAAAGCCACCCTGGCTTTGGCCAATTACAGCTCTCTGTACAGACGGCGTTGTGATTGGCCAAGCATGCGGGTCATAGTGCATGCTTGGCCAATCATCAGCCAGCAACTCACAGCGGTGCCGCAGTGAATTATAGGCCGTGACGCGCCACTCGAATTTGGCACGAACGGCCCATAACGTTCGAAATTCGATGAACGGTCGAACCTACAATGTTCGAGGCGAACATGGGTTCGACTTGAACTCGAAGCTCATCCCTAGTCGTTATGTGCGCATGCTAAAATGCTTAAGGTCATCTTTTCTGAAAATTTTTCTGACACAAAAACTTAACATTTAAACTAGGTTATACCATTCTAAATATTTCAGGAATCGTAATGCCACAAATGTGTCTCCGGCAGACCACCACAAAAAAGGCACACTCACTATTTCATCATCCTCTTCCAAGTCCTCAATCCTCCTTCTTTCTGGTGAAGACACTGAACTGGAAGAAGACACTGGACTGGAAAACACATAGTCTTCTCCAAACTCTTCATCATCTTCATCCATCATGTCCACTGTGGCAGAGACTTCCTTTTGTGAGCATGTCCGAGGTGGAGTTGGTTTTGGAGGGGGCTGTAAAGGTGCTTGAGGCACTCTTACTGCATCGAATATTGGTAGCAGGTGATTTCTGTGCCACATCTTCAATGGTCCTTTTTCCCCATCAGGTCTGATCTGATACACGGGTAAACCAGGAAGTTGTTTGCACACAACATATGGCTGTGGCCTCCATCGATTCGCCAGCTTATCTTTTCCTGGCACCCCTAAGTTCTTCAGTAACACTCGGTCACCTGGTTGCAAGTCCTGTATCTTTACTTTTAGATCAAAGTTTTGTTTGTTCCGGGACTCCCTGGTGGAAGCATGTTCTATAGCTTTCTCATAGGCTTGTTGTAAGTTCTTTCGCAATCTGTCCACGTATCCCTTGTGTGACACCAAAGGAGTGTTGTCAACTGAAGTGCCAAAGGCCAGGTCAGCAGGAAGACAGGCTTCTCTTCGAAACATAAGTCGGTATGGGGAATAGCCAGTGGCACCACTCTCCGTGCTCTACCAGTGCAGCTATATGGTTACCCCAATGTTGTTTCTTCTCTGGTGACAAAGTCCCCAACATGTTTAGCAAGGTCCGGTTGAATCGTTCAGGTTGGGCATCTCCTTAAGGGTGATACGGTGTGGTACGAGACTTATTGTTACCCAACAAGGCACACAGCTGGTGGATTAGTCGACTCTCAAAGTCTCTTCCTTGATCTGAATGGATCCATACCGTTAACCCATAGTCCAAAAACGTTTCCATGAGCACTTTAGCAACCATGCTGGCCTTCTGATCTTTAGTAGGGTAAGCTTGTGTATAGCAGGTAAAGTGATCTGTCACGACCAAGATGCTATTTCTTCCACCTGTATCGGGTTCCATGCACAGAAAGTCAATGCAAACCAGATCTAGCGGCTCCTGACTCTGCAAGTGACCCATTGGGGCAGCCCTAACTGGCAATGTTTTCCGCTGGATACAGGTCAGACATGAGTGACAATAGCTCTCTACTTCTCCTCTCATATTGGGCCAATAGAACCTGTCCCTAATCAAATGGAATGTCCTTTCTGTTCCTAAGTGACCATGATCGTCATGCAGGGACATCAAGACAGTGGGTCGATGTTTCTCTGGGAGAAACAGCTGAGACTTCTCCTCCCCATCTCCAGTTGGGCATTACCTGTACAATACTCCATCTCTGATCTGTAATCGATCCCACTTCCTGTGCAAAGTCTTGGCTCCTTTGATGAGGCTGCTCAACAATAATCCAGGATTCCACTTGTTCAGAGCTTGAATCCCCAGATGGCCCAATGGATCCTGTTCTTGACCTCTCTTCAAATCTCTCTTTGTCAGCTGAGGTAGGCCTTCTCCTCTCACCTGTGTCAAACCACAGTAACGTCTTGGTATACGAGAGGGGTGAACCCCAATGTATTCCGCAACCACTCTTCCCTTAATGTTCTGATCCAAGCCCTGACACAAGGCTCGTACTCCTTCCTCAGTCACATAAGTCCATTCCTCTGAGTCTTCTTCCCTTCTATGGGGCCTGCGGGATAAAGCATCTGCATCTTGGTTCCCAACCCCGGGTCGATACTTCAGACTAAACCGGAATCTGGCCAAAGCTGCCAGCCATCTGTGTCCGGTAGCGTCCAACTTTGCAGAGGTCAGGATGTAAGTCAAGGGGTTGTTATGAGTCTTGACGATGAACTCGGCCCCATACAGGTAGTCTCTCAACTTATCCAGCACAGTCCATTTAAGGGCCAGAAATTCCAGCTTGTGAACAGGATAGTTCTTCTCTGCGGGGGTCAGACTCATACTCACATAGGCCACAGGTCTCAGACCTCCATTTTGCTCCTGATACAAGACTCCTCCTAACCCTTCTCTGCTGGCATCCACATGCAATTCGTAGGGTAGACCAGGGTCAGCATAGGCCAAGACTGGGGCTTCTGTAAGGCTCTTCTTCATCTGCCAGAAAGCTCTTTCACATTGAGGAGTCCTTTGCTTTTGGGCGGACTCTCTCTTCTTGCGAATACCACTCCTCTTGCTCCTGGCTCCATCTTCTCCTTCCCCCATGACCACTTGCAGCAGCTCATTAAGGGGTCGGGCAATCTTAGCAAAGTTGGCCACGAACCGTCGGTAATAGGAACAAAATCCCAGAACAGATCGTAACTCATTTACCGTTCTTGGCCTGGGCCAGGTGGTGACGGCTTCCAGCTTCTGTGGGTTGGTAGCAACTCTTCCTGCAGAGATAACATGGCCCAAGTAGGTGACTGACGTTCTATAGAATTGACATTTTGTCCAGTGACAACTTCAATCCTTCTTTATAAAGGTGAGAAAATACCTTCTCTTGCTGACTCTCGTGTTTTTCAAGTGTCCTTCCAAACACAATGATGTCATCCAAATACACCAACACCTCTATGAGATTCATGTCCCCCACTATCCTTTCCATCAAGCGCTGAAAGGTTGCAGGGGCCCCCGACAGACCCTGGGGCATTCTACTGAACTCATAGAATCCCAACGGGCAAATGAATGCCGTCTTTTCCTGGTCTTCTGGGTGCATGGGAATTTGATAATACCCCCTCTTCATGTCAAGCACGCTAAACCACTTGGCTCCAGTAAGGCACTGCAGAGCATCTTCGATGCGAGGTGTGGTGTACTGGTCAGGGATGGTGCACCGGTTCAAAGTCCGGTAGCCGATGCACATGCTGAGTGACCTATTTTTCTTCCTTACTACTACGATGGGGGATGCATAGGGGCTCTGAGACTCCTGAATAACTCCTGACCTCTTCAACTCAGCTAGTTGCTCCCGTAAGTCTTCCAGGTCACTAAGAGGTATTCTCCTGGTCCGTTTGCGAAGGGTCTGTCTTCCTGAAGCCGGATCCTATGTTGCACACTTCTTGCACATCCCTCATCAAAGTCGTCTCTGGAACACAACTTCTCCCATCTCATCAACTGGGACCTCACCCTCTTCTGCCAAGCAGGGGACAAAACCTCGGCACATCGCTGGAGCTCCGCTTGAAGCTGCTGGCTATTCTTCAGAGCTTTAGCTTCTTCAGTGAATACAGGGGTGGCAGCATTCACCTGCCCCACCAGCATATGAGCTCCCAACTTAACAGGCTGATCAGTCACATTCCTCAAGCTGATAGGCACCCTTCTTCCTGTTCTTGACAGGTCCCTAGTAGGGACTAATTCAGGGGCCATTTCTAGCCCAGCCGCTCGGGCCTGCTCGTCAATCTCCAGCACCACAAAGGGACCTGGCTGATCACAAGTCAACTTGATGGTGGCCTTCACATGAGCAACCACCCCCGGCTGTAGCACCTTCTCTTGTTCTCCAATCTCCACAACCGTTCCACTCCTCCTTCAGGGGCCTTCTTCTCTCTAGCCACTCTCCGGCAAGCCTTCAGTAACTGGGGATGGATTGGGCTCTTGGTGGATCCCTCTTCAGTCAGCACTGATGATAGCAGTCTTCTCACTAGATCCGTATTGGTTCCTACCAGTATTGAATTATGCCCTGCTCCAGGTGGCCTGGGGCACACGACAGCCAGTGCATCGAAAGCTTCCTCTTTTCCGACGGCGGCTGGCCCAAAGGATATCCGGATGGGGATGTAGCCATCATAAGGGCATTTAGCAGTCCCAATTCCCCAGATCTCTAATTCTTCCAGCTTGCGTAGGGGATGTGACTCAGGTGTTTATCATAAAAGTCTTGATATAGCAGCGTGACTTGAGCCCCAGTGTCTAATAGAGCTCTGGTGTAAACGCCTTCTATTTGCACAGGCACAATCGGAGACAGCCCCACCAGCTTCTCCGGAAGACCAGTAGCATTGTCTGGAGTGTGATTAAGTTTACAAGTTTTCTTCTTCTTGAGTGTGCTCTGTGGGAACCTAACAGTGACCCTAGGTTCTGTTGCCAGACCACTTTTGATTGGACTAGGCTGACAATCTCTCTTAAGGGTGTTCTGATAGGACCTAATTGTGGCCCTAGGTGGTGTGGTCAGATCACTTTTGATTGGACTAGGCTGCTTAGGGGTGTTCTGATAGGACCTAAACATGGCCCTAGGTGGCGGTAATGCATTGACCCTCTGCGCCTGGCTCCGTGACCCCGGTGAAGGGTTACTTGACTGTGGTGATGAGCAGGTTGATTGTGCCACTCTCTTCTTTGGTGGCCTCTTTTTGGCCCTTCTCTTCCTTGGTGCTCTGGAGCTCTGTTTATCATTGGGGGGTTCTCAGTTGGCTCCCTCATTGAGACCCCCCGGCCTTCTCTGCCGGCTGTTCTTTCAGCGGTTTCTGAAATGTCTTCCCCAATTCCATCAACAGTTCTATGTTCACTTTTTTCTGCGGACACTGAGCCTTAAAGTGCCTTGGATCGCCACACTTGTAGCACTTCCGAATGCAAGTTCGCTCGGCCTGAGCTTTAGCTTGAGCCTCCATCACATGCAGCAAGGCTTGTTGTACCTGCTCCTGGACCTGACCCCCTCCCTCTGGCGACTTGACAGGAGTAACCTTCGGGGTGGACTGTTCCACGGGGGTCTTAGTATGCTCCCCCCACTCAGACTCCTGATCACTCTCCACCATGCCAGCATCCACCTGGACGGATTGTGCGACCACTTTCTCACCCTTCTGGGGTGTCTTTTCCACAGGTGTGGCTCCATGGTTCTTATCATCCAGAAGGGCCTCCTCTTCCCTTACTAGTCTCATCAGCTCTGGATAGGAAGGAGCTTCTTGGGTGCCCTTTAACAGTAACCAGAGCACAACTGGATGGTTTGGTCTGGCTCCTTGCAAAGTCCGATCCAACCTGACTCTATTCGCCTCTCGAGGGTCAATTCCCTGCTTTAGAATTATCTGGTGCAGAATACGATCCACCCGAACAACATAATCAGACAACTTTTCTCCTCTCCACTGATGAGTATGATTGAATTTGTACATCAGATCTGGTAGCTTCTCTTCCCTGCCATAAACTGCATTCAGGGCCTCAATATAGTCCATAGCCTCACAATCCAGTTTTCCCCTTTTTAGGCTTCTGATGACATCTGCTGCTGGGCTGCGGAGACTTTCACTGATCCGCTGCCTCTTCACTGCTTCCGACACCTCTCATTCTTCCATCACCTGCAAGGCCTGGTCCATCCAACTGTCAAATTCTTCTTTCCTGTCTGGGGACACGACCGAAAAGGTCTGCAGCTTCCGGTATCCCTGATTAGCAGATGCATTGTGTTTCTTTATCGGGCTGTCAACCAGACGACTCATGTCTAAATAGAAAGAGGCGGGATGCATTCCTGCCATCAGGCTTCCTACAGCTGTGCTGGTTGCAACTGGACTACCGGCCAGACTGGACTACCGGCCTAGACCTTTTGCTAGGCTCACAACGCCCTTCTGGAACTCTGCCAGAATACCCTCTTTCCACTCTAATAGGATATAAGTGCAGTCTTTTTTCAACTCATGTTTCAGGTCCAAGAGGTAGAACCCCTTGCCTGGAGTGGCCATCCTCATCAACTGCCGTACCTCCCTCTCAAATCACCGGACTCCCGGTAGCCTCAGGACTATGGTTTGCTCCAACTGACTTCCATACTCCTGACCCCACTCTGCTGCAGTCCATGATCTCTTCCACCCTGGACACATCAACTGATCTGCTCGGGTGCCCCAGATGGGGTATCTCGGTGGGACCTCCAAATGTAGTGGTACCCCCATGGGGGCTGCTGATTGACTCTATACCCCACTGGCCACCCCGACTCTGCAGACCCTCTCTTACCTCTGACACCTTGGGTTCCATTTTGAAATACCTAGTTAATAATGAGAAACTCAGATAAACTCACTGAACCACTCAAGAATGTTTACTATGGTAAAGAATAACACAAGGAAACTGTATGATTAAACAATGAATGAACACAGGTTATGATTGACAGAAGTATTGTTCAGTGTAATTATATCATTCACTTGTAAATGGTAACAACCTGATTGGGGTATATGTGAACAGTTGTACAGGGAGATAGGCCTTCAATACTTTTAACACATGTAATGAATACTTTCCCACTGAGGCCTCAGCACACAGACCAATACACAAAGAGAATGCACAAACAGTGAATACAGTAATACAATGCAAGTTCTAACTATATCTCACTAAATGGCTCCCCCTAGGTTGCAGTTCAGAGCAGATCTCCAATGTAGAGCAGTAAAGCTTTGAAGAATAAAGTGGTAAATGTTCCTTAATTTCCGGATGCCTTCAGCTAGCCTTATATTATACTGCAGTGTTGACTTGTGTATTTACTTGTAATCCAAAAGAAACAAAAGGGCAATAACCGTAGAATAAGATGGTATTGATTGCTCAGCTGAAGAACTGTTCCCATTTGTAAATTCCTTCTTATATGTGTGAGTAATACAGTACTGACCTTACAGCACAGGGGAGAAAAGCAAGGCCCCAAAGTCTGGTTGTAAGATGTTCAGGTGCAGCAGATCCACAGCCGTGGAACTACAAGTCTCACGAGCAGTTTGTAGGAAAGAAACTGCACTCAGCAATACTGCAGTCACTACTTGGATGGGCAGGTGCCCTCTCACCACTGTGGATCCCAGCAGGTTGGCAGACTCCGTCCGGAATCTCCTTCTGGTGCTTCCGTCAGTGAAGATAGCACTGCCATGCTGTGCTGCTACTCCCGATGGGCGGGAAGGCAGATGGCTTCAAATGCTCTGAAGCGCAGGCTGATTCACCTGCTCGATTAGCAGGGCCATCCACAAAGATTCCTCTGGGTCGGGCGATCTGGCTCTCCGCTGTAGGCTGCAGTCTCTCACTCCTGGTCACACACACACAGACCTCCTTCTGGCAGTTGAATGGCATCCAGAGAGGCTGAAAGCATAGAAAAAGGGGAAAGGTCTGGTGTCCCCAGTAACCCACTTCCATCCCTGTAAGATATAATAAAACGAAGGATTCGCCCCGGGACTTTAAATGAAGTGCCGTTTCCGGGGTTAAATTGGAGGTCAGGCATGGCTTTGATTTCAATCTCACTCTTCACAGAGAACACACACAGCTGTGGAGGTTGCCTGCTGTGATCCATTACTCTTATACTTAAGATATTCACCATACTCAGATACTTACTATATCCACCTTTTGATACCTACTATAATTATGCTTACTTACATATCTTATATACAGTTCATTTTTTGAGCACTTACTGTATTTATCGTCGTATAACACGCACTTTTTTCCCCTTAAAATCAGGGGAAAATCGTGGGTGCGTGTTATACGCCGATCCCCCGCCGATTGTGAGCCTTTTGGCGGCTCTCAGCGGCTTTTGGCCACTTACGGCCATTCTCGGCGGCTCTCGCAGTCCTGCGTGAGCCGGTGAATGCCGAAAGCGAGTGAGAGCCGCCGAGAATGACCGAAAGCGGCCGAAAGCGGCCGAGAGCTGCCGAGAATGGTCGAAAGCGGCCGAGATCCGCAGAGAATGGCCGAAAGCCGACAGGAGAGGCCGAGAGCCGCCGAGGATGGCCGGGAGTGCCCGAGAACGGCGGCGCCATTTTTAAAAGCCATTGCAAATGACACAGGGCAAGGCAGGTGGACACTGACAAGGCTGCAATGAGGGACACGGCTGCAATCAGGGACAAGGTACAGATGGACACTGACATGGCTGCAATGGGGGACAAGGCTGCAATGGGGGACAAGGCTGCATGGGGGACAATGCTACAGATGGACACTGACAAGGCTGCAATGGGGACAAGGCTGCAATGGGGGACAAGGCTGCAATGGGGGACAAGGCTGCAATGGGGGACAATGCTACAGATGGACACAGACAAGGCTGCAATGAGGGACAAGGCTACCGATGGACACTGATGAAGCTGCAGATGGACACTGATAAGGCTGCATTGATGGGCATATAAATGTAAGTTTTTTTCTTAAACTTCCCTCCTAAAAGTTTTTTTCCTTAAAAATCCCTCCTAAACTTGAGGTGCGTGTTATACAGCGGCGCGTGTTATACGCCGATAAATACGGTATTTTTATTTAGTTTTATTTTTGCTTTTTTCTGATATCACAGATTCCACTACACAATCCATCTCTCTCTCTCCTCTCTCTTTTTCTTCTTGTCACTTGCTAGTATCCCTCTGCTATCCTATGTTTTCCACCATCTCCATGTCCCTACCATCCTTGGTCCAGGCCTTTTTTTTTTTTTTTTTTGGGAAAATAGTCTTTATTGAAATTAGGCATAAATTTATACAGCACATTTGAGGTCTATGCATAGAAACATAAAATATAATCACATATGGTACGTTTACATACATCAGCGCCTTGCAAGGCTGGCATTGCATATCAAAGGTATATCTATGGTTAATAGCTCTGTGGGGTTCTAACAGACTGAGTTGGAACGTTTATTATATAGTTGTGCGTTTTGGTTACTAGGTATTGATATTCTTGTTTTCACGCATTACTATACACATGTTTCCCCGTCTCCCAGCCATCCGTCCCAAATCCTTGAGTATTTGTGGCTGTTTCCCCTGTGTTTGTAGATCAACTGCTTGTATGGGAGGGAATTGTTAACTTCCCTCTTCCAGCCTGTTATAGTGGGAGTTACGTTCTGCATCCAAGTCTTGGCAATCACTTTCCTAGCTAAAAACAGGACTTCAGATATAAATGTGGCTTGGTATTTATCAATATCCACGTTTGGAAGAAGACCGAGTATGCACAGTTTTGGATCCAACACCACAGGGGAACCCATTTGGTCGTGTAAGAACTTAATCACTTGACTCCAGTATGTTTGAATAATAGTGCATTCCCAGATTAAGTGAAAGAAGCTACCCCTTTCTGCCTGGCAGTGAGGACACAATATAGGTCGTGTAGGTTGAAACTTCCTTATTATGTTAGGTGTAAGGTATGCTTGGTGAATAATGTATGTCTGTGTTAGCCTATCAGACAGTTTTGGAGATGTTACTTTAACATTTTCTAGAATTTCCTCCCAGTCTGATTCACTAACGGCTCCTATATCTCTTTCCCATCTTGTTTTGGCTTTTTGTATCACTTCTCTAATTCTGGGTAATCTTATGGAGTAGTACAAATTAGATATCAATTTTTGCGAATCGGCTCCCATTATTATATCCAGGATTTGGGGATATTCCAAGATGCTACTTTCGTTTCTGAATTGAGAACGCAAGGCATGTCGGAGTTGTAGGTATTTAAACAATAATTGTTGCGGAATAGAGTATTCTTCCTTAAGAGTTTGAAATGCTTTGGGCCTAGCACTTGCCATTACCTGGTGCAGGTATATAATCCCATATCTGGCCCAAATAGTAGGGTCTGGTATTTTTTTGAGTTCCGCAAGCTGGTCGTTAGCCCATAAAGGAGTGTGAGAGTGAGTATATCCTATTTTAATTTTTTTCTGGGCTAATCCCCATATTCGTTGATGATGTTTGAGTAACCCGTCATTAAATTGTGGACCTTTCCTGCGAACCTGACCCTTTCGTAGTATAATTTGAAGTGGGGAAGATAAGGGACTGTCTGGGCTACTAGATACTAGTGTACTATATCGTTGTCTTTCATTATTATGGTAGTGGTGCATGTGTGACAGTTGTGCCGCTATGTAGTATTCCTGCAGATCTGGCAGAGATGTTCCCCCCATATCTGTAGGGTTTTTAAGGACATTCCAAGCTATCTTATGTCTTTGATGTCCCCAGACAAAGGTGTTCAAAATAGATTCCATTTTTTTGAAAATCCCTATGGGGATATATAGTGGGGCATGCCATACCATGTAGAGGATCTTAGGTAAGATAATCATTTTTATGATATTTATCCTCCCCATTACTCCCAGTGGTAGTTTGGACCAAGCTTGTGTTTTGGTTTTTATCATGTTAAACAATGGTTCTATGTTATTGGTTGTATATTCGCGTAAGTCTCTTGTAACCAGTACCCCTAGATATTTAATAGTGTTTACTCTGACTAATGGTAGTTCTGGGTGTATATTGGTTGGGGGAAACTGGTCTATGGGGAGTATCTGTGATTTTTCCCAATTTATCCGTAGACCTGAGAATTTCCCCATTTTATCTATTGTGTCTAGAGCTGCTTGAAGTGATGGGCCCTGATCGGCTAGATAGAGTATCGTGTCATCTGCATATAGTCCGATCTTCTCTATATAGTCGCCTATTCTGAGACCCACTATGTCCATGTCAGCTCTTATAGCTATGGCCAACGGCTCCACTGCCAGGGCATATAGCAGTGGAGAGAGGGGACATCCCTGGCGTGTGCCTCTTTCTAGGGGGAATTGCTCCGACATACAACCATTAACGAAAACCCGTGCTTTTGGTGACTGGTAGAGTATTTGTACCCACTGTATAAAATTGGGACCGAATCCATATTCTTGTAGACATTCCCATAGAAAAGGCCATTCCACTGAGTCGAAAGCCTTTGCTGTGTCTAGGGCCACCACTACTCTGGTACCTCGATTGTCGTGCTGTGCTTGAATATTTAGAAAAAGTCTTCTTATATTCATGGCCGTATTTTTCCCGGGCATAAAGCCGGTTTGGTCTGGGTGAATTAAAGAAAGAATGACTTTATTTAGGCGGGATGCTAGAATTTTGGCCAGTATCTTAATATCAACTTGAAGTAGTGAGATTGGGCGGTAGGACTCGGGATATCTGGGGTCTTTTCCTGGTTTAGGTAATACTATTATCTGTGCTTCTTGCATTGATGGAGAGAATGTTTTATGTTTAAATATTTGTTGATATAGTTTTTGCAATTTCGGGACTAGTATTTCAGGGAATGCAGTGTAGAATTCTAGTGGTAGGCCGTCTAGTCCGGGGGCCTTAGATTTAGCTAGTTGGGACAGTGCTTCAGATATATCTTCTTGGCTAATGGGGGCGTCTAGTTGCTTAGCCTGTTCTAATGTGAGTCTAGGGAATTGAACTCTGTGTAAGTGATTTTTAATTTCTTGTGCGGAGTATATTGTCTGAGTTTTATATAAATTCCTATAGAAGTTTAGGAAAATGTCTGCAACTTGGTGTGGGTCTGTCACCTCGTCTCCTTGTGGGGTAGCTAGGGTCACCACTACTAGGGGTTTTTCATTTAAATGAGCTAAATATGCCAGTAATTTACCTGCTCGCTCCCCGTGTTCAAAGATTTTTTGTTTTTTGAAAAAAACCTGTTGCCTAGCTTTCTCTATGTGCATTTGGGTTATTACTCTGGATTGCATTTGTACTTTATGGAGATTGTCTGTATTGGGTTCTTGTGCGTATACCTGTTCCAGTTCCTGTAGTTTGTCAGTGGTCAACTGTAATAGCAGTTTAGAGGAATTTTTAAATCTGTTTATTCTTAATGATAATAGTCTACTGGCTTGATTTTTAAAGTTGTCCCATGCTGCAGTATCTGAATCTGTGGTTATTAAGTTGTTTAGTATATATTGTAGTTCTTGCCCTACGCTCTCGAGATCTGGCAGGACCGATAACCAGAATGGATTCAGCCTCCACCCTGAAGTGGGCATCGCTTTTAATAGAGATGCTGTTATCCAACAAGGTGAGTGGTCTGATAGTGCTCGTGGAGCCATACCCGACCCTGTAATTTTGGGTAGCAATGCATTTGAGGCCATTATAAAATCAATCCTGGACATCGTGTCGCAGCTTACCGAGTGACATGTGTATGCTTTTTTAGTCGGGTTTTGCCATCTCCATACGTCTGTTAACGCAAATTCTGTGAAAAGTCTGCAGAGTCTGGTTTGGTGCGGCACAGTCCTGGACGCATCTCCCAGGTCTGGTCTGTCCAAATTTGGATTCATGGTTTGGTTAAAGTCACCCATCCAAATAGCTGGAACTGATGGGTTCTGTGCCATGAATGCCAATCCCTTCAATACTACCTCAATCGAAAAAGGGGGGGGGATATAACATGCCAGAATCAATAGGGAGTTGCCTCCTATGGTAGCGTGTAGGAAGATATATCTTCCCGTTCTATCTGATTCTAGTGCGATTAGTTCAAAGGGCACTCTTTTGGCTACTAATATCGATACCCCCCTTGATTGATTGGTATGCGTACTGTGGTATAACCATCCTATCCATGGTTTTTTTAAGGCTACCTGCATCTGGCCTGTGATATGCGTTTCTGTTAACGCTATAACATCTGCTTTTTGTGATTTTAGAAATGTTAGTGCTGCGGTTCGCTTAACCCTATTCCGCATTCCGCGTACGTTCCATGTTAAAAACTTTACACTGGCCATGTTAGTTTCTGAATGTAATTAGTGTATCTGCCATATTGTAAGATCACAAAATAGTAATACCCCCTCAGTCTGCCCTGTCCACGGTACCAGTCTGCTAATGCATATTTTATTGTTGACTGTATATTGCCTATTTAGCCACATTAAGGTCATAACAATACTTATATTCCCAAAGTAAAACATATAACTTATCCTTTTAACTGTTCCCATCCCTCCCAGCTGCACATCTCCCCAACCTGATGTGAGCATATATACCCAAACTGTCAGCATGTAACATATCATCCAGCGGTTACATTCCACTGGAGGCACATTTCTTAAAAGCAGTAGATGAGTTTTTCTTTTATGCTGATCCAACTTTGCTAAAGGGGCGACTGTTCCCCTGTCGAACGTGGAGCAATAATAATCAGGACTACCACACATTGCAGTTATTGAGTTCCTCTTGCCCTTTTCCCCCCCTCTTTGCATCAGGTTAATTAATGTCCCTTATTCCAGTATACTGTGGTAGAGTTCGTTCCTGTTCTTTAGAGGTCCTGCAAAGCAGATCACTATAGACTGTCCCCACTCTTTTCAAACTGTAAAGGCGCAACCGGTAACTTGCGCAACCTTATTTTATGATCCCCCAAGCTCCATATCAACGTTATACATGAGCTGGCGTTCATGTTCCCATCCATCCCACCCGCACACAATCTGTGTATGCCCCCATTCTTCATATCCCTCATCTGGATTCTGGTTCCCCTCCGAAAAGATCCTGCGCCTCTAGTATTGAAGAATTTTGTTCAAAGTCAGAAAGTACTCACTGTTGTTATGTGAACTTAGACAGATTAAGCAGGTCTATCTCTGCGATCCAGCCATGCTGTCGCTGCCGCCGGGTCGTCAAAGAACTGTACTCTTCCGTCCTCCTCCATCGCAGCCTAGCAGGAAATAACATGGCATATTTAAGATGGAGGGTCCTCAGTCGGCGTTTCACTTCCTGATATTGTGCTCTTCTCCTTTGCACTTCACTGGAAAAATCCGGGAATACTGCAATTTGGCTGTTCCCGATCTGTATATTCCCTCTCTCCCGGGTGAGTTTGAGGATTTTGTCTCTGTCCCGAAAATGTATAAATTTGGCGATGAATGTGCGGGATGGCGCTCCGGGTGTTGGTGGCCGCGCGGGGATGCGGTGCGCCCTCTCCACCGCAAACATTACTGAAAAGGCTTCCCGACCGTATGTTTTGATCAGGAGCGTTTCTAGGTAGGTTGCTGGGTCTGTGCCTTCCTCTTTCTCTGGTAGTCCTATGAATCGGAGGTTGCAACGCCTGAGGCGGTTTTCCATGTCATCTTGATGGGCATGGAGTTGCTGTATCTGTCTCTGCATCTCCTCTGTAGTATGTCTCATGGGGTGCAAGGCATCCTCCGCGTTGCTGATCCTGGTTTCAGCCTCTGTGACCCTGTCTTTCAGTTTTGAGAAGTCCTGTCTTATCAGGGATATATCAATTTTCACTTCATCTATCTTTGCAGTCAAGGTACCTTGTAGGGCGGCTATAGCGTCCAGAACTTTGGCGGTGTCTGACGCCTGAGGAGCGGGGTCCGTGCATGCGCTGGCTCCATTTTCCTGTTGCATGTCTTTTTCCTGGCGGCGGTATTGAGCGAGCTTGTCTGCCGTCCCAGTGTTCCGTCTCGATGGGGACATAGTCTGCCTCTATCCCGGGATAAAAGGGGGAGTCTGTGGGATGGAGTACTCCGGTGAATCGCTCCGCAGGATCTCTTTTTGGGATTTTGTGTGCAGGGTCTCACTTCAACACATGCCAGGTCTCCCCCCAGGCGCTGCACCCCTTAAGGATATCCTGGGGTCCAGGTTCGTGTGGATCGGTCTTTTGGGGGGGAGCCAGGCAGGCCAGGAGGCCTAATAGGGCCTTTTCTGGGTGTAACAATATGGCCGCCGCTCTCAGGTCCAGGCCGGAACCGTGGGCTGTTTCACAGGCTGGTATAGGGCACAGGGGCTCAGAGTCGGGGGCGGTCCAGGCCTTTTACTTACGTATACATATCTTTATGCCACTACTCATTGATTTTACTTTACTACTTTAGATGCCTGACAAACATACTCATGTTTATAGCCTATACTCTTAATGGACTAAAGAGGTCTCCAGGGATACATCAGTACGCTACTATTACACAATCACAGTCCAATTCTCTCTTCTCTCTCTCCTTTCCTATCTTGTCACCCTATCTTGTCACTTGTTAGTATCCCTCTGCTATCCTATGCTTCTAACCATCTCCATGTCCCTACCATCTTTGGCCCAGGCCTCTCATTCATATATACATATCTTTCTGCTAATACTTATTGATTCTACTTCGTTACTTTAGATGCCTGACAAACATACTTATGTTCACAGCCTATACTCTTTATGGACTAATGAGGTCTCTAGGGATACATCACTACACCCATGACATGCCTGCTCTCCGTTTGGCCCCTGGAGGGGTCTCATCTGACTCCGCCCCCTCAGCTCCCTGGTTAGGCACCCGCTGCCGCCGTCTTGGAGCCGCACACCTGTAGCCATGGTCAAGCTCAGTGGTGAGTAGGGATGAGCTTCAAGTTCGAGTCGAACTCATGTTCGAGTCGAACTCATGTTCGACTCGAACATTGGCTGTTCGCAAGTTCGCCGAACAGCGAACAATTTGGGGTGTTCGCGGCAAATTCGAATGCCGCAGAACACCCTTTAAAAGTCTATGGGAGAAATCAAAAGGGCTAATTTTAAAGGCTTATATGCAAGTTATTGTCATAAAAAGTGTTTGGGGACCTGGGTCCTGCCCCAGGGGACATGGATCAATGCAAAAAAAAGTTTTAAAAACGGCTGTTTTTTCAGGAGCAGTGATTTTAATAATGCTTAAAGTCAAACAATAAAAGTGTAATATCCCTTTAAATTTCTTACCTGGGGGGTGTCTATAGTATGCCTGTAAAGGGGCGCATGTTTCCCGTGTTTAGAACAGTCTGACAGCAAAATGACATTTCGAAGGAAAAATTCCATTTAAAACTACCCGCGGCTATTGCATTGCCGACAATACACATAGAAGTTCGTTGATAAAAACGGCATGGGAATTCAACACAGGGAAACCCCGAACCAAAATTTTAAAAAAAAAATGACGTGGGAGTCCCCCTAAATTCCATACCAGGCCCTTCAGGTCTGGTATGGATATTAAGGGGAACCCCGGCCAAAAATTTTTAAAAAATGACGTGGGGTTCCCCCTAAATTCCATACCAGACCCTTCAGGTCTGGTACGGATTTTAAGGGGAACCCCGCGCCAAAAAAAAAAAAAACGGCGTGGGGTCCCCCCAAAAATCCATACCAGACCCTTATCCGAGCACGCAACCTGGCAGGCCGCAGGAAAAGAGGGGGGGACAAGAGTGCGCCCCCCTCCTGAACCGTACCAGGCCACATGCCCTCAACATTGGGAGGGTGCTTTGGGGTAGCCCCCCAAAACACCTTGTCCCCATGTTGATGAGGACAAGGGCCTCATCCCCACAACCCTGGCCGGTGGTTGTGGGGGTCTGCGGGCGGGGGGCTTATCAGAATCTGGAAGCCCCCTTTAACAAGGGAACCCCCAGATCCCGCCCCCCCTGTGTGAAATGGTAAGGGGGTACTTACCCCTACCATTTCACTAAAAAACTGTCAAAAATGTTAAAAATGACAAGAGACAGTTTTTGACAATTCCTTTATTTAAATGCTTCTTCATTCTTCTATCTTTCTTCATCTTCTGGTTCTTCTGGCTCTTCTGGTTCTTCCTCCGGCGTTCTCGTCCAGCATCTCCTCCGCGGCGTCTTCTATCTTCTTCTCCTCGGGCCGCTCCGCACCCATGGCATGAGGGGAGGCTCCCGCTCTTCTCTTCATCTTCTTCTTCATCTTCTTCTCTTCTTCATTTTCTTGTCCGGGCCGCTCCGCATCCACGCTGGCATGGAGGGAGGCTCCCGCTGTGTGACGGAGTCTCCTCGTCTGACGGCTCTTAAATAACGGGGGCGGGGCCACCCGGTGACCCCGCCCCCTCTGACGCAAGGGACATGACGGGACTTCCCTGTGGCATTCCCCGTGACGTCACAGGGAAGTCCCGTCAAGTCACCGTGCGTCAGAGGGGGGCGGGGTCACCGGGTGGCCCCGCCCCCCCGTTATTTAAGAACCGTCAGACGAGGAGACTCCGTCACACAGCGGGAGCCTCCCTCCATGCCAGCATGGGTGTGGAGCGGCCCGGAGAAGAAAATGAAGAAGAGAAGAAGGAAGAAGAGAAGAGGATGAAGAAGAAGATGAAGAGAAGAGCGGGAGCCTCCCCCATGCCATGGGTGCGGAGCGGCCCGAGGAGAAGAAGATAGAAGACGCCGCGGAGGAGATGCTGGACGAGAACGCCGGAGGAAGAACCAGAAGAGCCAGAAGAACCAGAAGAAGAAGAAGATGAAGGAAGATAGAAGAAAGAAGAAGCATTTAAATAAAGGAATTGTCAAAAACTGTCTCTTGTCATTTTTAACATTTTTGACAGTTTTTTAGTGAAATGGTAGGGGTAAGTACCCCCTTACCATTTCACACAGGGGGGGGGCGGGATCTGGGGGTCCCCTTGTTAAAGGGGGCCTCCAGATTCCGATAAGCCCCCCGCCCGCAGACCCCCATAACCACCAGCCAGGGTTGTGGAGATGAGGCCCTTGTCCTCATCAACATGGGGACAAGGTGTTTTGGGGGACTACCCCAAAGCACCCTCCCAATGTTGAGGGCATGTGGCCTGGTACGGTTCAGGAGGGGGGGGGGGCGCCCTCTTTTCCTGGTCTGGTATGGAATTTAGGGGGAACCCCACGTCATTTTTTTTTTTAATTTTGGCCGGGGTTCCCCTTAATATCCATACCAGACCTGAAGGGCCTGGTATGGAATTTAGGGGGACTCCCACGTCATTTTTTTTTTTTAAATTTTGGTTCGGGGTTTCCCTGTGTTGAATTCCCATGCCATTTTTATCAATGAACTTCTATGTGTATTGTCGGCAATGCAATAGCCGCGGGTAGTTTTAAATGGAATTTTTCCTTCGAAATGTCATTTTGCTGTCAGACTGTTCTAAACACGGGAAACATGCGCCCCTTTACAGGCATACTATAGACACTTCCCAGGTACGAAATTTAAAGGGATATTACACTTTTATTGTTTGACTTTAAGCATTATTAAAATCACTGCTCCTGAAAAAACGGCCGTTTTTAAAACTTTTTTTTGCATTGACCCATGTCCCCTGGGGCAGGACCCGGGTCCCCAAACACTTTTTATGACAATAACTTGTATATAAGCCTTTAAAATTAGCACTTTTGATTATTCATGTTCGTGTCCTATAGACTTTAACGGTGTTCGCGTGTTCGAGCGAACTTTTTTCCTGTTCGCATGTTCTGGTGCGAACCGAACAGGGGGGTGTTCGGCTCATCCCTAGTGGTGAGTATGGGGACCCAAAACCCCTCCTACCCTGTGCCTTTATAATTAATACTGTGCCATATTGCCAAATATATACTTTTTCATCCTAGGCACATTGTTACACATATCCACCCCTGAAGAGCGAGCTGGATCTCGCGAAACGCATCGGGTAGTATGATGCCCGCGTACTATGACTGCTATAACATCTATGTACCAATATTTATTGTTTATGTATCTTTTTTTAAATTGGCAAATGTTGGTGATATCTATGCATATGTACACAGTTGATGACTTCCAATTTAGCTATGAGTAAGCATCAGTAGATGTGAAACGCGTTAGCTGCTGTCCCTGTGTCATCCATCTCTGATGTGACCTGCTTTGGATTTTCATTCCTTTTTTGTTACAATAAAGGTGCTTCCTTTTTTCATTGAGTACGGCCGTCCAGCATTGTTCTTCTTTATTGATATCTATGCATGTAAACAATTTTACTTGAATAAACCATATACTGTATTTACTACTGTTATGTTTACTGGCAGAAACAGTACCCACTTCATTTAAAGTCCCGGGGCGAATCCTTTGTTTTATTAGAGAGGCTGAAAGCAGGTCACGGCTGTCCTTTTATCTCTCTTCCCAGCAGGCTGTTCTGTGACTCGGCATTGTCAGTCCTGTAGTCACAAACTGATTCAACAACATGAGTCACTTCCTCATCCAAACTACATATCCCACAATGCATGGCTTTTTGCTTCTTAACAGAAGGAAAAATCCTGACAGAGTTCAGTGATCACTAGAGGGAGCCAAACCCTTACTTACAAATCAATAAACTACTCAACATAATAACTTTAGTAGCAACCCCTGGGCTACATACAAAAAGTTAAAAACATTCTATAAAACAATAGCCTTACCACTTTGAAACATAATATACTTCCTAAATATTCCTTAAGTACAATGGATACTCCTTTTAGGTAGCTTTCAAAAAGTTTATAAGCATTGGTTATCAGTATATCAAGTGTGATACATGGTATCACTTTTGAATTTAGCCTGCTCATAAATTTATCCTAAATATTATACCAGCCCCATACAAGTTTACGTATGATGGCATATATATAGTGCCCATTACTGTTACTTGTACCAGGGTATAGTGAGAAGCACCAAACATAAAGTGAATACATTTAGAATACATAGGATACATAGGATACATTTAGATTATGTGGGATACTTTTATTTTCCTATATATTCTATTCTATTATCCTATTTATTTAGAAAACATATATTATGATTTTTTGTGCTCTGTTCCTAACTGTCCTAGGAACTTACCTACACCTTACCTACACCGTGCTCAGTCTGAAGCTGTGGAACTTGGTGTAAGTGGAGCTGAAATAAGTGGGAGTTAAAAAAACAGAGTTAGAGTGTACAAGTCTTGCTGTTTGTTTGCTGTTTGTTTGCTGTTTGTTTGTTTGCTGTTTGCTTGCTGTTTATTTGCTGTTTACTTGCTGTTTGTTTGCTGTTTGTTTGCTGTTTGTTTGCTGTTTATTTGCTGTTTGCTTGCTGTTTGTTTGCTGTTTGCTTGCTGTTTGTTTGCTGTTTGTTTGCTGTTTGTTTGCTGTTGTTTACTGGGTTGCATTTTTGGGGCTTTTCCTTTTAGTTTTTAATTTGCCTTTTGCTGTCACTTTTTAAATAGCTTTGTTTTTTTCTCTGGTCCCATCAATCTATCAATTAAGGGGTGTGGTTAATTGCTCACAGGTGCCTATTTAACTGGTTGTGGTCTGGGCTTGCTCAGTCTGAAGCTGTGGAACTTGGTGTAAGTGGAGCTGGAATAAGTGGGAGTTAAAAAAACAGAGTTAGAGTGTACAAGTCTTGCTGTTTGTTTGCTGTTTGCTTGCTGTTTGTTTGCTGTTTGCTTGCTGTTTGTTTGCTGTTTGTTTGCTGTTTGCTGTTTGTTTGCTGTTTGCTTGCTGTTTGCTTGCTGTTTGTTTGCTGTTTGCTTGCTGTTTGTTTGCTGTTTGCTTGCTGTTTGTTTGCTGTTTTGCTTGCTGTTTGTTTGCTGTTTGTTTGCTGTTGTTTACTGGGTTGCATTTTTGGGGCTTTTCCTTTTAGTTTTTAATTTGCCTTTTGCTGTCACTTTTTAAATAGCTTTTTTTTTTCTCTGGTTCCATCAATCTATCAATTAAGGGGTGTGGTTAATTGCTCACAGGTGCCTATTTAACTGGTTGTAGGACTCAGTCTGAGCGTGCTCAGTCTGAAGCTGTGGAACTTGGTGTAAGTGGAGCTGGAATAAGTGGGAGTTAAAAAAACAGGAGGTTATAACAGGGGTCATAGTACCTGTGTAGTGTGAGTATCTGAGTGTTGTCTGAGTAGTGTGTGTGGATCGTTAGTACTTGTGTATTGCGAGTGCACGTAGGACTGTGAGTACCTGTGTATTGTCTTGTTGTGTACCCGTGTATTGTCTTGTTGTGTACCTGTGTATTGTCTTGCGTATTAGTGCCAGGAAGCTAGCTGTTAGGTAATTTGGAAAGGGTAAAATCCCCAAATCCTCACTATATTCAATAGGTACGATGCCCGGCGGGTGTGGAGAGGCGACTCTTTGTACATCTTGCCGCATGTATGCGTTCCTTGATCATCCGATCGAGGGCGAATACTGCTGTGCAAAATGTAAGCACATTGTTTCCCTGGAAGCCCAGGTTCTGAATCTGGGGAAGCAACTGTCAGCACTGAGAAGTCCCTCCATACTAAAGGTGAGCCAGGAACGTACACGGCAGGTGCCGGCAGGGGCCAGCACAGAGGCGGGTGGAGACAAAGAGGTGCAGGCACTAGCAAAGAGTAGATGAGTGACAGTCAGGAGGGGTAGAGGGGGAAGTGCCAGAGAGGCCGATCCAGGACTGGAGCATCCCAATAAGTACGCTCCATTGAGTGACATTGGTGAAGCCCGTCAGGGACCAGCACTGCTGGAGATGAGGGACTCTCCTAGCTGCCAGGGGAAGAACTCCTCCAGTGAGAGTGGGGGGGGCAGCAAAGGGAAAGGAAAGACAGATTCTGGTGGCAGGGGACTCAATTCTTAGAAGGACAGAGAGGGCAATCTGTAACCAAGACCTGAAGCGCCGAACAGTATGTTGTCTACCGGGCGCTCGGGTTCGGCACATCACGGATCTTGTGGACAGATTACTGGGAGGAGCTGGGGAAGACCCGGCTGTCATGGTGCACGTTGGCACCAATGACAAAGTCAGAGGCAGATGGAGTGTCCTAAAGAACGATTTTAGGGATTTAGGTGCTAAATTGAGGAAAAGGACCTCCAAGGTAGTGTTCTCAGGAATACTACCGGTACATCGAGCCACACCAGAAAGGCAGAGGGAGATTAGGGAAGTAAACAAGTGGCTGAAGAGCTGGTGTAGTAAGGAGGGGTTTGGGTTCCTGGAGGACTGGGCCGACATCTCAGTCGGTAACCGGTACTATAGAAGGGACGGACTGCACCTAAATGAGGAGGGTGCAGATCTGCTGGGAATGAAGATGGCCAAAAAGTTAGATGGGTTTTTAAACTAGGCGATGGGGGGGAGGGTCTAGAGACAGTGATAGCCAGCGCGGAAGATATTCCAGAGGGTAGTATTGGGGGCATTAGTGGTAGGTTAACCAAAGCACAAAAACACAAGGTGAGTATAGTAGCAAGTCCTAGTTGCAATCTTGAAACACCCAATACGAGGACAATATGCGACTGGTCTAAACTATGTGGCATGTTCACTAATGCCAGGAGCATGGCGGACAAGATGGGTGAACAAGAGATACTGTTGTACAAGGAGGATTTGGATTTTGTGGGAATTTCAGAGACCTGGTTCAACAGCTCTCATGATTGGCTGGCAAACATTCAAGGGTATACCCTATACCGCAAGGATAGAGAGGGTAAAAAAGGGGGAGGGGTATGCCTATATATCAAGAATAATGTACAAGTGAATGTGAGAGATTACATCACTGAGGGAGCTAGGGAGGAGGTGGAATCTTTATGGGTAGAGCTCCAAAGGGATGAAGCTAAGGGGAAAATAATACTGGGAGTATGCTATAGGCCCCCTAACCTGAGGGAGGAAGTGGAGACGGATCTCCTATCACAAATTGGATTAGCAGCAAGGATGGGAAGTGTTATCATAATGGGGGATTTTAATTATCCAGACATAGTCTGGGCGGAGGGAACCGCGCATTCATTTAAGGCTCGCCAGTTCCTAAATGTCTTGCAGGACAATTTTATGGGTCAGATGGTAGACGCACCAACTAGAAATAAAACAATACTGGATCTACTGATTACCAACAATACAGACCTGATCACAGATGTGGAAATACGGGGCAATTTAGGTAACAGCGATCACAGGTCAATTAGTTTCAGTATAAATCACACAAATAGGAAACATGAAGGGAACACAAAGACACTGAATTTCAAAAGAGCCAACTTCCCTAAACTACAAACCTTGCTAAAAGGCATAAATTGGGATAAAATATTAGGAACAAAGAATACGGAAGAGAGATGGGTTTGCTTTAAGAGCATATTAAATAAGGGCATTAGCCAATGTATCCCATTGGGTAATAAATTTAAAAGAGCGAACAAAAATCCTGGATGGCTTAACTCCAATGTAAAAATGCATATAAAAGCAAAGGAGAAGGCCTTCAAAAAATACAAGGTTGAGGGATTATCCTCAGCATTCAGACTTTATAAAGAATGCAATAAGAAATGTAAGGGTGCAATTAGGATGGCTAAGATAGAACATGAAAGACACATAGCGGAGGAGAGCAAAAAAAATCCCAAGAAATTCTTTAAGTATGTAAACAGTAAAAAAGGGAGGACAGACCATATTGGCCCCATAAAGAATGAGGAAGGACATCTGGTTACAAAGGATGGGGGGATGGCAAAGGTATTGAATTTATTCTTCTCCTCAGTCTTCACGAGTGAATCGGGGGGCTTCAGTAACCAAAACTGCAGTGTTTATCCTCATGACACAACACAGGAAGCACCTACATGGTTAACAGAGGACGGAATTAAAATTAGACTTGAGAAACTTAACATTAACAAATCACCGGGACCAGATGGCTTGCATCCGAGGGTACTTAGGGAACTCAGTCAGGTGATTGCCAGACCGTTGTTCCTAATTTTTACAGTCTATTGACTGGAATGGTACCAGCTAATTGGAGAAAAGCCAATGTAGCACCAATATTTAAAAAGGGCCCAAAAAACATCCCTGGGAATTACAGACCAGTTAGCCTAACATCAATAGTATGTAAACTCTTGGAGGGGATGATAAGGGACTATATACAAGATTTTAGTAATAAGAATGATATCATTAGCAGTAATCAGCATGGATTCATAAAGAATCGTTCTTGCCAAACCTATCTATTAACCTTCTATGAGGAGGTGAGTTGCCATGTAGATAAAGGAAGGACGGAGACGTGGTGTATCTGGATTTTGCAAAAGCATTTGACACAGTTCCCCATAAACGTTTACTGTACAAAATAAGGTGCGTTGGCATGGACCATAGGGTGAGTACATGGTTTGAAAACTGGCTACAAGGGCGTGTTCAGAGGGTGGTGATAAATGGGGAGTACTCAGAATGGTCAGGGGTGGGTAGTGGGGTTCCCCAGGGTTCTGTGCTGGGACCAATCCTATTTAATTTGTTCATAAACGACCTGGAGGATGGGATAAACAGTTCAATCTCTGTACTTGCAGACGATACTAAGCTAAGCAGGGCAATAACTTCTCTGCAGGATGTGGAAACCTTGCAAAAAGACCTGAACAAATTAATGGGGTGGGCGACTACATGGCAAATGAGGTTCAATGTAGAGAAATGTAAAATAATGCATTTGGGTGGCAAAAATATGAATGCAATCTATACACTGGGGGGAGAACCTCTGGGGGAATCTAGGATGGAAAAGGACCTGGGGGTCCTAGTAGATGATAGGCTCAGCAATGGCATGCAATGCCAAGCTGCTGCTAATAAAGCAAACAGAATATTGGCATGCATTAAAAGGGGGATCAACTCCAGAGATAAAACGATAATTCTCCCGCTCTACAAGACTCTGGTCCGGCCGCACCTGGAGTATGCTGTCCAGTTCTGGGCACCAGTCCTCAGGAGGGATGTACTGGAAATGGAGCGAGTACAAAGAAGGGCAACAAAGCTAATAAAGGGTCTGGAGGATCTTAGTTACGATTAAAGGTTGCGAGCACTGAACTTATTCTCTCTGGGCAAGAGATGCTTGAGAGGGGATATGATTTCAATTTACAAATACTGTACTGGTGACCCCGCAATAGGGATAAAACTTTTTCGCAGAAGAGAGTTTAATAAGACTCGTGGCCACTCATTACAGTTAGAAGAAAAGAGGTTTAACCTTAAACTACGTAGAGGGTTCTTTACTGTAAGAGCGGCAAGGATGTGGAATTCCCTTTCACAGGCGGTGGTCTCAGCGGGGAGCATTGATAGCTTCAAGAAACTATTAGATAATCACCTGAATGACCGCAACATACAGGGATATGTAATGTAATACTGACACATAATCACACACATAGGTTGGACTTGATGGACTTGTGTCTTTTTTCAACCTCACCTACTATGTAACTATGTAACCTTCTAGACCCATTAAAGTGGCACTAAACTATATCTTTGTTCTTTACATATACTCCATATGCATCCACTACTATAATCTATTTTTCATTTAATAATGAATAGTAATGAATTTATCCTAAATAGTCTACCAACCCGGAACAACTTAACATATGATGGTGTACATACGATGCTCATTACTGTTCCCTGTACCTGGGTATAGTGAGACAACCCAGGCATAAAGTTGTTATGTGTTATGCCCCGTACACACGGTCGGATTTTCCGATGGAAAATGTCCGATCGGAGCGTGTTGTCGGAAATTCCGACCGTGTGTGGGCGCCATTGGACATTTTCCATCGGATTTTCCGACACACAAAGTTGGACAGCAGGAGATAAAATTTTCCGACAACAAAATCCGATCGCGTCAATTCCGACCGTGTGTGGCCTGTTCCGACGCACAAAGTGCCACGCACGCTCAGAAGAAATTCCGACACGGGACAGCTCGTTCTGGTAAACTTAGCGTTCGCAATGGATACAGCACTTTCGTCACGCTGCAATGTTAAAAATGGTTTAATACAGCGCAATCTCTTCTTCTTTATAATGTGACAAGAATGAAGTAGTTTTGATGCTCATATTCACACACACTTCTCACAAACTTCTTTCGTTACTATTTATCGGGATTCCCTCAATATATTTTGATTTCTCACATCTGACAACATATTTTTTTTTTTTTTTTTTTTACTTTAATGTAGATTTTTTTTTGTGTTTCTCTTTTTTAATTTTTTTTTTGGTGATTTTGATTTGTACTCCCGAAAATGTTTGTGTGTTTTTTGTGACAAGTTCCCACAACACCATTATATGTTGTTGTATTTAATCTGTAGGAGATTGTTTGGTGTTGTTGTCCCTTGTTAATTTCACATTGTACTTTAGAAATGTACCTGAATCGTTACCAACAAACTGTCTTTTTTGGATGAAAACACACACAGGGGAGTAGAATTTCCCCAAAAAATTTTTATTAAGGGGTCACAACTATAAAAAAACAAAGAGGGAGGCAACGCTGGAGAAACTGCAGAAATTGGCGAAGCCTTGGACCCCCAGGGCACACATCAATTATTTAAAAGCAAAATTGGTGGCCTGAGGAGTCCATATCTTAGGGAGGGCAGTCTGGTCCAGAAGTCCCAGAGATCCGGAAAGCAGCAGATGACATCTGTGTCCCCAGGCTGTGGTCATACGAGAGACTGCATCTTCTGTCAGACCAGACTGAACCCAGGGCCATCACTCTCAGGTCTTCCTTCCACGCTTCCTTCCAGGCTTTGGCTGTGGTGGTGGAGTTGTGGCAGCAGGAGGAGGAGGAGTAGGAGGATCGTCCATCTCCATGACATCCGTCTTGGGTGTCAGTTCCCCACTCTCCCCCTTACGAAGCACTTTATAAAGCAGGTCCTCACAGAGCCTGCTTTGGCCCTCCTGCATGCCCTGCAATTTTGTGGCAGCCATGCAGGCAAAGGCCTCTGCAGGACTGGGGAAGGCTCGGAGGGATGCCGAAGCCTCCTGGATCAGCCTGTATGCTGAATCCTGCACAGGACTGGGAGCCATCTTCCTGGCCCTTTTGTATGGCAGGCGGAGGGGAGGAACCTGAGACTCAGTCAGGCTGCGACTGGTCCCAGGCTTCTCTTGGCTGACACTTAGCCCCGTCTCCTCCTGGCTGCCACTAATCCCCGCCTCCTCCTGACTGCCACATTCCATAGCCTCCTCCTGGCTGAGGTCTTCCTGTGTATGAAAAAGGGACATAGTTTTAGTATTTTATTCATCAATCACACACAATTTTCACCTCCTCACTGCTGCAAATTGAATGTTAACAAATATAACAGACTATCATTGTGAGCCCAGCATTTTTCATTCTTGTCCCAATTTTGGGTGCCCACTACTGTCTATTGATATGTAAAACACTTTCAAGCAGCAATTAGTGATCAATAATAACATCTAATAAACATAATTTATTTATTGCCCAGAAATCTGTAGAAGAATGCTATACCTGACTCCAGCTGGGCTCCTCCACTTCTTCCTGGCTGGAAGGCCCAGGTTGGACATCGGAAGCCTCAGCTGGTATGGAAGGAAGCGTGGAAGGAAGAGTAGAGAGGGATTCCCTGACCTCAGTGTGGTCTGACAGAAATCGCAGTCTCTCATAGTACCACAGCCTGGGGACATAAACGTCATCTGCTGCAGCTCCGGATCTCTGGGAATCCGTGACCTTCTTGCGCTCCCTAAGATAAGTGCTCCTCAGGCCACCAATTTTAGCTTTCAAAGACAGACAGGGCAGCTCCCTGTACTTGTCAATAAACAGGGGCAGGAAATTGTGGTCGTTGAACCCATCCATTTTCTCTGCAAGACACAACACAAGACAAACCCTAATGTCAGGCCAAACTCTCCTAATCTTGTTACAATATAGGCTTCCATTTCGAAGCAGTATAGGCCCAAGTTTAGATCTTACCTTCGTTAGCATGATCGGCGTGTCCGATGCTCCTTCCTCCGCTCACAGATCGTACGTAAGACGCGCGCATTATGCTTTATACACACTGCGCATGCGTATAACTCCGCCCGCCCCTGACGTTCTTTCTAGTCTATTTACCGCCCCTTTTCGTTCGGCGCAGTGGGGGAAGAGCACATGGCCGATAGACAGCAGGATCGTGCTAACTGTAGCAACGAGGAGGAGGAGGAGGAAAGGCTGGAGCCTGAAACGTCCCGATCCAGAAGGAGATTAAAGGACTCAAATATGTCCTTTGGGGAGATGTTGGAAATGGTGGACATCCTGAAGAAGGCCGACTATGACGGGAAGTATGGGCCTTACCCCAACCCCAATGTCCGAAAGGCCAAGATCATGGCGAAAGTGGTCAGGAGTCTGCACCGGAATTTCGGGGTACGACGATCGAAAGATCAGCTCAGGAAGCGTTGGTCGGACCTCAAATTACGAGAACATGAGCAGTACAGAAAGATCCGGAGAGTGCTGCAAAAAAGTAAGTAGTTGTGCTGTGTTCCTATTTTTTTGGTGTTTATTACGTTCGTGCTGCTCCATGTGCTTTTAGGAACTGTTGTACAGTTTAAAATGGCAACTTTCATGTTCATGGGCACATTATTCGTTCGGATCACACATTTTTCTTTCGGACTATAAAATACCATTGTTTAAGCCATATGCATTTGGCCACCATTTTGAGGCCCTATACTTGTCTTCAAAGAATTGGGTTGTGTAGATGGCTTTGTTACTAGAATGAAATGCAAACTGGATTGTGTGTAAGGAGAGGACACTGAGCAGCTGTTTTCACATCTGGACACTGGAGCACTAGTGTGGGACCCCAGAACACCATTTTTATTAGGGGCCCACACAGGTGCTCCAGTGTATACTATAGGGGGGCTACATCTGTGAAGCTTGTACCAAACAGGTAAAGTATTGCAGCTTGACAAAGGACACTAAAAAAGCTACATCTTGGAACTCGGCTAAAATAGACAATTGTACCCCACTTCCAAGCAATGTTTCATCTTTATAGTTCTGCCATCAAATATCTGTGTGCTAATTATACCATTTTTGTTTTACATAGGGGAGAAAAGACTCGGAGGACACCCCTCATCCAAGGAGACCAGAGCCCCCCCCTCTGGAAGAAGGGGAAATACCCCCAACACAAGAAGAGCAGGAGGATGAAGACGTGGTGGAAATAGTCACCACAACAGGTGAGTGTCTGCGACCACAGGCTCAGATAAGAGATGGATGGCGGCATTTTTTGGCAAACCTAATTTATTTTGTGGTTCCTTTCTTTTTAGGTGATCGTGAGGTTGTGGATGAAGATCCTTTCACATCCGAAAGTGCCCAGATCCTGATCGGGGAGATCATGGGGTGTAATTTACAATTGGAAATCATCAAGAAAAACATCAATGATGTTATTCCAAAATATAAAAACATCATTGATGTTTTGGGGCGAGTTTAAAGCCCCTCCAAATCCCTTTCTTCTTTTGTGTGCTACAATGTGCGAAATGTTTTTGTGATTTTTCCCAAAGCCAAATTTGGAGGATGCACACAGTGTGCCAACATGTGCTATCTGCCATCACGGGAGATCAATGGACGCGTTTTGGGGGTGAAACCCCTTCCTCAATTATAAAGTAGCGGTGAGGAAGGGCTTTCTCCCCCAAAACACATCCCTTGATCCCCCGTGATGGCAGCTAGCACATGTTGACATTGGGAAATTTGTGTGCATCTTCCAAATTTGGCTTTTCCAGGGGTGACTTCACCCCATCTGAACGCAATATCAAACACAGTTCCTAAATACTCATGTCTGATATTGCCTTCCAGTTCTACCAAATGTGAACTTTGTAAGATCAAGATTTGTGTCTTTTCTTGTTGGTTTTACACAGGCCTGTTTTCTATAAAATGGACATTTTGATTTTGGATAATGACACCACAAAAATTGTTATACAACAAACATGTCGGTTTGTCAGAAAAACCTTGGGTAAATGCACATGTGATTGTGCTGGTATTAAAAAGATTGTTCATCAAGAATGTGTGGATTATTGTCTCAACGCTACAACACTTTTGGGGTGATGTAATTGTTGTTTGATGAGAAAATGGGGGTAATTTCCTAAGGACAAATACTCTTTGCACTACAAGTGCAGTTTCAGTGTAGTAGTGCAAAGTGTCTTTGCATGTAGTAAATAACAGCCAACAGTGCATTGTATAAGGTTACACAATCACGACATTTTCTGCACTCCACACATTTCTGTCAGGGTCAGCTCAAACAAACACAAGCAGTAAATGTGCACAAAGAAGAGCCTGGGGGGAGATGCCTGTCGAAGTTGAGGTCCTGCAGGCTTCTCCCTGTGGCCAAATACCGCAGGGTAGCGACCAACCTCTGCTCCGGAGTGATGGCTTGCCTCATGCAGGTATCCTGCCTGCTAATATAGGGGGTGAGCGAAGCCAACAAACGGTGAAACACGGGGTCCGTCATCCTGAGAAAGTTCCTGAAATCATCAGGATTATTCTCACGGAGCAAAGACATATGACAGAACTGGTCACGCTGAAGCAACCAATTCTTGGTCCATGAACTCCTCCCCACCCTGTTCATGGACTGGACTTGTCTCAAGGTCAGGACCCCAACACCAAGCCCCCGCACAGCACGAACTGTACGAGGAGTACGCATACGAAACATGGCTAGAAAACGGTCGGCTGCTCAGAACGAAGTAACAGAACGCACTGAAGAACAGCAAGGCCTGTGAAGAGCGACCTGAAAACCAGTAACGAACGAACAAGAATACAATGACTCCTTAAAGTCACGCGGAACTTGCTTGCACGCACTGAAGAGCAGATACAAACCCACAAGCATGAACTGAACGGCAGAAAACGGTCTGAAGGCCACAAGTCTGAAAAAGCGCGAATCGTCTCTCACCAAACTTTTACTAACACGAGAAGGCAAAAGCAAAAGGAGCCCAAAGGGTGCCGAGCTTGGTTCTGAACCGGCCTTTTCTAGTCTCGTCGTACGTGGTGTACGTGACCGCGTGGTTGTCGATCGGAAATTCCGACAACTTTGTGCGACCGTGTGTAGGCAAAACAAGTTTGAGCCAACATCCGTCGGAAAAAATCCCAGGATTTTGTTGTCGGAATGTCCGAACAAAATCCGACCGTGTGTACGGGGCATAAGAATGAAATTTAGAATATTTACAATGAATTCATTATGTTTTTTGTGCTCTATTTCTAACTGTCCTAAAAACATATCTACACATTCTAATGGTTTCTTATGCAGAACATTAAAGTAAAGGATCTCAATATCCAAACCCACTACTAGGGTTTCCAGAAACCAGATACCTTCTATTTTTTTGTTTTTTTAATTCCCCGATATCTGTAAACCTAGGAAGCTCTCTTGCAAATGGTTTCAGTTTTTTATCCGCATATCTACTCACTTTTTTAGTAATGCTAGCCATACACGGGTAGGTTTATCTAACCTTATTCAGCCACCAGGGCTGAACAAGAGAAAGTTAATAAATTCCTCCAACCAAGCTAATTAACATGGATGGAGGAATTTCCAGTGCTGGCTACCGGCATTTAGGGATGGGCTATTTGTTTGTCTCGAACAGCGAACAGTTTGGGGTGTTTCGCGGCAAATTCGAAAAGCCGCGGAACACCCTTTAAAAGTCTATGGGAGAGATCTAAAGTGCTAATTTTAAAGGTTAATATGCAAGTTATTGTCATAAAAAGTGTTTGGGGACCTGGGTCCTGCCCCAGGGGACATGTATCAATGCAAAAAAGTTTTAAAAACGTCTGTTTTTTCGGGAGCAGTGATTTTAATAATGCTTAAAGTGAAACAATAAAAGTGAAGGAAGGAATTTTTTCCCCTACTGTAGCAAATTGGAGCATGCTCTGCTGGGGTTTTTTGCCTTCCTCTGGATCAACTGTGGGTATAGAATTGGGTATATTGGATTGTACGATTTTTTTTTTTTGGGGGGGGGGTTTTCGTTTTTTTTTATGGTTGAACTGGATGGACTTGTGTCTTTTTTCAACCTAACTAACTATGTAACTATGAAATATTCCTTTAAACGGAAACGGATTCCCGTTGCATCAGAGGGGGCGGGGTCACCTGTACACATCACTGGGTAAAGTCGGCGTTTCCCCTTGTCAGAGGGGGATGGGGTCACGTCACAGGTGGTCCCGCCCTCAGCTACATAAGAGCTGTCAAGCTGGCGCGCAGCATTGGCTGGGTGCCTCCGGTGGAGGCAGGATCCTGTGCATGTTCCTCGCTGGAGTCGCTGGAGGTCATCCATCGCTGGAGATCGAGAATTGGATTACATTGCTGGAGTAGGAGCATGTATTTATTGGATTACATCGCTGGAATCTCTTTTTTATTTTTTATTTTTTTATTTTTAATAAAGGACTTGTCCCAAGCTGTCTCCTGTGGTTTTTTAACATTTTGACACTTTCTTTTTGTAAAATGGAAGGGGTACAATGTACCCCTTACCAATTCACATGGGGGGCCACGATCTGGGTGTCCCCTTTGTTAAAGGGGGCTTCCAGATTCCGATAAGCACCCCGCCCGCAGGCCCCCACAACCACCGGGTAAGGGTTGTGGGGATGAGGCCCTTGTCCCCATCAACATGTGGACATCTTCCCCGTGTTGAGGGCATGTGGCCTGGTACGGTTCAGGAGGGGGGGCGCACTCTTGTCCCCCCCTCTTTTTCTGCGGCCTGCCAGGTTGCGTGCTCGGATAAGGGTCTGGTGTGGATTTTCGGGGAACCCCACGCCATTTTTAAAAAAAATTTGTCGCAGAGTTCAACATAATATCCACACCAGACCTGAAGGGCCTGGTAATGGAATTTTGGGGGACCCCCACGCATTTTTATTTTTCAATAAAATAGAAGAATGGGACTTTAAATGAGACACTAGGTCTCCATCCCTATGCGTAAGTACATAAAACAGGAGGGTTGGGACTTTAGATGAGGTGAGCAAAGAAGGCCAGGGGGACAGCCAAACATTGCATAAAACACTTTATTGATACATAGTAGTGCAATGACACAATTGGAGTTCAAGTGTAGATTGTCATAACAAGTCGTGTAGCAGTCACATCCTAACTGATAAATGGCAAACATGGTAAACAACCCCCAAATGGATGCAGGGAAAATAATACTATTCTGGAAAAGATGTTCGCTAAAGTAGTCATAGGGTAATAAAAAACTTGTAGGTATATGATTGTCTGGTGCATGTCGTAAGCCCGACGCATTTCGTGTATTGAACACTCTTCAGGGGCGATATAGCACCAGGGTCTACAAAGGAAAAGAACAATGGGGTAAAAACTGTATGAAAGAGAAAAAGCAAAAGAAAAAAAAGGAAGGATAACAAAGGAGAAAACAAAACCCCTAGTCTCCAATGGGTACTCACATGCCACGCGATAGTGAAATGTACCCCTTACCAATTCACATGGGGGGCCACGATCTGGGTGTCCCCTTTGTTAAAGGGGGGCTTCCAGATTCCAGATTCCGATAAGCCCCCCGCCCGCAGGCCCCCACAACCACAGGGTAAGGGTTGTGGGGATGAGGCCCTTGTCCCCATCAACATGTGGACATCTTCCCCGTGTTGAGGGCATGTGGCCTGGTATGGTTCAGGAGGGGGGGCGCACTCTTGTCCCCCCCTCTTTTTCTGCGGCCTGCCAGGTTGCGTGCTCGGATAAGGGTCTGGTGTGGATTTTTCGGGGAACCCCACGCCATTTTTAAAAAAAAATTGTCGTAGAGTTCAACATAATATCCACACCAGACCTGAAGGGCCTGGTAATGGAATTTTGGGGGACCCCCACGCATTTTTATTTTTCAATGACTTTTTATGTGTATTGTCGGGACCAACAATTCATTAATAGCCGGCACTAGTGCGATTACTTTTGAATTACTTTTTTTCCTGTCATTTTGCTCTGACTGTTATAAACACGGGAAACATGCGCTACTTTACAGGCACAGGCATACTATAGACACCCCCCAGGTACGAAATTTAAAGGAATATTTCACTTTTATTGTTTCACTTTAACATTATTAAAATCACTGCTCCCGGAATAATGGCCATTTTTAAAACTTTTTTTGCAGTGATACATGTTCCCTGGGGCAGGACCCGGGTCCCCAAACACTTTTTATGACAATAACTTGCATATTAACCTTTAAAATTAGCACTTTTGATTTTTCATGTTCGTGTCTCATAGACTTTAATGGTGTTCGCGCGTTCGAACAAATTTTTTTCCTGTTCGCATGTTCTGGATGCGAACCGAACAGGGGGGTGTTCGGCCCATCCCTACTGGCATTCATAGTTGTCTAAATACCTGAACAGTGACTGCATAAGTTCAGGTGCTATCAATGTTCGGTTGGTGCTGCAGGACCAGCTTTAGACTATTGCCCTGTACACACGGTCGGATTTTCCGATGGAAAATGTCCGATCGGAGCGTGTTGTCGGAAATTCCGACCGTGTGTGGGCTCCATCGGACATTTTCCATCGGATTTTCCGACACACAAAGTTTGAGAGCAGGATATAAAATTTTCCGACAACAAAATCCGTTGTCGGAAATTCCGATCGTGTGTACACAAATCCGACGGACAAAGTGCCACGCATGCTCAGAATAAATAAAGAGATGAAAGCTATTGGCCACTGCCCCGTTTATAGTCCCGACGTATGTGTTTTACATCACCGCGTTTAGAACGATCGGATTTTCCGACAACTTTGTGTGACCGTGTGTATGCAAGACAAGTTTGAGCCAACATCCGTTGGAAAAAATCCTAGGATTTTGTTGTCGGAATTTCCGAACAAAGTCCGACCGTGTGTACGGGGCATATCACATTCTGATTTTTTAAGTTGGCCCAGGGGGATCTTTGCGATGAGTCCTTCAGTGCAGTGTGCAATTGTCTCCTTGAGTTACTGAGCTCAGTAAACAAAGGGCTTTCTTTACAGGGGTATACAGAGATGGTGATAATAATCTAAAAAAAGAACTTGGAGCTTCACTTGTTAAAAAAAAAAAAAAACAAAGTATTCCGATTTTGTATTTTCCTAACTAAAAAATACAGTGTTATTAAATTTTTTTCTTTAAGTCGCGACTATTATAAATGAAGAAATAAGATACATTCAAAACCATTATGCATTCCCTTTATTGATCTCCAGAACTCCATTGACAATGTTTTAATTTTCACTTATCTCTTGCTTTCACGCTTTATCTTTATACTGACGCTGACGGGTGTCAGTATCACAGAAGATTGCATCATATTCCCGAAAGCAGATAATGATAACAACATCATTCAAACTGTTATCTGTAATCCTTTTTTTTTATAACTTCAAGTTAAACGTCTACTGATTTATGATTAGTGTGTCAATGTACAAGGACTGCCGCCATTATTCAATAAACAAAAAACGCTGTGCCAGGGTTTTGTTTTTAACAATGAACTTTCTTATTCCCAAGCATTTTACAGACCTGGAAGAAGCATAGTGTTTAGTCTTGCAGTTTGCTTGAGCAGAACCTCAAAAGTAATGTTTGGGCTCTTATGATAACCACTAATTAGGGTGACATATTTTCTGTAATTGGCCACTAGCCCTGAGTACTGCATCATAAGAGTAGGTCACATTCTCTTTAAAGCCTACCCTTTCACCCAATTATACTCATCTCCACATTGGTCCCCTTCTTTAACACCTTCTTCCCTCATTGTGGGAAGGTGGCCCACTGCTATGATGCGGTGCTCAGGCCTAGGGGCCAATTACTAGGCCTGAACACCATCTAATGACCGAAGTGGCGACATTGCCTCTACGATAAGCCCTTGCAAGGGTGAAATGTGTTAGAGGGGGCTCTCTCATGGGTGGAGATTAAGCTGAAGCCATTTGATTGAATTTTACCACAGTGGTGCACATTAACAGTGTGTGGAGCTATGCCATTTTGTTGTAGACCTAACATTGAGCCTCACAAGCTTTTCTAGCAGCACCAGCAGCAGGAACTTAAACTGATTTTTTTCAGGGTATATACCCAGCCATTTCTGCCTTATGTTTGACATATTCACAGATGATATCAAAACAATGCTTCCAGGCAGATGCATTTTGCATGACCATTTGAATATTTGAAGCAAAATTGATCAAATTGGCAATGAAACTTATGGCCGTCCCATCTATAACTACTATTTTTGAAAATCAGTAAGTCTGCATAAAAACCGTGGATTAAGTGTAGTATTTGTTTTTTCTTATCTGTGTCCAGTTGGGGTGCTCCCTAAAATAAGGGGTCGAGAGTATTTTCCTGGTATGGGGGGTCCGTGGCTTCCTGATTTTAGTGGTAGCAATTTTGTTACTAGGCTGTGAGGTCTAACCATTGTCTTACACGTTGGCACTTTATTTATTTTCTCTCCATGTGTGTCACTTTTTTTATGTGTGCTTTTTTCACTCCACAAGGATGGTAGGGTGTGGGTCTATGGGCCTACCCTTATAACTATGGGGCGGATGTGTGGTTCTTCCTCCCCTGACTTGAGAGGAAGGGAGGTGTCTTTCTTTGGGAGAGCCCCTAATCTAGTATTCCTTGGTCAGCTCCAGCTGGCCATGAGAACAGGGGTCCACCAGGCTATAGACCACAGTGCCTCGCCCCTGTCAGGAGACTTGCACCGTGAGGGGTCAGGAAAGGGTTCTTTGAGAGGGGATCAGTGACACACCTTGTGCACTTTTTTGTTCACACAGTGTTTAATTTTTTTGTGCACCCACCACAGGCTAAAAAGAAAAGGTATAGACCTTTATATATTGTACATCTCATACTCACATCAGTCCCTATCCTTAAGGATTTTACAATCTAAAGTCCCTATCTCACATGTAATACGTTCACCAATACAAGGACCAATTTAGACTGACATCAGAGGGAAAGCTTGGCTACTCCTGCTATAGCCCTGGATCGGAATATTGGAGCGGCCTTGACACTTGTCACTAGGCAGAACAGGGAGATGCTGTTTACAACGGCATCTCCCCGTTCGTCCTCTCCGTGAGGCGATCGCGGGTATCCCCGCGGCGATCGAGTCCGCGGGACCCGCGACCCGACTCACGGAGCTCCCGGCCGGCGCGCACGCAATGGCACGGCGGGGAATTCAAATGCATGTACGGCATCTTGGAGGGAGGAGCCGGATGTGGGCGGCTCGCTGGATGCGATGCTAATGCCCGGGAGACCTGTGACCCCCTCCCTGAGACGCCGGCTCATGCCTAGGTAGAGCCGTAGCGTTCCTTTCTCCTCCCGTCCCCGGACCTGCCACCCCCCTGACGAGACCGTCCTGCCGCGGCTTCTATGATCAAGCCGCCTGCATACCACCGCAGCTCACCGCTCCACTGCTCCACCGTCCCTGCACTCGTTCCCCTCCCCCGACGCGGGAGCTGTTGCCGTGGTGACGCCGCGCGGCTCGCCGGAGAGAGCAGAGCGGCCCTACCAGAAGCACAGAATACCCGTCCTCGGGCTTCTTAGCTTCCTAGCCAGAACCCGCTCGCCCTGCCTGGGCTGGGAGGTACAGGTTACATCTAAATAAGACCAGGCGGACGGAAATAAAAAAAAAAGGTATGGCGTAATAAAGAAAGGCTTAAAGGGAAAAGGATAGAGCTGGGCAATCAAACCGAAGGCAGGGGTAAGTGCTCGACACTCGGTCAGGGTGTAACGGATGGAAGGATTACAGATGAAAACGGGCAAGTGGGGGCGTGGCCTGGACATGGCTGAGTGAGGCTGCACTTTTCCATAGCTCCCGGTCTCAGCCTTCAGCCCACGGCAAAAAAAGACATAATTGATCGGAATGCAATCAGCTAAGAAATACAGGACACGAGCTACATCCAGGGAGAACCGTACCAGCTTACCTGCAGGTGATTTACACTGGTATTTCAGACACAAGCAAAGAAACTCCACCGGAGTTAGAGCAGCAGCACCGCGCGGCAGCCCACGTGGAGCAGACTCAGAGGCCCAGGAAGGAGACGGGTGGCACACATACCCTACCACACTGGAGCGCTCCCAAAGTCCCCCGAAGACACTGAACCCCGCAATGGCATCACCCCAGCAATCCCAAGCGGAACAGGACATAAGGGCACTTATACAAGCCCTCCCCACGAGAACCGACATAGAGGCACTTATCTTACGGCTAGAGGAGACTCACCGCCGTGACATCCAGGAGGTGAGAGAAGATGTGACCGCCCTGACGGGAAGGGTATCCACAGGAGAAGCCTCTGTTACTACGCTGGAACACCGAGTGTCGGAGCTGGAGCGCTCCCGAGACCAGCATAGAGACACCGCTATTGCCCTACAGCTACACCTGGAAGACGTGGAGGACCGGAGCCGCAGGAACAATCTGCGGCTCCGAGGCCTGCCAGAGACCATAGAGACTGACTCCCTGGGAGAAACAGTACAAGAACTGTTCCGCACCATCCTAGCTGACCCCACAGGATCTGTTGAGATAGACCGTGCACACAGAGCACTGGGGCCCAGGCCGGCAGATCCGGGACGGCCAAGAGACGTGGTCTGCAGGCTATCAAGATACCCACAGAAGGATGCCATACTACGTAGAGCCTGTAAACAAGGAGGGATCCAACTAGACGACGCACATATTACAATCCTACCGGACCTATCCAGGGCCACACTAAGACGTAGAGCCATGCTTAAACCGGTCCTAGACCTGGCAAAACAGAAAGGCTTTACGTACAGATGGGGTTACCCGTTTGCGGTTACGTTCAGGAGAGATGGGAACGCTTTCACGCTGCAAACCCCAGCAGACCTTCCCGGGCTGTTCAGATTCTTCGACACAGAACAGATTGCGGTACCAGACTGGCTCCAAATACTACCACGCCCCACCGGCAGATCTGGCCTCTCCACTTACAGAGGACCAGCTCAACCGCGCCAGCAGAGAAACAGGAGGAGATCCAGAGCGGAACCGGGCGAGGAACAACGTGAGTAATTCACATACCACAAACCCTGACCTGATTGTGCCCCTGTTTTAGCTTGTCTTCAGTATCCCACCCAGAGACAAATAATTTCTAAACCGGTGATTCGGAGGTGAACTTTCGGCTTCGTCCCTGCCCACCCCCTGTCCCCCATGCTGGTACAATTCCATCAGCCAAAGCTTACTGGATAGCTGGAGTCACTCCCCCCCATGGCGGGAGAAAGATGCCTGCAGAGCAACATATCTGCCAATCTAAATGAGCATCGATCCTTACCTCCTAGAAGGGTACCCACATTCGGGAGGTGGGGGCACCAGAGGAAATATCCCCCACCTACTGTCCCTATATTACTGACGGAGAGTGCAGAGGTAGACAACTGCACCGAAATTGAGTAACAGGGAGCCTCCAGGACCACGTAAAACACCTGCTCCCCCTTGTATACAATGCAGACAAACAATGTGAACTTCCATGATCACGTACAGGGGGGAGCATTGACTACAATAAGAAGTGGCTGTGGGGCAACAGACACAGAACCACAATGTTCTCTCAAGCAAACGCCCGATAGATGCTCCGTCTCAAGTTTGGAGGACCTTAGGACGGGGTGGGGGGAGGACTGGTGGGGGCCTGGGGGGAGGGGGAGGGATGACGATATGCTCCTCAATGGCACACCATCACCTGTCTGCACACGGGGCCTGATACTAGAACATACCCTGACCTCCGTGCGCCACCATCAAACATCAGAGACAATGCTGTTGGGAAAATATTGGTTCGGGACTTTTAAACGACAGGGTCTTCTATAGTGCCAGCTCTCACTCAGAGAAACAGAAAGAAAGAGAGCGGAGATGAGAAAGCAGATCCCTCTGCCATGGGAGGCACTGAGAGTGGATAACTTACATACAAGCGATTTTGGTTTGGGGCACAACCAATTATTGATGCCAGTTTTCTTTTGTTCTAGGCAATTAATTTCTGCACTGTTTAAAGTTTTATGCCACTAGTAGCTTTATAGTACGTGACATGTTTTACACTTGTAACCGGTTTACCTTAATACATTTTGATTGCATTCTAGTTTCAAGTAACATAGATACAAATGCCGGGGGTGGATGGGGGGATCGTGGAGCTCGCTTCTCGGCTCTGTACATCCACTAACCCACTTAGGACGGCGCTCAACTTCCAGTGGAAACTGGAGAGCGTTTTAGCTGAACACAGCTGCATTAATACTTTCCTTGGGAAACTTTCATTCTCGGGGAAGTTCCTTAATATTTGAACTTCTTCTTCTTCCCTAGTTCTACGTGCGGAACTACTTAACTTTTCAGTCTACTCTTCTTATTTACTACCCTAATTTCTTTCCCCTAACTGTATATCTTTAAACTCACGAACATGGACGAATTACATATAATTTCACTAAATGCGAAAGGATTAAATACGCCAGAAAAAAGGAAAATGCTGCTGCATGACATGCGCCGCATGAAAGCAGACATTGTCCTTTTACAGGAAACTCATTTTCGAGGAAACACCTTACCAGTACTCAAAAACAGATACTACCCCACGGTGTATCATTCTACATACACTGAGACGAAATCTAGAGGGGTTTCCATACTAATCTCTGCTAGAATACCGTGGACACAAATAGACGTAAAAACTGACAACGAAGGACGATACATATTCCTGAAGGGGCGAATTGGAGCTGTGAAAGTGACTTTTGCAAACTTTTACGCACCAAATGTCCAACAGGACACTTTTTTGAAACGCCACGTGGAGCAACTCACACAGTACGCAGAAGGACAACTCATAGTTGGAGGAGATTTAAACGTCCCCCTGTCGCCAAGAGAGGACACATCCACTGGACTGTCCTCGACTTCGCGAGACATGCGCAAAAGAATCTCCACCTCACTGCACAACGCACAACTAATGGACGCGTGGCGGCTTTTCCATCCCGGGGAACGCGACTATACATTCTATTCGAGACCCCACCAGACATACTCGCGTATTGACTACTTTTTGATCCCACACAGACACTTACAAGCAGTCAAGGAGGTTACAATAGGGTCAATTACATGGTCTGACCATGCCCCGATAACCCTACGATACGCACTAACAGATGTCTATAAAACACAGAGACCGCCATGGCGTTTAAATGAAAGCCTACTTAAAGACCCGGAGGTAATGGCAGACGTTGTAAGGGAGCTGGGACAGTATTTCTCCACTAACTCCACGACAGATAGCGACCCTGGGGTCGTGTGGGAAGCACACAAAGCTGTGATCAGGGGCATACTTATCAAACATGGATCTCGACTCAAACACCAAAAGATAATGCAACTGAACTCATTGCTTTCCAAACTACAAACACTAGAGATGAAACATAAGCAGACACCATCCGAGAGTATAGGTAAGGAGCTAGGCACCACCCGCAAACAGATCACAGACCTTTTACAATATAAGGCCAAAGCAGCACTCCAAATTTGTAGGAGGAAAATATACGAATCGTGAAATAAATGCGGGAGACTACTAGCTCAGACACTACGATCACAAAAACTGACATCCTATATACCATATATCAACTCCTCCAGAGGTGAGAAACTTTCTCTACCCCAACATATTTCACAGGAATTCAGACTGTTCTATAACTCCCTTTATAACCTCGACACGCCACTACCAAACCGTGACGCAACCTCAGAATACCTAACTGCCTCGCACTTACCCACTTTATCGTCTGAAGTTCGAGACCTATTAGAAGATCCGATTACGTTATCTGAACTTCAAATTGCAATAGGCAACACCAAAACAGGCAAAGCACCAGGACCAGACGGTCTTACCATTACATATTACAAAAATCAACTCCCCTCCCTAGGCAATCATATGATTAAGTTATTCAATGGCCTCAGTACAGAGGCAAAATTTCATAACTCCACACTACAAGCACAGATATCTGTAATACCAAAAGATGGTAAAGACCCCACACAATGTGGGAGCTATCGCCCCATCTCCTTGTTAAATGCGGACTTAAAACTTTTCACAAAAATCATTGCTTCTAGACTACAACAACACCTCCCGCATTTAATTCATTTGGACCAAGTTGGATTTGTCCCGAATAGAGAGGCTAGAGATAACACCATAAAGGTCATAAACCTGCTCCATATAGCCACCAACAACAAACTACCAAGCGTATTTATAGGAACAGACGCGGAAAAGGCGTTCGACCGAGTGAACTGGCAATTCATGTTCGCTACTCTACAACATATAGGTATAGGCAACAAAATGCTTAACTGGATCTCAGCAGCGTACACGAACCCGACAGCCAGAGTTAGAGCGAATGGTGTAATCTCGGACCCATTCCCGATCACTAACGGAACTAGACAGGGATGCCCTCTCTCTCCACTACTCTTCGCGCTATCTCTAGAGCCATTCTTATGCCATGTCCGATTAAATCCGGACATAACGGGAATAGAAGTAGGCAACACACAACACAAAGTATCCGCATATGCAGATGATATGCTATTCTCACTAACAAAACCAACCATCTCCCTCCCCAATCTACTGAACGAATTTGAGAAATACGGGAAACTCTCCAATCTAAAAATAAACTTTTCCAAATCAGAAGCAATGGGAGTGGGAATCCCCATCTCACAACTCAACAATCTCAAAGCCACTTTTAATTTAAAATGGACAAACACAGCCCTGAAATATTTAGGAACACATATCCCTCCGAAAATCTCCCAATTATATAAACTCAATTTCCCACCCCTCCTAAAAGAAGTACAAAAACTACTTAGGCAATGGGACAGCGGCCTGCACTCTTGGTTCGGCCGCTGTAACATACTCAAAATGTCAATACTGCCAAAGTTCCTCTATCTACTACAGGCACTCCCAATACACATACCTGCAACTTTCTTTAAACAAGTACAAGCAGCATTTATAACATTCATTTGGGCCGGGAAAAAACCTAGAATACACAAAAAAATACTGTCACTCCCAAAACAACATGGAGGCCTAGCAATGCCAGATATTCGTACCTATTACTACGCAGTACACTTAAGTAGACTTTTTGACTGGTGCCGACATAGAGATACCAAACTCTGGACACAAATAGAACAAGCACAAAGTGAATTCCCTCTACGCAGGGCACCTTGGTGCCATACAGACTTGCCAGCTGACATTAAACGACAGCCACTGATAGGAAATACCACCAGAATATGTGCTCAACTGTTCCTTCAAACCTCCCTAACCTCTCGCAGCTCACCTCTTCGTCCAATTTTGGGGAACCCAAGATTTGCCCCGGGCGTGAGAGACACGAAATTTTGCGCGCTGAGTGAATCAGGACTATACCAAACGTCTCATTTCAGTATCGCAGGACGCTGGAAAACACTAGTAGAGCTTTCAGACCAGTCAGGCCAATATAAACTAGACTTCTTGAGAGCCTTGCAACTACATCATTTCCTAATTACAATGACCCCCCCTAACAATGACGACCAGACCCTAACGACTCTGGAAGAAATATGTATAGGATCGGGAACAATTCCACACACGCTATCCCTTACGTACAACTTACTAATAACACCACCTGGAGAATACCATATCCCAAGTTTAGACAAATGGGAAAAAGAATTAAATTGCCATTTCACCAAAGCTCAGAAACAACATATTTTAACATTCACATACAAGTCATCTATATGCACCAAAATGCAGGAGACCAACTACAAAATCCTGACACGTTGGTATAGAACTCCATCTTTACCCAACAAAATATTCCCGAGAACATCAGATCTTTGCTGGCGGTGCCAACAAGAGAAAGGGACCTTGATCCACATATTTTGGTCTTGCCCACGAATACAAAATTTCTGGAAAGAAGTGCGGCGAATAATACAAAAATTCACAGAGCGTACAGTCCCAGATGAACCAGCGTATTTCCTCCTACATGCGACTGATACACCAGCACGGGTTTATAAAAAATCGATAGTACGACACTTGCTAGACGCAGCCAAGGCTTGCATGCCACTCAATTGGAAATCACCGCACACGCCGTCTATAGGCTTATGGCTCAAAAAAATAGAGGAGATTAATGAGATGGAGGATCTTATTCTAACAAACCAAAATAGACAGGAAAGATATTCCAAGACATGGCAGCTGTGGAATATATTCAAATACTCTGAAGAAGGACAAACACTAGGAGTAACACCCCAGAACACATGTTCGTGAGTCCCCCCCCCTCCCCACTTTCTCCTCTCCTGACCCCAACCTTTACCCTCCCCACTCTCCCATTCTATTTATCTTTCGCTACCCCCCTTTTTTTTTTTTCTTTACACCACATTTTTTTTTTTTACTTATTTATCTTTATATACTTTGGGAAGAATGAAACAGGGAGGGAAAAAAAAAAAGATGGGAGGAGACTCCACAGGGCTGTAACACTTCAGGCAAACATAGTCGGAAGTAGAAATTAATTCAGTAGAATTAAACACTTTCATAAACCAACAGACAGGGAAATTGTGCACAGATATTGGGAGGAGACTCATACGTTAATATTATATGTCTCAACGGTCATTTGAGTGAGAACTTGATATTAGGTAATTAACAACACTTTATATATTATACCCTGTTGTCACAAAACCCTTGTATCTGTATTACTACCATGTTGAATATGTAATTGTGGTCTATGTGGACCTGTCTCCCGAAATAAATAAACAATAAAAAAAAAAAAAGAAAACGGGCAAGTAATTTAAAGTACTTTAAGTTCATACTAAACCCTATTTGGTTGCGCTGAATCATAGTTATGTGTTTCCAACTGCTGGAGGGGTCTGTGAAGCTACTGTTGTAGGTGACTTAAACAAGAGATTTTCTATGAATAGTGGCTACACGCACCTGGGACCTTCCGCTCACAGAGTTTGCAGTATTATTGAGTTCAGTCGTCTTCTGCTTCTTTGTGGTTTTTTTTGTTTTTTTTCTCTCTTTTACTCCTGGTTGTGCTCTCGGTTAAAATCCACAGGAGAAGTAATAAGTTCTTTGCAATGAGCTCAAGGACTATAATATAACCGAAAAACCGTGGGGAGGAGCTGGCTAGCAAATACAATATTTGGAAATGCAAACTGCAAATACTGACAGCTTGGGAGGTCAACGGCTTGCTTTGCATTAGACTCTTTACCTCATGTAAGAGTAAAAGTGGGGTCATTGAACTGTTTTAGTTATTCATTGCACTACATACCAAGGGTCACTTGGGTCACTTGGGATACTAGTCAGCTTGGCACGAGAAAAAAAAAAAAAATATATATATATATATATATATATATAGTAAAAAAAAAAAAAAATGCCACTTTAAAAATTAAAAAAAAAAACAAAAAAAAAAAACCGCAAGGCTACTTAAAAATCACAGAAGTAGTGGTTATCGCTGCTAAGCATTGCTAAATCACCTATTCCAATGAAGTAGGGTGCCTTTGTTATAATACATTTATACCCACACCGAATTGCTCTATACAGCAAAAACAATTACTCGTCAAGGAGGGGGGCGATTAGTGCTGGCCCTACTGAAAGGGGGTACTACTAAGGGGAGGTGAACGGCCATAGCGGAGGCTATACCTAGGGCCTTTTCCAGTCTGCCCAAGCCTAGAAAAGCTACTACCATTTTATAAGCCCACGGACGTGCCAAACATATACTATAATCATATAAGTGGTTCAGGATATATTTACATCTAAACGGCCCCACACAGCGAAACCATATACAGCCAGGGGAGGAGAGTAGACCTGAGCTGGCCGGATCGCAAAGAGGGGCGCTGAAATCCCAAGACATAAGTATATTCAACAAATTAATTGAGTAGAGCTATCTGTCAAGGAACAGCAGACGGAGAACGGGGCCCCACAGAAAGCCTAGAAAAACCCCAGGAGATCTACCACGTGCCCCACATGCCCTTTTCGGTAGACCTCTCAAGTCTCGTTTAGACAAGGAGCTCCCTTGGGTTTAGGAGTGGGTCCCTGAAAATCAGGAGGAATCGGGGGGTAAACGCCCGATTATAAGTGGAGCACCTAAGAAGAAATGAAAGGGAAATCTACGAAGGGGGCGACTGCTAATACTACCAACCCACCTAGGATAAGTGCAAGCCCGGGAACCATCAGAAAGTACATGGTACACGACACTGGCAAAGACAGCCCAGGTAAACCAAAAGAGACCAAAGCAAAACCCCTGAGCTTACCCCAAGGATTGGGACAAGGCGACAGGTAGTTGAGGCCGACATCCATATAGGAAGCTGCGAGGCAGCAGCAGAGAGAACAATGGAACCCCAACAAAAAAAACTACTCCCTACTAAAGGGGAAATGGCAGAAATGTTTGCTAAATTGGAAGTAACCATAAAGGGGGAAATAGGCTCTCTCCGTGACGACATGAATATCATACTGCAAAGAGTGGAAGAGGCAGAAACAAAAATGGATAGGCAAGAAGAAGAGATAAACGAACTCAAATCCCAGATGGAAGAACTACAAAGAGAGCAGAGAAATTTACGATATAGATTGGAAGATCAAGAAAATAGGAACAGAAGGAAAAACCTACGGATCAGAGGTCTACCAGAACCCCAAGAGGGAATAGAAGATCTACAGGGAATAATGGATGAAATATTTGGAGGAATGGTGAACCCCCCAGATACAAATAAGAAAATAAAGTTTGAAAGAATAAATAGGATCAGAAAACCGGCAGAAATAAGAGGGGAGGTCCCAAGAGACGTCATCGCAAGATTTCACAACTACAATGATAAAGAAAAAATTAAAAATAACCTGAAAAAGAACTACCCAGCGAAGTATGGAGAGACAAATCTGCAAATCTTCCAGGACCTGGCAGCAGAGACTCTAGCCAGGAGAAGAACCCTAAAACCACTTTTAGAACAGTTAAAAGCTCTCGGTATCCAATATTCTTGGGGTTTCCCAGCCTGCCTTACTGGACGGAAAGAAGGTCGATCGGCCACCCTAAGATTTCCAGAAGAAACAGAAAAATTTTGCAATCGGTTAGAGGTGCCTCTGGTGGAAATCCCGGGTTGGTGGGTAAAGACTGGGGACATGAAAACTACTGGGGAGCAGCAGGCGTGGAGGCCAGTATTTAAAATGAAAAAATCATAGGTAGAGTAGATACATGAGCTAATGTAATTGAAACGAAATAGGAGTCACGGAGCTATGAGGGGGTGGTCGGGGGGTGGGGACGGTGGGGGAGGTGGTGGGGGGGTCAGACAGGCATGGGCACCCCAAGGGTGTAGGGGGAGTGTCGGGTCTAAGGTCGCCCAGTCCGAGTTCAACCTCAAGGGGTACAACCGGAGGGCCGGGAGGAGTAGGAGGGGCCACGGTTATTCAGGTCATGGGAAGGCCTTGTACCCCCACAGGGGAAAGGGAGGGAAGGGGGAGAGGGGAGGAAGGAGGGAGGGGTAGGAGGGAAAAGGGGGGTAGGGGAGGGGGGAATAGGCAGGGATTGAAGTCCGTTAAGAACCCCCAACGAATAAAGGGGTGTTATAGGTCTCTTGGACACCACTCTGTTGCAAGGTACAGGAAAAGCATCTTAAAGTATAGATGAATAACATAAAAATAATATCATACAATGTACGCGGCCTGAACTCACATATAAAATGCGCTAACATATTATAGGAACTAAAATTCCTAGGAGCTGAAGTGGTATTTCTTCAGGAGACTCATTTTCTCCTGGAGAGGAACCAAAAAGTTTTCTCCAGGAACTACCCAGTCTGGTTTTATGGAGACAAAAAGCCACATTGCGCGCAAAAGGGGTTGCCATAGGGTTTGCCAGTGGAGTAAGGTTTGACCTACAACAGAGGATGACGGACCCGGAGGGACGGTTTTTGTTCCTGAAAGGGAAACTCAACGGTATTGACTGCTCACTGGCAAACATTTATGGCCCAAATAAAAATCAAGATAGATATTTGATCAAAAGGATTGCTGAATTTCTGGAATTTAAGGACGGTTTAGCTATAATGGCTGGTGACTTTAATCTGTGCCTGGAGCCAGAAAAGGATAAATCAATCCAGGCGCGGGGGATGTGCACGACCTGGAAGAATAGAGTGAGACAGAAACTGCATCAGTCACAACTGGTGGATGCTTGGAGGGCGCAGCATTCTGATAGCAGGAATTATACGTTCTACTCCCCCGTGCATGGGACTTATTCTAGACTGGACTTTTTTCTGATCGAACACCATTGGCTGGAGGCGGTATATCAGGAGATTAGTAGACCAGACTATGTGGACTGCACAGAGATAACCCAAACGTATGTAAATGAATAAATAATATTTATTAAAAATAAGTGATAAACCAGAAAATACAAACAGTGCAAAACCAACACAACAAACCCACAGCAAACAATAGTATATACAGCAAGGGGCAATACCGGAATCACAGATGTCAGCCAGGCCAGGGTCATACACAGCAGGTAAGCAGGAACAAGGGATAAACCAGAAGCATAAACGTTAGCCAAGCCAGGGTCATACACAGGAGGTCAGCAGATGGGTAAGGATGGGAAACCAGCAGGAAGGGGAGAGGATGGATGGTAAAGCTGCAGGGTAGGGATCCAAGGGAATCAGGAGGGACAAAAACAGGATGGGCCTAGGATAGGGATCGGATCGGATCAGAGCAGAGCGGGACAGAGCAGGTTCACAAACAGGATACAGGCAGCAAGGTCAAGGCACAGGGAGAAAGATACCAAGGCGAGCATGTGAGGGCTTGCCGGGTATTAATAGGGCTGCCTATAATTGGCTTCAAGTCACACCTGAGCGCAGGGAATGTTGTCTGCTCCATACTGCCAGGATCCATCCGCTGGTGGACATCAGTACTGCGGCCAAAAGATGAAATGACACCAGCAGGGAAATATTCTCCTGACAGTTCAACACTGCCAGGAGACACCTGCTGGTGGACCCCAGTACTGCATGCCAAATGATATATCTTACCAGCGGATGGACCCTTTCCTGACACGGTAGTTAGTTCTAACATCGGGGTAATGACCTTTTCTGTCCACGCGCCTATAAGTATAACAGTAAATACAGGACAGACCCACAATAAGAGCCCTAGTTGGAAGTTAAATGAAGAGCTACTCAACGATAAAGAAACAAGGGATCTGGTATCAAAGGAATTGGAGTTTTACTTTAAAACCAATGAAACACCAGAGGTCCCGGAGTCAATAGTTTGGGAGGCACACAAAGCCTATATTAGGGGGATCCTGATCAAGGCAGGTGCGGAAAAGAAGAGAAAGAGAAGGGAAGAAAAACTTCAAATAATGAACGAGATTTCAGAACTTGAGCAAGCGCATAAAATAGAGGGAGGAATGAAGTACTCTTAAGACTCCATAATAAAAGAGAGGCCATGAGAACTTTAATTGAACAAGAAACGCGAGTAACATACAACCTGGTAAAGAAAGAGAGATATATGGGGGCAAACAAGCCGGGGAAATATCTAGCAAAGACCCTAAAAAAGAAAAAGATCACTAACTACATTGAGAGAATTAAGGCTCTAGATGGGAAGGTAAAGCATAGAACTAGCGAAACAGCCAAGACCTTTCAAAACTACTACGAGGGGCTTTATTCCATTAATAACAAGATTTCAAAGAGCGAGGCAGACAATAAAAGAGAGAGAACCAAAAACTTTTTCCAGGAGTTAGGACTAAAGAAAATTGCTAAATACATCCTTTTAGAGAGCCCTATCACAGAAGAGGACATAAAAAAAAACTTTAAGGGAGACGTCAGTGGGAAAAATCCCGGGGCCAGATGGTACTGTATTATAAAAAATTTCAAGAATTCTTGATCCCTAAATTATGCTCATACATGATTGGGATAGGTGTAAAGTGGGATATGGGAAAAGAAGCGTTAGAAGCGACTATTACCATCATATTGAAAGAGGGCAAGGACAGTTTACTCTGCTCTAGCTATAGACCAATAGCGCTTCTCAACGCGGACACGAAACTGTTTGCGAAAATCCTGGCCGGGAGGGTGAAGAACATTTTAAATAGTATGGTCCGCCCAGATCAGGTAGGATTTACCCCGGGTAGGGAGGGACGGGATAATGGGATAAGAACCCTCATGGTAACCCAAAAAATGAGAGATAGTGGAGCCCCAGGTCTACTCCTGTCAATCGATGCTGAGAAAGCTTTTGACAGGGTAGACTGGGGCTTTATGTTCTGCATGTTGGAGGAAATAGGACTTGGGCCAACCATGACTAGATGGATAAAGGCGTTGTATGCCAATCCTTCAGCAAGGGTCAAAGTCAACGGAGCATTATCTGAGCCGTTTGCAATGACCAACGGAACGAGACAAGGGTGCCCACTGTCCCCCCTTTTGTTCGTGTTGACACTTGAGCCCTTGCTAAATAGGATAAGGAAGAACACGGATATCTCAGGAGTATTTGATGGAGAGGAATACCACAAATTGGCTGCTTTTGCTGATGATATCCTTCTTTATATCACCCGTCCTAGAATAACTCTCCCTAACCTGCTTAAAACATTTAAAGAATATGGGGAAATATCAAATTTCAAGATCAACCCGGCCAAATCAGAAATACTAGAAATCAATAAGATGGATAAAAAAGATTGGGCGGCCCACAAGGAATTCCCATTTGCGTGGGGAAAAAAAGAGTTAAAATACCTGGGGATAAAGATAACCGAGTCTAGAGAGATGTTATTTCAAGCAATTTTGTTTCTCTTCTCAATGAGGTCAAGGGGGAGTTGAGCAGAATCACAAGAGGACAGCTCTCATGGGAGGGAAGAATCAATATCATCAAAATGACAATATTGCCAAAGATTTTATATAAAATGCAAATGTTGCCCATTCCATTACCACAAGCATATTTTAAAAAACTGCAATCACTTTTTATAAAATTTATTTGGAGAGGGAAATGGATGTACGGGTACGCCCATTTGCCCAGCCGTGCCATTCTGCCAACGTACATCGGCGTGCGCCGGTGGGGAACCGGTTAAACACAGTAACAAGAGGAGGGGGGAAGGGATGCAGCTTACATAGAGACTTCATTACATTGCCATTTTGTCCCCAAGTCTCTCATTCTATGCTGGGCCATAGTCTTTGGGTAGGAGGCCTACAGCCCCCTCCAAAACACACAGTGACAGTGGGTTCTGTCACAGATCCGTTTGTGGTCCAACCTATATCTCTAAGTTCTCTTAGATCTCTGGGATAAATACCATCTCTTCTTTTTCATTACAATTCACATGCCCCATTTGGTGACCGTTTTGAGATTACTCTTTGGACGATAAAACAGGTTTCATGGTAATGTGAGCAATGTCTCACAGGACTTCTACCTTCTATTTGGTTGTTTTTCATATATGAACAAAATTGATGATATTGGTGGCTAAACAGCAAAACTTTATTTTGTGTGTTTAGGATGGGTATGGCTGTTTTTGGTTACTCTTCTTATGCCCCGTACACACGATCGGATTTTCTGATGGAAAATGTCCGATCGGAGCTTGTTGTCAGAAATTCCGACCGTGTGTGGGCTCCATCGGACATTTTCCATCGGATTTTCCGACACACAAAGTTGGAGAGCAGGAGATAAAATTTTCCGACAACAAAATCCGTTGTCGGAAATTCCGATCGTGTGTACACAAATCCGACGGACAAAGTGCCATGCATGCTCAGAATAAATAAAGAGATGAAAGCTATTGGCCACTGCCCCGTTTATAGTCCCGACGTACATGTTTTACGTCACCGCGTTCAGAATGATCGGATTTTCCGACAACTTTGTGCGACCGTGTGTAGACAAAACAAGTTTGAGCCAACATTCGTCGGAAAAAATCCTAGGATTTTGTTGTCGGAATGTCCGAACAAAGTCCGACCGTGTGTACGGGGCATAACTGTTATTTTTTTTACCATCCTCCAGTCTCCTTTTCTGATGAAACTACCATTTAGCCATTTTTCAATACCTACACTGTTTGACATTTCTATATGATTTCTATTAGTGATGGGCGGTCCTGGATGGTTCCCCCTCTTTATTGTAGCTTGGATTATCTCAGGTGCTAGACTTGATAAGCCTTGGTAGGCCTCTTTCTTTCTCTTTCCTTGGATATACAATGTACCTTCAGAGATGCAGAGAGTAGATTTCTGATTATTAAGGACCCAATAGCATACATAGCTACATAGTTAATCAAGTTGAGAAGTTACCATAGCAAGTGTTTGCCAGTAGACACGTGCATTTCGTTTCGTTCCGAATTCGTTTTTTTAACGAAATTCAACAAATTTGGAAATATCCAAATTAACGAAAACCCGTTTAACCAATTTTTACAAAAATGAAAATTCAAAAATTTGAAAATACAGAAATGAGAAAAATCGGAAATTCGGGTATTTGAAATTAGAAAATTAGAAAATTTGAAAGCCCGCAAATGAGAATGAAAATTCGGAAATAAGACTGAAAATCCGAAAATTCAAAAGAACGAAAATCCGAAATAATTACCTAACTAAAAATAATAACTATCACTAACTATTAAATTATAGGTATTGGAATTTCCTTTCAAATTTGGCTGTTAGTGAACGTAACGAATACGAATTTATCCGAAGTTACAAATTATCCAAAATAACGAATGCCACATCTAAACGAATGGAACGTAACAAATTAATAATAATAAATAATAATAAAAATGTATTATTATTGTTATTGTTTATTATTATTATTATTATTATTATTATACAGGATTTATATAGCGCCGACAGTTTACGCAGCGCTTTACAACATTAGGACAGACAATACAAGTACAATACAATTCAATACAGGAGGAATCAGAGGGCCCTGCTCGTTAGAGCTTACAATCTAGGAGGGAGGGTCAAGTTATACAAAAGGGTAATAGCTGTGGGGGATGAGCTAATGGAGAAAATAGTGCAGTTATTAGATGGAGGCAGGATAGGCTTCTCTGAAGAGGAAGGTTTTCAGGGATCGCCTAAAAGTGGATAAATTTGGAGACAGTCTAACAGAATGGGGTAGGGAATTCCAGAGGATGGGCGAGGCTCGGGAGAAGTCCCGGAGGCGGATATGTGAGGAGGTGATGAGGGAGCTAGAGAGCAGGAGGTCTTGGGAGGAACGGAGATGGCGATTAGGTTGGTATTTTGAGACTAGGTTAGTGATGTAGCTGGGGGCAGAGTTGTGGATGGCTTTGTAACTTATTGTTAGTATTTTGAATTTAATTCGTTGGGCGAGTGGCAGCCAATGGAGGGATTGGCAGAGAGGGGTAGCAGACACTGAGCGGTTTGTAAGGTGGATAAGTCTGGCAGCAGCATTCATGATGAACTGCAGGGGGGATAATCTGTTTAAAGGTAAGCCAATGAGGAGTGAGTTGCAGTAGTCAAGGCGAGAGATAACCAGGGAGTGAATCAGGAGCTTTGTGGTTTCATTGGTTAGAAAGGGACGTAGTTTAGAGATGTTGCGGAGGTTGAGACGGCAAGCTTTGGAAAGTGATTGGATGTGAGGCTGAAAGGAGAGTTCAGAGTCCAGGATAACACCTAGCACCCTGACGTGTGGGGACGGGTGGATGGTTGTGCAATTGCTCTTGACAGAGAAGTCAAGGGAAGAGGCACGTGGGGGAGGAAATATTATAAGCTCAGTTTTGGACAAGTTGAGTTTGAGGAAGTGGTGTGACATCCATACAGATATGTCGGTTAGTAAGTTAGTGATGCGTGAGGAGACTGATGGAGTGAGTTGAGGGGTGGAGACTTATTATTCATTTGTTTTCGTTACGTTCACTAACAGCCAAATTTGAAAGGAAATTCCAATACCTAAAATTTAATAGTTAGTCATTATTAGTTAGTAAGTTATTGTTTCAGATTTTTGAATTTTCGGATTTTTGTCTTTTTCTAATTTTCGACTTTTTGGCTTTTCGAATTTTCGTGTTTTCGGATTTTGGATTTTTCCGAATGATAAAATTTTTCCATTTTTTTTTTTTTTCGAATTACAGAATTTTCGAATTTTCGATTTTTCCGAATTATCGAAATAACGAATACCGCATCTAAATGAACGGAACATAACTAATTCAAATTTTTCCGAAGGTATTAATTTATTCGAAATAATGAATTTTGATCATAACGAATGACCCGAAAAAAACAAAAAAACAAAATGAATAAAACGAAAACAAAAACAGACACATTTTTTGGCAGTGCACATGTCTATAAGCCAGTTAGGCGCTGCTCCGGATGGGAGGGTAATGATTATTTTCTTTCCCAGTTCTGATTATTCTTTGGTTTTCGCAGGTTTTCTTTGGGTCTGTCCCACTGATCGTGTGATATAAGAGAGGAACAGTGGTCTGGAGAGGAGAGAATCTGAGAGCCGCACCCATGAGGAGTAAAAGAATGTCATCTACCCCCCCACACACGCACGGGGCGCGCGCTGGCTGTGAGGCCGCTCAGCCCCGATGTACAGACACAGGAGAGGAGTATGGACAGATAGCTGGAGAGAGGATTCAGCTTTCTCCTCCCTTCAGCCTGCAGGTGTCAATAGAGAGCGCCGCTGTGCAGTGAGGGAAGGCTGCCATTCTCCCTCAGTCTCTATCCCCTTGTCACATGACTGGAGGGAGGAAGAAGATGTTCCACGGCATGTCTGACCCTCATGGAAGGAGGATTGCTGTGCCATAGGAGACCATCCCCTCTGAAGCTAGTTGGCATGATTACCTGAATGGGTCACTTGCAACATTTGATATTAAACAGAAGATCTACTACATCTTACACAAGTACATAGATTGTAAACTGTCTGGTATGGGGAAATGGTGGGTCACATTACAGGGTCATCTGTATGGTTGTGGGGTGCATATATTGTAGGGTGCTGCTTACGAAGGGAACAGATGGGGATTCATATATTGCAGGTTGTTGGGTACAGGTGCCAATGGTAGAGGGAGTCCTTAAAAAAGGTAAAGGGGGGTGACCGTCAGATTAGGGGGTGCTCATTACTAGATACATAAATAAGTGATGACAGGCCTTTACCGTTCTTGATAGACTCAGTAAAAATGTTTACTAAATTGTATTGCTGTCTTTTGTAAAGCTAATAAAAACGATTGAAGCAGAAGAAAAAAAAAAAAAGAATGTCATCTGCTGCTACTACAATCATGTAAAAGGTCATCAGGACCTGAGGTACGTCCTCAAAGACTCCAGCACTGGGAAATGCCACTAATGGACCCCCTTCATCATACATGGACTCTACCTTTGCAAGTATACTGGGGTAGCACGTAGCCTGAGCTAGGAATAGGGATGTAGGAAGAAATACTGTTCATTGCATATTGGACTTTGTAAGATGTTGCACTTTTCAAAGTAAAGCTTTTGAAACCTTGTTTTCATCTGGTCTAAAGTTACTAAAGGGGTGTAATGCAAGTAACTTTTCTACAGTTCAGGTCACTAAAGCACATTGGGGTATAAAGACAACTTTGTAAGAGGTAATACAGTGAGTCACATGTGGTTACCAAGGGTAATGGAGGTCTAGCAAGCAGCCTGTCATTAAGCGTGTACATGTGACAGATGGGATAGCCTCTTGCAGGAGGGAGATGTTGTCGGCACTCTCTCTGTGAGCGGTCCTTCTCCCATAGCAACAGGAGCAGACTTGCAGAGGTCTCTGGCCTGTACACAGGTATGGAAGAGTTAAGTGAAGTCCGTGCTGGGTGCACGGCGGGACTCCATACTGTTACTGAGAGAGAGATAGCGGTGAAGCGCTGGATGGGTGAATGTGGGCAAAGCTCAGCACTAAGGATGGGCCAAGCAATCCCCTGTTCGGTTTGTAGCAGAACTTCCGAACAGGGGAAATGTTCTAGCCCGAACGGCGAACCCCATTGAAGTCTATGGGAGCCGAACAGCCGAACAGGAAAGATCAAACCTTTGCTCCATTGTTTGCTAATCTCACCCTGGGTCTGTGGGAATTATCCTACATCTGGCACAATAACCCTTTTTTGTCCAATATCGTGTTCTATGGCAGGTATATTGACGATGTGATCATCATCTGAGATGGCAATGAATCCATGGTACATCATTTTGTCACACATTGCAACGACAATAATATGGGTTTATCCTTTACCACCGTTATGGATAAAGAAAAATTGGCCTTTCTTGATTTGGAATTGTATCATGTTGGAATGGAAATCCATGCTAGGAATTATACTAAACCAACTACAGGGAACTCCTTTCTTCACTATAAAAGCTGTCACCATCCCTAATGGCTTAACAACATACCCAAAAGCCAATTTTGTAGGCTCAAAAATAACTGTACCAGAAGCACAGACTGACACCCAGAGCGAGACTTATAAAGAGAAATTCTTTGATAAGGGATTCCCAGTTGACATTGTGGAAACAGCTTATTCCCATTATAAAGATACATCATCTGCATCACGTCCTCTGATTCAGGCTGACAACAACAAGGATGAGATGCAGTTTATCACCCAATTTCAATCCCATCATAGACAGATGGAAAACATTGTGCGTAAACATTGGTTCTTACTCAAACAGGATCAACATCTCTTCCCTGCTCTATCTAATAAAACCAGGTTCGCTTACAAAAAAGCCCCTAGTATTAAAAGTAAGTTGGCACCCATCAAACTCAAAAAGAAACCACAACCCCCAGGCTATTCCCTTCCCACCTTTCTAGCTATCACAGGCATGTACCAATGATGCAAACCCCTTTGTAAGACCTGTCGGTTTGTTAAACATGGTCAGAAGGAATTTTGCGTAAAAGGGAAAACATATTCTCTTAAGGGTTTCCACACATGCTCCTCTGACCATGTAGTTTACTGCCTGGCATGTCCTTGTGGTCATTTCTACGTGGGTCGAACCATAAGGTCATTACGCAAGGTAAACATCGCCGTGTTCGGCAAATTCGGGTATTCGGCAAATGCCTGAACGAGCAAATGTTCGGCCCAAACTGGTGCTGGGGCCGAACCGTTGACCCATCCCTACTCAGCGTCTCCCTCCTAAATGTAATGTAGAAAATAAGGAAGGAGAGATATGGGACTTTGCATGTGCCAATTGTACGAATCCATATGACAACATTAGTTAAAATAAAATATTTATTTAATTCACATAGAAAAAAGTTAAAAACACTGAATACAACAGATCAACATTCATTTGAAACAGATGATGCTAAAATGGATGTTGATGTGCTGTATTCAGTGTTTTTAACTTTTTCTATGTGAATTAATTTAATATTTTATTTTAACTAATGTTGTCATTTGGATTCGTACAATTGGCACATTCAAAGTCCCATATCTCTCCTTCCTTGTTTTCTACATTGATAAGTAAGAGATGTTGGTGCCGTATACTAAGATTTTGATTAACCTGGTTTGTCCACACACTTTACCTCCTAAATGCAAGTTACAGAGAAGGTGTACATTTACATGGGGACCCAAGAGTTAACTGGAGAACAGTTATAGTACAATTGCTCTTAACAAGAAGGGAAGCATAGAGAACATGATGACCACACCACATCCTACCCCCTTATATGTTTATGCCCCTAATGAATACCAGGCCACTTTTTTCCAATTTTTTTCTGCTATCTTAACTAACACTATTAATCCCTACATATATAGTATATTCATTGGTGGTGACTTTAACTCACCCTTTATTGGACAGAAGCAAATCTACTCCTAGAATGCTTCCAAAAATACCAAGTAAAACTCTCCATGCTACTCAGACTCCTGGGGGCTCACCATTTTGGGACCATGATACACCAAGAAGTCTCTCAAGCAATACAAGAATATTTTCAGCTGAACGCTACCCCTGACATTTTCATAACTACTCTGTGGGCTGCTCCTTGGTGGTCCTTAGGAAATGTCTTATTAGTATAGCAGCAGCACAAAATAAACAAAGATGGTATGAATTGTATACTGTTTACAAGGAATTGGAGAGCCTATATAAATTACATGCAGCCAATCCTTCACAGTTACTTTTTCAATTGATCTCTCAGAAGCTTGAGTTGGACACCTTACTGTCAACCAAGAAGGCCCTTTGGTGGTTGAAAGCCAAGTTTCTCTTGCACAGTAACACGCCCCCGTCCACGTTTGCCCATAAGCTTAACCAAACATTATGCACTCCTCACATATACAAACGTTGTAATTCAGCAGGTAATATGGTTACGCGACCAAAAGAGGTCTTTGGAGTACTTTTTGAGGACTTCTACTCTAAATGATTGTCTCCCCCCTCCTCACCCATTCCTATTGCTGCAACCTCTTGGTTTGCTAAAATCCCTCTCCCTTCGCCATCGTCATCACATCTTAATACTCTTATGCCGCGTACACACGAGCGGACTTTACGGCAGACTTTGCCCGGCGGACTTTTCGACGTACTTTACGACGGACTTTCTGAATGAACGGACTTGCCTACACACAATCCACCAAAGTCCGTCGAATTCGTACGTGATGACGTACGACCGGACTAAAACAAGGAAGTTCATATCCAGTAGCCAATAGCTGCCCTAGCGTGGCTTTTTGTCCGTCGAACTAGCATACAGACGGCGGACTTTTCGACCGGACTCGATTTCAACGGATACATTTTAAACAAGTTTCAAATCTAAGTCCGTCCAACTTTTGAGCAAACAAAGTCCGCTGGAGCCCACAGACAATCGAATTGTCCGACGAAATCCAGTCCGCCGGGCAAAGTCCGCCGTAAAGTCCGCTCGTGTGTACGCGGCATTAGAGCCCCCTGCATGGAGGAGGAAAACTTTAGAGTAATTAAATCATTGAAGCGTACCAAAGCTCCTGGCCCAGATGGATACACTACTTGTTATTATAAACACTTCGTCCCCCCTCTTTTGATACCTAAATCTTTTTAACCATATTTTTCAAGGTAATCATTTCCGAGAGGATATGTTGCTGGCTAACATGTCATTAATTTCAAAACTAAACAGAGACCACCTACAACCACAAAATTACAGTCCTATCTCGGTTATCAACAATGATCCTAAAATCTTTAGCAGACAGACTTGCACTGATAACTCCAACTCTGACCTCTTCTGACCAATCGAGGTCTATTCCAAATAGACTGATCACTGATAACATTTGCCTAGATTTAAATGTGATCTAGGATGCAAATCCACATTCTAAACATTCAAAAAAAAGTTTAACTTTTAAGTCTCAACATTATTAAAGCTTTTGGCCCTCTGGCCCTAGCTCTGTATAACCACCCTAAAACTAGATTCAAAATCCCTGGTTGTAATTCTGGATTTTCACACTGGGTAGAGATACACATCAGGTATGTCCCCTTTCCCCTTAGTTTTTTGCACTTGTGATGGAACCCTTAGTTTTGGCCATTAATAGACACCCTGGCATCCAGTGATACTCTAAAGCCAGGTACACACTACAGTTTTTCGCCAGGTTGCACAAAAAAAACGGACAGCTCTGGTCGGAGACACTGTACTAACCATGCAAAGTTAGTGCAACGATCTCCCCCGCTGAGCTGTTGTGTTCTGACAGGGGGACGCGACACCCCCCGCCACCAGAACACTACAATAAACACTCTGATCGGGAGTTGGTTGGCTGCTGGTTCTCCAGATGCACGTCCGACAGAAGCCAGCCGAAAGGCCAGCTTTCGTTGAACAGACCTACATACACATGGGCAGAATGTCTGTGTTTTTTTGTCCCCGAATTCTGCCTGTATATGGGGCTTAATGGTAATTTTCAATTTAAACTGCGTATGTATGTAGAGGATGTGATGCTTTTCCTCTCTCGGACCTCAATCTCATTACCAAATTTGTTGTCTGTGTTACGCATATAGTAACTCACAAAAGTGAGTACACCCCTCACATTTTTGTAAATATTTTATTATATCTTTTCATGTGACAACACTGAAGAAATGGTACTTTGCTACAATGTAAAGTAGTGAGTGTAGAGCTTGTATAACAGTGTAAATTTGCTGTCCCCTCAAAATAACCCAACACACAGCCATTATTATTTAAACCGCTGGCAACAAAAGTGAGTACACCCCTAAGTGAAAATTTCCAAATTGGGCCCAATTAGCCATTTTCACTCCCTGGTGTCATGTGACTCATTAGTGTTAAAGGTCTCAGGTGTGAATGGGGAGCAGGTGTTTTAAGTTTGGTGTTATCACACTCACTCTCTCATACTGGTCACTGGAAGTTCAACATGTCACCTCATGGCAAAGAACTCTCTGAGGATATGAAAAAAATAATTATTGCTCTACTTGAAGATGGCCCAGGCTATAACAATATTGCCAAGACCCTTAAATTGAGCTGCAGCACGGTGGTCAAGACCATACAGCGGTTTAACAGGACAGGTTCCACTCAGAACAGGCCTCTCCATAGTCGACCAAAGAAGTTGAGTGCACGTGCTCAGCGTCATATCCAGAGGTTGTCTTTGGGAAATAGACATATGAGTGCTGCCAGCATTGCTGCAGAGGTTGAAGGGGTGTGGGGTCAGCCTGTCAGTGCTCAGACCATACGCCGCACACTGCATCAAATTTGTCTGCATGGCTGTTGTCCCAGAAGGAAACCTCTTCTAAAGATGATGCACAAGAAAGCCCGCAAACAGTTTGCTGAAGACAAGCAGACTAAGGACCTGGATTACTGGAACCATGTCCTGTGGTCTGATGAGACCAAGATAAACTTATTTGGTTCAGATGGTGTCAAGTGTGTGTGGGGGCAACCAGGTGAGGAGTACGAAGACAAGTGTGTCTTGCCTACAGTCAAGCATGGTGGTGGGAGTGTCATGGTCTGGGGCTGCATGAGTGCTGCCGGCACTGGGAAACTACAGTTCATTGAGGGAACCATGAATGCTAACATACACACCTTCAAGATGACCATTGCCTTGCTAAAGAAGCTGAGGGTAAAGGTGATGGACTGGCCAAGCATGTCTCCAGACCTAAACACTACTGAGCATCTGTGGGGCATCCTCAAAGGGAAGGTGGAAAAGCGCAAGGTCTCTAATATCCATCAGCTCTGTGATGTCCTCATGGAGGAGTGGAAGAGGACTCCAGTGGCAACCTGTGTGGCTCTGGTGAACTCCATGCCCAAGAGGTTTAAGGCAGTGCTGGAAAATAATAGTGGCCACGCAAAATAATGACATTTTGGGCCCAATTTGGACATTTTCACTTAGGGGTGTACTCACTTTTGTTGCCAGCGGTTTAGACATTAATGACTGTGTGTTGAGTTATTTTGAGGGGACAGAAATTTTACACTGTTATACAAGCTGTACACTCACTACCTTACATTGTAGCAAAGTGTCATTTCTTCAGTGTTGTCACAAGAAAAGATAGAATAAAATATTTACAAAAATGTGAGGGGTGCAGGGCCGTCTTTAGCGCAGGGCAAACGGGACACTTGCCCTGGGCCCAATCTTTGTTGGGGGGCCCACGCTACTCGTGAATTGGGGTCCCGATGACAGCTTTGCAGAGCGCACAGAGGACACGGGAGGATGTATTCCTGCGCTAGCCAGCTGAGAGGGGGTGGGGCCGGAAGCTCCACTGATGCTCTGACCCCGCCTACGTGCAGCCTGTATACTTGGAACAGAGCGGCTGTAGTGTGAGCAGTGATCGGAGTGGGAGCGTCAGTGGAGCTCCCGGCCCCGCCCCCTCTATACTGGCTGGTGAATACAGAGGTGGCTGAGAGCTCCACTGACACTCCCACTCCGATCACTGGCTCTCACTACAGACTCTCTCTTCCGAGTATACAGGCTGCACGTGGGCGGGGTCAGAGCGTCAGTGGAGCTCCCGGCCCCGCCCCCTACATCCTCTCGTGTCCTCTGTGCGCTCTGCAAAGCTGTCATCGGGGCCCCAATTTACGGGTGATGTGGGCCCCCCAACAAAGCATCAGTGAAACTCATGGCTGTTGTAGTGAGAGCATAGAGTGAAAGCCCCGCCCACACACCTGAATGTATGTAGTGAGTTTGGCTGACCAGGTATGTCCTTACACGCATAAAATGCCTGACTGTTTAAACCCTGAGCTGTGTTATTCAACTGTAAAGCTGTGCGTTGCTAAAAGTTCTCTGACCATCACCTGTATAATGTCTGCAGTCTCTGATTGTCTCCTGTAGTATGTCCGTAGTCTTTTATTGTCTCCTGCAGTATGTCCGCAGTCTCTGATTGTCTCCTGTAGTATGTCCGTAGTCTTTAATTGTCTCCTGCAGTATGTCCGCAGTCTCTAGTAATCTCCTGCAGTATGTCCGCAGTCTCTGATTGTCTCCTGCAGTATGTCCGCAGTCTCTGGTAATCTCCTGCAGTATGTCCGCAGTTTCTGATTGTCTCCTGCAGTATGTCCGCAGTCTTTGATTGTCTCCTGCAGTATGTCCGCAGTCTCTGATTGTCTCCTGCAGTAAGTCCGTTTTCTCTGGTAATCTCCTGCAGTATGTCCGCAGTCTCTGATTGTCTCCTGCAGTATGTCCGCAGTCTCTGGTAATCTCCTGCAGTATGTCCGCAGTCTCTGATTGTCTCCTGCAGTATGTCCGTAGTCTCTGGTAATCTCCTGCAGTATGTCCGCAGTCTCTGGTAATCTCCTGCAGTATGTCCACAGTCTCTGGTAATCTCCTGCAGTATGTCCGCAGTTTCTGGTAATCTCCTGCAGTATGTCCGCAGTCTCTGGTAATCTCCTGCAGTATGTCCGCAGTCTCTGGTAATCTCCTGCAGTATGTACGCAGTCTCTGATTGTCTCCTGCAGTATGTCCGCAGTCTCTGATTGTCTCCTGCAGTATGTCGGCAGTCTCTGGTAATCTCCTGCAGTATGTCCGCAGTCTTTGATTGTCTCCTGCAGTATGTCCACAGTCTCTGAACCTCTCCTGTAGTATGTCTGCACTCTCTGACACTCTCCTGTAGTATGTGTATTAATGTGCCCCTTTAGTTGCTCAATTATTTAGGATTGCTCCACTGCTCAGTGAGAGGTAATGATGTGCATTAACCTCTAGCAACCAATCAGCGAACAGTAGTGATCTGCTTTAATCTCTAGCAACCAATCAGTAAGTGGTAATGATGTGCTGTAACCCCTAGCAACCAATTAGTAAGCGCTAATATTGTACATTAACCTCTAGCAACCAATCGGCAAGCAGAAATTATGTGTTGTAACCTCTAGAAACCAGCCAGTGAGCAGTAAGGATAGGCTGTAACCTCTGGCAAACAATTGCAATCGCTGCGTGATCTGCTGCAGTAAACTGATTTTGAGTCTACCTGCTATTTTTTGTATGTCTCAGTCAGAATGGAGGGCCCAAGAAAATGTTTGCCCAGGGCCCAAACAAAATTAAAGAAGGCCCTGGAGGGGTGTACTCACTTTTGTGAGGTACTGTATTTGCCACCCTAACAAGATTATCAGTTAACCTTTCTAAATCCATAGCTATGCCAATTAACCACCCCTCCAGTGCACAACTCTTAAAATGTATTTTCCGCTTTTGTGGTCTAGTGATTAGGTCTCCTGTTTGGGTGTCACCTTTGTGCCTAAAATTAACTCTTGTTTTCATATTAATTATCTGCGTTGGTAACGCCCTTAAACTGTATCGAACATATTCTATCTTCTTCCTGGGTAGAGTTACAGCTGTCAAAATGAACATCTTATCTAAATTATTATATTTATTCGGGCCAAGTGTATTTCTGTTTCTAAATCTTTTTTGGACAAGATCCAGGTGGAAATAATACATTGTCATGTATTGGTTAGAGAGAAAACCAAGTCTCTTTTCCTTGTCAAAAGAAGTTTATTGAGTATACAATGTTATAAAGATACATAAAGTAAGTTTACAAGGATCTATAAAGTAAGCTCATTGTTTTACAGTAGGGATTATATAGGTAAATATCATGAAATTTCAAATATTAAACATTGGGTTCACGTAAACCTAAATTAAAGATATATATCATTTCCTTAGTTACTTTTGTAGGTATTTAAATGATTTATATCTACTATACATATTGTTTACAAGTAGAGTGTATATAGGTCAAATAAATTCTGATAATGAGCTTTAATCGTAAGGTGGAGAAAAGGAAAGAGAAAGAAAAAAAAGGGTTGAAAGGTAGAGGTATGGTCCACAAGGTTGTCCCGCTCGTCAGTTTATTATTCTTTTTAGTTCTCTTTGAAGCCTTAGAATGGGTGTCTCTGTAAGTCATTTAATCTGTTACCATGGCAACAGGACAGAGTCATTGAAGTTTGACAGGAACTGTTGCTTTATCCAAGGATGCCAAAGTTTTTCAAATTTTGGAATTTGATTTTGATCGATGGCTACCATCTTAGCATGGGACATTGTATTATTCATTCTGTGAATTGTTTCTGCTAGTACCAATGTAGGAGATTTCCATGCCTTGGCCACTGTTTGTTTTGCAGCCGTTATTAGTTGGATCATAAGTTTGAATTGAGAGAGTGTTAACCATTCCGGTTTTAGATTAAGTAAAGTTAAATATGGATCTGGTTGTATTATTTTTTTAAATATTTTAGATGCAATCACGAAGACTTCCTTTCAGAAGGTTTGGATTACTGGGCACGTCCACCATATGTGTAAATATGTGCCTATTTCTGGGCATCCTCGAAAACAAAGAGCTGAGGTATTAGGTGAATATTTTGCCACTCTAGCGGGTACAAGGTACCAGCGAGTTAGGACTTTATAATTTGTCTCCAGTGCTAAGATGTTGGGTGAAGATGACTTAGATGTGAGCCATATGTTAGACCAGTCCGTGTCTTCTAAAGTTCGTCCCAGGTCCTCCTCCCACCTCTGAACGTAAGAGGGTCTATTAAGATTTGCTACTCCATAAAATTGATTATAAAGTGATGAAATTGTACCTTTAGCAAATGGATCTTTTGTAAAGATTGATTCAAAAATAGATAATTGGGATAATGGTGTATCCCCCTTTAGGAATGGTGTATAGAAATTTTTGATTTGGAGATATCTAAATATCTCAGAGTTTGGTAGATCATATTTTTCTCTAAGCGATGGGAATGAAAGGAATGATTTAGATGCTATGAAGTCATTTAGTGTCTGAATGCCTGATGTTGTCCAAGCTTTAAAAGAATTTGGGTAGATCCATGCCGGATAAAAGGCCGGATTTCTGATAAAAGAAAGGAGAGGATTGTGTGGAGATTGTAACTGATATTTGGTTTTTAGTTTATCCCAGAGAGATAAGAAGTGTTTAGTTATGGGATTATGAATTTTAAAGCGGTCTTTAGGATCAAGCCATAATAAATTTGATATTAATAGAGGGTCATTTTCTGAAGCCTCTATAAATACCCATAATGGGATTTCCTGTTTTGCATGGTATTTGGACAGACTGGCCAAATGTGCTGCTCTGTAGTAGTTAGTAAAATTAGGGTATCCCAGGCCTCCTTTATTTTTGGGAAGATGTAGTGTGTGTATAGGTATACGTGGTTTAGAAGAGCCCCATATAAACGAAGTTGCTCTTTTTTGTACTATTCTCAAAAAATAGGAAGGAATTGGAATAGGGAGGACTCTGAATAGATAAAGCAATTTGGGTAGAATAGTCATTTTGATTGCATTAATCTTCCCTATCCAGGATAAAGGAAGTTGCGACCATTGTTTTATTAGATTTGTGATCTGTCTTAATACAGGAGGATAATTGGTTGAGAATAAATCAGAATGAGATGCTGTTAAATGAATTCCAAGATATGGGATTGATTTTTCTGCCCATGTGAATGGGAGTGCAGCCCTAGCCGGGATCAATTCCATGTTTGTGAGTGAAATATTAAGCACTAGGCATTTCTTAGGATTAATCATAAGGCCGGATAGGGCTGCAAATCCATCAAGAGCTGGTATTAAGTTAGGTCCAGAGACCTGTGGTGATGATAGAAAAAGTAATATATCGTCTGCAAATATACATAATTTGTGTGTAATACCTCCTACTTCAATGCCAGTTATAGTTTGGTTTGTTCTGATGTATTGGGCCATGGGTTCGAGTATAAGGGCAAATAATAAGGGAGATAATGGGCAACCCTGTCGGGTACCTCTTTTGATATTAAAGGCTTCAGATTTGTATCCAGCATATTTTATATAGGCTCTGGGTTTATTATATAATGCTTTGATCCATGTTAAAAAGTGGGGTCCAAAACCCCATTTTTGTAATGAATATTGCATATATTGCCAGGATACTGTGTCAAATGCCCTCCTAATATCGAGAGATAGTAAACATAAATGGATTTTCCGTTTTTTAGCAATATGTGCCAATAACACTGCCCTGCGTATATTATCGCCTGCCTGTCTATTTGGCATGAAGCCTACTTGATCTCTATGTATTAATTTTCCTATAATGCTATTGAGGCGTTTTGCTATTATTTTTGCTAATAATTTAATATCGAGATTTAACAGAGAGATAGGCCGATAATTCACACAGGAAGTATCATCAGAAAGGGGTTTTGGGATCATACAAACAATTGCCATTAGTGTTTCTTGCCGAAAAGAATGTCCATCTAGAAGTTTGTTAAAAGTTTCAGTGAGAATGGGAGAGAGTATTTCTGAGAATGTTTTATAGTATAAAGCCGAGTAGCCGTCTGGGCCTGGTCTTTTGTTAAGTTTTAGGTCTTTTATGGCGTTAGCAACTTCATCTATAGTTATAGGCTCATCCAAACTGCTTTTTTGATTCTAAGATAACTCAGGTAAGGTTATTTTTGAGAAGAAGGATTCAGCTTCTGTAGGATTAAATTCATTGTTTGTCTTGTATAAAGTTGCGAGATGTGAGTGAAATTTATGGACTATTTTAAGTGAATTACAAGTGTAAACATTTTTTGATAATTTCAAACGTATTGGTTTGAAAGATTTGTTAGTTGAATTTAATGCCCGAGCCAAATATGTACCTGGTTTGTTTGTATTCATGTAGAAATTGTGTTTGGAGCGTTTGAGGGATTTATCAACTGACTCAGTGAGGAATAGATCGTATTCCAATCTAGATTTTTCCAGATGAGATTTTGTACTCTGAGATGGATTATCTTGAAATGATATGTAGGCTGCATTAAAATTGAGTTCTAGTTTTTTTGCTAGATTTTTGCGTTCCCGTTTAAATAGTGCCATTTGTCTTTGTATTGTACCACGCAAGACAGGCTTATGAGCTTCCCACAGTGTTATTGGGGAGATGTCTGTTGTATTATTAATTGATATGTATTCCTTTAAAGCTTGTTCAATGGCCATCTGATGTAGTGGGTGTTTGAGCATTATGTCCGGTAAGTACCACGTTGAGTCATGCGCTTTTGGTATGGCTGAGGCTATAGTAGTGTATACTGCATTATGGTCAGACCACAGAATCGGAATTATATCTGATGCAATAATTTCTGGTATCATTCCTATTGTTAGAAAAATATGATCTATTCTGGTGAAGGTTTGATGAGGGTGCGAGAAATAAGTGAATTTCTTTTTCATTGGGTTACTTTCTCTCCATGAATCTACCAGATTGTATTTGGAAAGAAGTTGAGAAAAAGGTAATCTAGAGGTTATTTTGGATGGTGTAAAAGGTGATTTATCTAGAAATGGGAGGAGGACCTGGTCCGAATCCCCACACATTATCACTGTTCCTAATTTGTGTGTATTAATCACTTGTAATATATGTGAGAGGAATGGTGTAGGTTGTTTGTTAGGAGCGTAGTAGGAAATCACTGTGATTGCTGTATCCATTATATAACCCATGAGTATCAGGTATCTACCTTCTGGGTCTTTAATTTCTGATGATAAGGTGAATGGTGTGGATCGGTGAAATGCAATTAGAGTTCCCCTTTGCTTGGTACAGGCAGAAGCCGTGTAAATTTGTTGATAAAAAGGAGAAATATATTTTGGAGTAGAATCTTTGGTGAAGTGTGTTTCTTGGAGGCATACTATGTGAGCCTTCTTGTTATGGAAAGTACGGAAGGCTTTGGTCCTTTTTTGAGGGACATTTATTCCCTGAACATTCAGGGAAAGTATATTCAGTGGTGCCATGGCAACAGATCAAATAGTTTTGACTTACTTTTTGTTATGCAGAGCTGACTGCGCAGATCAACCTGTGTGGACTGAAGAGATGAATAGATAGAAGAGAAACCAGTGAATTCTGAAGTAAGAAGTAAAAAAAAAACATATGAGATTAAATGATACATTGTATAAATTATTTTTTGCAAGTAATCACAATTTACCCGTGAAAGAGAATAAATATCTCTCTCAGGGGAATAAGTGCCTTCGTCACACTCCCACATAATATGGTTGGGAGAATGAGGAGGGCTAATGGGGGTACACGGATCTTCCGCTTACAGGAGAGAAGTGCTATGTCAAAAGACATCAAAATGATGTTTCATTAATTGGAGTGCAGAATATAGTTTTTGTTGAAATTATTTATTCCAGGGTGGTTGTATATGGTTAGTCTTGCCCTAGGCTAAATAATTCAGTTAGAAAGGTACTGTTAATAACTTTGGTATTGATGAAGATAGTTTGAATTATTTTGGGTTTTAACCCTTTTAGAGTAAACAATTACATATTTTATTCATATGTAACTGTTTAGATATGTTAACTCATAAAATTGAGGTTGTATTGCTTCAGATTAGAATAAACAAAAACATAATTCTAGGAACTAGTTAGGTAATAATATATTTGTTTTAAGAAAAGAAAGAAAAAGCTTCCATTACTTCTGGATTATTGAACATATTTGTCCTAAAAAGTAATAAATCTATTGTTATTACCTGAAAATATATAACTGAACAAGAATTTCCTTATTTCACTTATATATTCTAAGGCTATATGAATCAGAAGTAATAAGAAATATAACTGGAATGTAACATGATCCCACACAGTGTGTGACTATCAGAATGCAGTTACATTCAGTTATAAATATAGGTTTTTTAAAGAGAACCATCTCTTAGTATAATAAATGAAGAGATATCAGGAATTAGGATGTCAGTCCATTGAATCTTCTTGGTCCATGGATGATGTGGCATAACGGCCTCTTTTGTGAGAATGATGATTCCCATTTTGTTCTGAAATTTTCTGAGTGCTGCCTGAAGGTGAAGATGATGCCATTCTTCTGCGTGTGGGAGAGTTGCTGCTTGTGGGTTCTGTCAGATTTAATTTTAAAAGGGTTTGTTGTAGTTCATCTGCTGATCTGCTTCTGTAAATTGTACCTTGGTAGTTAAATCTGACTGAAAAGGGGAAGCCCCATTGATACATAATGTTGTGGCGTTGCAGTTCCATTAGTTGGGGTTTCATGGATCGTCTTTTAGTAATAGTAAGTTGGGATAAGTCAGCAAAAATTTGATAATTGTGTCCTTGAAAATTAAGTTCCTTTTTTTCTCTTGCAGCAATTAGTATTTGTTCTTTCGTTCTGTAATAATGAAATTTTGTGATTATATCATGTGGGGGTCCATCTTTCTTTTTGGCTGTGAGGGCTCTGTGTACTCTGTCCAGTTCTAAACGTTCAATAGGGATATCTGGCTTTAGTTCTTGTAATAGAGCAGTAATAGTAGATTGCAGGTCTGTCACAGTTTCAGGTATTCCCTTTATGCGCAAGTTTGAACGTCTGGCTCTATTTTCGTAATCTTCGAGCTTAGTTTGAAGTATTAAATTCTCTTTTTTTAATTGTTCCAATTCTGTTATATTTTCTTGGGTTGTAATTTCAATTTCATCCATTTTTATTTCTAAGGCTGCGGTGCGGTTTCCCAGCTCTCTTAGTTCTTTGGTTAGGCTTTTTGTTATTTGGTCTGAGGTTTGTTTTAAAGCCTTATGAAGCATCTTTTCAAATTGTAATAATATTACTGGGGATACTGAGGAGGCTTGTGGAGAAGTTTGTGAGAGGATTTGTTCTGTATCTGACTCAAATGGAGAGTCTTGCTGTGACATTTTCTGTCTGTGAGAGCGCCCTGATGCTGTATATTGTGAGGTGACTGGAGCTGCTTCAGCTGCAGTGAGTGCCTGTGAGCTCTTTGTGAGGTGATTTTTATTTCTGCCACAGCTTCCTCCCAGTACCATATTTCCTGCCCAAACTTTCACAGTTTGTTCCCTGGGGCAAAAAGGTTCAAATGGATACCTTTTGAGCCTGCAGGCTCCGCTTTGTCCTTCTCTTCTCTCCTCAGCGGTGTGGAGCTCTAACAATGCATGTCTGCTCCGCTAGGCTCCGCCTCCTGCCCCCCCCTTACACATTTCTAACAAACGTGGCACAAAAACAGGGATTTGTGGTTCACATACATTGCAATACATGTTTAAGCTGGCCAACTGCGTCAAAGTAATCCCTCTCTGGCCAGTCCCTACTCTACTCTGCAAAATGCAAATCCTCCAGTGGCTATAGTGTTAATATGGGGCAGATATACACAAGTTGTAGGAGAGCTACAGGTTCAGGTCTGGTCACTGACATCAGAAAAAAGTTATACCTGTGCTCAACTCCAAATAGGTTTTATATATATGTATAAGCTATCAGGTGTTAAAGGAGTGTGCCCACATGTTAACACTACAAATTCTAATTGGGTTCTCTGCACGCTGCTATACACCCTTACACAATTCTACCAAACATTGCACGAAACAGGGATTTTAGGTTTGCATGCATTGCAATACATGTTCAATCACTTCAGGCCCAGAAGGATTTACCCCCTAATGACCAGGCTATTTTTTGCGATATGGCACTGCGTCGCTTTAACTGACAATTACACAGTTGTGCGAAGCTGTACCCAAACAAAATTTGTTTAGGTAGGTGTAGTACCCAAACAAATGTAAACACACAGATCCACGCCCTGTCAAGGGGAGAGGAGAGACAGATCGTGTGTTCCTAGTCTATAGGAACACCGAGCGGTCTCCTCCCCAAGTCAGTCCCCTCCCCCCACAGTTAGAATCACTCCCTAGGTAACACATTTAACCCCTTGATCGCCCCCCTAGTGTTAACCCCTTCTTTGCCAGTGACATTTAATACAGTAATCAGTGCATATTTTTAGCACTAATCGCTGTAATAATGTCACTGGTCCCAAAATAGTGTCAAAAGTGTCCGATCTGTCTGCCGCATTGTCACAGTCACGATAAAAATCGCATGAACAAAAACAGCAAATGCTAGCGCTCAGGATACCGGTATAGTGGCTCGCAATCAATTGGAATCAATAAAAGCGAATAAATAAAAGCATGGATATGAAATCAAATATAAAATGTCCACAGGTAAGGTTAGAAAGTTCAATCAATTATGGAAGATGGTGGATCTTGAAAGCTGATAATGATGGCGGAGTCTTTTAGGTTACAAGCACTAAGGGTGTCACCATCACATTTTGCTACCCGCTGGAGTGCGCATGCGCGACACCGCCATATGCGTTCCAACACTGTTGTAAGACCACTTTGGCACAGGGCCCCTCGCAGGCTCGCTTTGCTTGCCACGCTTCGGGCACGGCCTCTCTTCACAATAGGGATAAAACTTTTTCACAGAAGAGAGTTTAACAAGACTCGCGGCCACTCATTAAAATTAGAAGAAAAGAGGTTTAACCTTAAACTACGTAGAGGTTCTTTACTGTAAGAGCAGCAAGGATGTGGAATTCCCTTCCACAGGTGGTGGTCTCAGCGGGGAGCATTGATAGCTTCAAGAAACTATTGGATAAGCACCTGAATGACCGCAACATACAGGGATATGTAATGTAATACTGACACATAATCACACACATAGGTTGGACTTGATGGACTTGTGTCTTTTTTCAACCTCACCTACTATGTAACTATGTAACTATATAAAGGAAAAAATTTAATATAAAACTGCTCGCGGCTGTAATGTATTGTTGGGTCCTGGCAATATAGATAAAAATACCAAAAAAAAATGGCATGGATGTCACCCCCAAAATCCATACCAGGCCCTTCAGGTCTGGTATGGATATTAAGGGGAAACCACCACCCAAATTTTAAAAAAAAGGCGTGAGGGTCACCCAGGCCAGCAGGCACTATATACTCTGAACAGCAGTATATACAGTGGGGATGGAAAGTATTCAGACCCCCTTAAATTTTTCACTCTGTGTTATATTGCAGCCATTTGCTAAAATCATTTAAGTTCATTTTTTTCCTCATTAATGTACACACAGCACCCCATATTGACAGAAAAACACAGAATTGTTGACATTTTTGCAGATTTATCAAAAAAGAAAAACTGAAATATCACATGGTCCTAAGTATTCAGACCCTTTGCTGTGACACTCATATATTTAACTCAGGTGCTGTCCATTTCTTCTGATCATCCTTGAGATGGTTCTACACCTTCATTTGAGTCCAGCTGTGTTTGATTATACTGATTGGACTTGATTAGGAAACCCACACACCGGTCTATATAAGACCTTACAGCTCACAGTGCATGTCAGAGCAAATGAGAATCATGAGGTCAAAGGAACTGCCTGAAGAGCTCAGAGACAGAATTGTGGTAAGGCACAGATCTGGCCAAGGTTACAAAAAAATTTCTGCTGCACTTAAAGTTCCTAAGAGCACAGTGGTCTCCATAATCCTTAAATGGAAGATGTTTGGGACCACCAGAACCCTTCCTACAGCTGGCCGTCTGGCCAAACTGAGCTATCGGGGGAGAAGAGCCTTGGTGAGAGAGGTAAAGAAGAACCCAAAGATCACTGTGGCTGAGCTCCAGAGAATCAGTCGGGAGATGGGAGAAAGTTGTAGAAAGTCAACCATCACTGCAGCCCTCCACCAGTCGGAGCTTTATGGCAGAGTGGCCCGAAGGAAGCCTCTCCTCAGTGCAAGACACATGAAAGCCCGCATGGAGTTTGCAAAAAAACACCTGAAGGACTCCAAGATGGTGAGAAATAAGATTTTCTGGTCTGATGAGACCAAGATAGAACTTTTTGGCCTTAATTCTAAGTGGTATGTGTGGAGAGAACCAGGCACTGCTCACCACCTGTCCAATACAGTCCCAACAGTGAAGCATGGTGGTGGCAGCATCATGCTGTGGGGGTGTTTTTCAGCTGCAGGGACAGGACGACTGGTAGCAATTGAGGGAAAGATGAATGCGGCCAAGTACAGGGATATCCTGGAGGAAAACCTTCTCCAGAGTGCTCAGGACCTCAGACTGGGCCGAAGGTTTACCTTCCAACAAGACAATGACCCTAAGCACACAGCTAAAATAACAAAGGAGTGGCTTCACAACAACTCCGTGACTGTTCTTGAATGGCCCAGCCAGAGCCCTGACTTAAACCCAATTGAGCATCGCTGGAGAGACCTAAAAATGGCTGTCCACCAACGTTTACCATCCAACCTGACAGACCTGGAGAGGATCTGCAAGGAGGAATGGCAGAGGATCCCCAAATCCAGGTGTGAAAAACTTGTTGCATCTTTCCCAAAAAAAACTCATGGCTGTATTAGATCAAAAGGGTGCTTCTACTAAATACTGAGCAAAGGGTCTGAATACTTAGGACCATGTGATATTTAAGTTTTTCTTTTTTAATCAATCTGCAAAAATGTCAAAAATTCTGTGTTTTTCACTTTCAAAATATTTTATTTTTAAAAAACATAGAATACAATACGATACATTTAATAATTATTTTAAAGGTTCATTAACATTAAATCCTGGAAAATGACGAGTTCACGACAGTAAGCTATTAACCAATGGGGATAAAATAAAAATGGATATTCCAATCCTGTTAGGCCAGCTTAACAGGTAACCCGGTCTGGTGGAGAGCACTAAGGAAATACAGGGATTCCCAACGCCCGGCACCCCTAACGGGATCATACTGTGCCGAAGGAGCGAACCCTTCACCTCCCCAGCGACCCCACCCCCGGTCAAAAAATGTTTCAGTCTAACATGAAGGAAGATAAGATAAACTTATCTATAAATGTTGATGTCATGAATTAAAATTAGAGATAAGAATCCTTAAATGTCATTTCCAGGTGACCTCAAAACATATAGATAAAAGGACAGAAAAAGAGAAGGAAAAGAAAAGGAGAGAAAGAAAGGGGATACGGGTCTATCCTAATGCTTAGAAGGAGAGAGGGCCAGTGTGACACCATGCGAAATAGAAATCCCTATATATTTAGCCCAAAGATCCCAGATTTTTTCAAACTGTGGGGTCCTGTCAGCTAAAATGCTGGCCAATTTTTCTTGGGTCATTATCCAGGAAACTTTTCTTTTGACCTCTGACAAGAAGGGCCTAGGTTTCTTGCAAGCTTTCGCTATTATAAGCTTGACTCCTGTGAGTATGAAGTGAATTGATTTTTGTGTGTGCTTGGGAATGAGAGGTATGTAGGCATTTAGAAGAGCTACAGGAATGGACCTAGGAATATGATGACCAGTCACCTTAAATATCATGTTAAAAACTTTATTCCAAAATGGTCGGATCCTAGGACATCCCCACCAAGTATGAACCATCGTTCCCAATAATTGAAAACCTCTGAAACAAGTTGGATCTGCAGTTGGATATATGGTTGCAAGGCTGGTGGGGGTTAAATACCACCTGGTTATAACCTTAATGTTAGCTTCCATCAGGGAAACAAAAATTCCCCTGAAAGATTTTGAGTAAGCCGTATACCAGGTTGCTAAGTCCCAACTGAATTGTAGATCATTTTCCCAGGCCTCCATATAGGAGGATTTAGCTGTAGGGTAAGTGAGGCACTAGTAAATCACAGAAATTCCTCCTTTTTATTCCATAGCTTGTTCACACCAGATCTCAAATTTTGTGAATTGGAGCGGAAGGGGTTTATCCTTCCAAATTTGGTGTAAGAATTTAGAAATGAGATCGAAATGGAGTCTTTCAGAATCTGGAAGTTTCAGTGTATTGACGCAATAGGTAAGGGTTATGGGCTTTCCAGATTTAAAGAAATGTCCTATACAATATAGTCCCTTGTCCACCCACCATTGGAATGTTTTTCTATCTAAGCCTAAAGGGAAGCCTGGATTATTAAATAAGTGTGATAGGGGACATCCCGTGGAAATGAGAGTCGGGTGATTTCTGAGGCTATCCCAAAGTGCGCAAGATTGGGACATAGTTGGGGCCATTATGGGAGGTCTTTTCTTAGGTGGACACCATTATAAATAATCCAAGGATAAGTGGGGTACTGCCTGTTGCTCTATATTGATCCAGTCTGGTTTTTCAGGCTTTGAGTAAATGATGGATAGTTGAGCCAGTCTAGCGGCTATATAATATTTGTGAAGATCAGGAAGACCTAGTACTCCCTTACTTTTATGGTGAAATAAGGTGTGTTGGGGTATTCGATAGCCAGAGGCACCCCATGTGAATTTTAGAATCTTGCTCTGGAGTTTTTTCAAATGAGATTTATTAACTAGAATGGGAAGAGATCTAAAAAAATATAAAATTCTTGGGAGTAAGGTCATTTTAATCGAATTGATCTTACCTAACCAGGAGAGTTCATGTTTGGACCAGGTTTTAAGGTCATTTTCTAATTTCTTATATAAAGGGGGATAGCTGTTTGTGTAGAGATTTTCCAAAGCGGGCAGTAAGTGTGATACCCAGGTATTTGATGGAGCTGTCAATCCAATCGAATTTGAACGACTGTTTTAACTGAGATACAGTTGGTGGGGGGAGCAAAACATTAAGGGCTTGGGATTTTGTATAGCTGACCTTCAGGCCTGTTATTTTAGAGAATTTATTAAGGGTCTGACATATGTTTGGAAGGGAGGTCAAGGGAGAAGTTACGAATAAGAGAAGATCATCCACAAAGAGTCCACATTTGTGGGTTTGATCTCTGCAGGATACCCCTTTAATGTTTGGATTGTGGCGAATGTCTATGGCCAAAGTTTCTATAGCAATGGCGAATAATATAGGGGAGAACGGACAACCCTGTCTCGTTCTCCTGGCTATATTTATTGGTTTCGAATAATGTCCTTGTAGACGAATTAGCGCCTAAGGTTGCGAGTACAGGGATTGAAGCAGGCCTATGAAGCGCCTACCAAAGCAGCAACGTTCTAAAAGGGAGAAAATGTATGGCCATGGAATTGTATCAAAGGCCTTTTGCAGGTCAAGTGATAAAAGAAGCCCCTCTTGTCTCACTCCTCCCCCCAACCAGATTGTAGAATGGAGATCAAATTATTGCTTGTCTTATTTGGTCCGGGCCTTGTCTGCCCGGAATAAAGCCCACTTGGTCTTTATGTATATAGGAGTTAAAGGGGTTGTAAAGGTAAATTTTTTTTTTTTTTAAATAACAAACATGTTATACTTACCTTCACTGTGCAGCTCGTTCTGCACAGAGTGGCCCCGAACCTGGTCTTCTGGGGTCCCTCGGCGGCTGTTTCAGCTCCTCCCCGCAAGTATTAACCACCTTAATGCGAGCTCCCTCGCATGGTGGTTAGTGCTTGCGGGCGCGCTCCCGTGATACAGCTATAGCCGCTCACTGTATCACTCGGCCCCGCCCCCCAGCGCGCCGCGTCATTGGATGTGATTGACAGCAGCGCGAGCCAATGGCTGCGTTGCTTCCAATCCATCCACTGTAGCCAATCAGCGGCCAGTGTGAGCGGAGGAATAGCTGTCGGGAACGCGAAGCTGACTTTCGAGGCGTCAGGTAAGTAAGGTAAGTCAGGTAAGTAAAACGGGGGGGCTGGGGGCGGCGGTATTGTCAGAAGTTTTTTCACCTTAATGCATAGAATGCATTAAGGTGAAAAAATTTTTACCTTTACAACCCCTTTAATAAAGGATTATAAACGGTTGGACAATATTTTTGTCATTATCTTAATATCATTATTAATGAGAGAGATTGGGCGATAATTGTTGACTTCTTCAGGGTTTTTATCAGGTTTGGGGATGACTGTGATGTATGCTGAGTTGAGCTGAGTATCTAAGGGAACACCCTGTGTTTTAGAGTTAAAGAAATTAGTCAGATGCGGTGCTAAAGTTCCTGAGAAGGCTTTGTAATAGGGAATGGATAAACCGTCAGGTCCTGGTGCTGACCCTCTTTTGAGGTCTTTAATGACCTCCTGAACCTCATCTACCGTGAAGGGAGCTTCTAGTAAATTTTTGTGTGAGGAATTTAGAGTTGGGATAGGGAGTTCATCTAGATATTTAAAAATTAAATCTTTGTCTGAATGGGAAGATGAGCTGTAAAGGTTGGAATAGAAATCTTGGAATGCGTCCAAGATTTTGACTGGATTAGCTGTGGGGGGTTGACCTGCTATTCTGATCTTGGGTATTGTATGAATTTTGACTCAGGGGGAGAGTTTTGTTGCTAGTAATGACCCTATCTTGTTTGTAAGAAAGATAGGGGGCGCTAGATACCATAATATTCAAGTGCTCCAAAAAAAAAAATATATATATCTCCTGCATTACCAAAAGAATGAAAATGTAAGAAAGCTAGGGGGTGCTAGATACCATACTATTCAAGTGCTCTAAATAAATATATCTCCTGTGTTACCAAAAAAATGAAAATCATAATATTGACAAATCATAGTTAGATTACACATTGAAGTGCCCACATTAGTGAAAACATGGACATGTGACCATGTACCGCTCCGACGTGGTCACATGTCCTATCATCCAACAACATCCGGATCCTTTAGCTGCCCCCTTGTGTAAGCTGGAACGCACGCCAGCGTGGAGGAGACATGAAAGGCTTTTTCTGACTGTGAAGTCACCCTGACATGCAAGCAGCCCCAGTGCCAGGTAGGCACCCACCAATGTAAGCGGCCATTTGGCTTTTTAATTCGTTTACTTTTTTAATAAATGGTTTTACGCTATGGAGACTGTTTTTGTTTCCTATGTATCCTTATCCTATCTTGAATGAGCCTGATGGGAATGATCCATGCCTATAATACCAACCACAGCCTGGCCATCCATGTGAGCAGGCACAACCCTGCACAAGCGCTAGTGACTCTCTTTTTAACTATAGGAGTCATTGGTATCTGGTAAGCAGATATCTACTACTTCGAGGTGTTTTCCTTTTCTTTTGTTTCTTTGGTGATGGAAAACCTTTTGTTTACAGCAACAAGATTGGGATAATATTGAAAGATATCACTTCAACTACTTCAATCACTTTTTTATGTGGACAATCAATCACTATATATGTTTTCACTAATGTGGGCACTTCAATGTGTAATCTAACTATGATTTGTCAATATTATGATTTTCATTGTTTTGGTAACACAGGAGATATATTTATTTAGAGCACTTGAATAGTATGGTATCTAGCGCCTCCTAGCTTTCTTACATTTCCATTCTTTTGGTAATGCAGGAGATATATATATATTTTTTTGGAGCACTTGAATATTATGGTATCTAGCGCCCCCTATGTTTCTTTTTTTTAACAGAAAAGTTTTTATTTGTCTCCAGCCGGAGATAATTCATCATACAAACATTTTTACAGAGAACATAATGTTGCTACATATTTCCAAATATACTCATATAGACAATTGCATAGTTCCTACTCATACAGTGCGAAATCATACTATACAGCTTACTGTGCTATTATTGTTTTGTGCGTCCTCCCAACTGGAGGGAAGAATTCTTGTATCAATTATACCAATTTATCCAGGTTTACCTCTACAATAGTTTAAACAGCTGCAGGCAATCAGTATGTTAGCTACTTGCCATATCATTCCCTCATTAAATACTGATAGGTCTGTCAATAAGGAGCAGGAGAAGGGAGGGAGGGTAAAGGGGAAAAAAAAAAAAGGGGAGAAAGGGGGGGGGGGAGGGGGAGGGGAAAGGTCAAAGGGGGGAGGGGGGGGGGGGTCACCAAGAAAAAAGGCGAATAGCATAGGTTGGGCGGGTCACTGCTGAACCTTGCTACTGTTTGGTCCAGGCTCCCCAGATCTTGGAGAACTTTTTGGGGCATTTACGGTTGATATACGTGACTTTATAGAGCGGTAAAATAGAATTTATCATATCCTTCCATTGAGTTACCGTGGGGGGGTCGGGTTGCTTCCACCTAAGGAGGATAGCCTTCCTGGCATAGAATGAGGCATAGAATACAAACAGTCGTTTGTGCACACTAGGTATAACATTGTCACATACCCCGAGGAGTAAAATAATCGGATTTCTCTGAATATTTAGAATACCTACTGCATTAATCACTTCAACCACCTCTGTCCAGAATTTTTGTATAAGCGGGCATTCCCAGACTACATGTATAAACGTACCCAGCTCCCCCGTACATTTCGGGCATCTGTCTGTTTGTGTCGGGTATATTCTAGCTAATCTCTGTGGCGTGTAATATACTCTGTGAATAAACTTGAGCTGGATGAATCTATCCCTTGCCGAGATCATAAGGGGAATATATTGCTGCAAGCCCTCCTCCCAATCATCTGGCGCCAGGTCTGGAACGTCCCTCTTCCACTTATCGTACAATCTCATCTCCCCAGTCTGCTCCTCAGTGAGAATTTGATTGTATAGGGATGACAAAGTTCGATCTAGGTGCTTAGAAATGAGAAGCTTCTCTACCCCATGCGACCGCAAAGCAACGCCGCCTGGATATTGGGCCCGTACTGCATGCCGCAGTTGTAGATAACGAAAGAACATTTTAGAGGGGAGTTGGAAGTTATTTTTAAGAGTGTCATACGGGATGACTCCATCCCCAGACCACACTTGCTGCATTGCTTTAATTCCATATCCCGCCCATAGGGCTGGTTCTGGGACCGTCCGGAGATGCTTTAATTTAGGGTTGCCCCACAGCGGTGTGTGAGGGGAGATAGTATTAGGTCCTGCAATCTTTTTTGACATCTGTTCCCATACTGCGACCGTCGTTCGCATCGGAGTTGTCATATCCTTATGTGTCTTGACCCCTCTAAAGACCAGATTACTCAAAGCTGAGTACGATCCCATTATTGCTGCCTCAAGATTGAGTGAGGGGTTAGATTTCGGCTGGGAGAACCACCACCGGACAGTAACTATTACTGCCGCCCAGTAGTATTTCCTAAAACAAGGTAGCGCCAAGCCTCCCAACGTTAAGGGGAGTTGAAGGGTGGTCCGTGCCACTCTAGGGGCAGATCCCCCCCATACAAATGAGCTAACAACCTGGTCCAGCTTGTCGAAGAAAGATTTGGGGATAGGGACTGGGGTGTTGCGGAATACGTATAAAAATTTTGGAAGGAACGTCATCTTTAAAAGATTAACCCTACCTACTGGTGACAACGGAAGGGACCTCCAAGCCTGACATCGAGCAGTAAGCTGGTGTAAGATTGGATATACATTGTCTATTAAGTACATGTGTGGTTCTCTCTGAATCTCAATCCCCAAGTATTTAAACTTAGAGACCAAAACCAGAGGGCTTGAAGGGTCGACATCCGGCAACGTCGGAGACAGCGAGAATATGATGGATTTAGTCCAGTTAATCCGAATGCCTGAGAAGGATCCATATTGGTCAATGATTTCAAGGGCTGCTGACAACGATGCCGACGCATCTGGAAGGTACAGCAACGCATCATCAGCATACAACGAAAGCTTCTCATTCAGCGGACCAACTTTTATGCCCCCAACCTCCGGGGACATTCTAAGCAAAATAGCCAAAGGCTCAATGGCTAGAGCAAACAGACCCGGGGACAGTGGACACCCCTGCCTGGTCCCTCTCTCTAACGAAAACGGGGGGGAGAGTAATCCATTCGTTCGGACTCTTGCTGTGGGGTGTGTGTAAAGCAGTTTTATCCATGAGATGAACCGGGGGCCAAAATTGAATCGCTGTAACACACGCCACAAGAACCTCCATTCTACCGAATCGAAGGCCTTCTCGGCATCGAGGGAGGCCACCACGCCCGAGGATTGGGACCTCTCTGCGTGTGAAATATTAGTGTACAATCTACGTAAGTTTATGTCCGTGCCCTTACCTGGCATAAAGCCCGTCTGGTCGCCATTTATAATAGATAGAATAACCGAGTTGAGTCTATTTGCTAGGATTTTGGTAGTTATTTTGGCATCCACATTTAAAAGTGAGATGGGGCGATACGATGAGCACAGCGCGGGGTCTTTGTTGGGTTTAGCTATAACTGCAATCACCGCCTCCGACATTGAGGGAGGGAGGGCGCCCTCTTTTAGCATTGTGAGGAGCAGTCTGTGAAATATAAGGTTGAGAAGTTCCTTGTTTGCCTTATAGAATTCTGCAGGTAGGCCGTCAGGGCATGGGGTTTTTGCTGACTGAAAAGATGCCACTGCTATTTGGATCTCTTTAAGAGTAATTGGTTCCTCTAATTTGTTTCTGGCCTCTGTAGTTAGTTGGGGGAAATCAATCTGATCTAAGAATTCACACATATCTTCCTCAGTAGAGGAGACTCTAGAGGTGTATAGCTGTTGATAGTATTGTGTAAATTGCCCATTTATATCCTTGGGGTCCGAGTGGATCACGCCTCCGTCATCCCTAATATGGGCTATGTGTATGGAAGAGGAACGCTCCTTGGCCAACCAGGCCAGCATTCTACCTGTCTTCTCTCCCTGCTCGAAGATCCTTTGCGATTGAGCCAGTAACTGTTTCTTAGTGGTCTCAACCCGCAAAAGAGAGATTTCTTTATGCAAGGATTGCATAGCATCATATGTTAATATGTCTCTAGTGTGCACATATTCATTTTCTAAAAGGAGTACCTTTCTCTCAGCTTCCTCTAATGCTAACCGGGTATCTTTCCTAACCCTCCCAATTGCCGTTTGATATTGTCCTCTAGTATAGGCCTTAAAGGCATCCCAAAGCGTAGGGGGAGAGACCGTACCCTCATTGATCGTCCAGTAGACCCCCAACTCGCCCTCTACCAGGGGGACCACTTTCTCATCCGTAATCCAGAGCCCCGAGAGTCGCCAAAGGGCGTTGCCCACAGGGGAGTCTGTCTGCAATTTTAATAGGAGGGGAGCGTGGTCCAAAATACCCCGAGGCAGAATATCTACCTCAAGTACTCTGGGGAGGAGAGAATCAGAGGTGTATATCAGATCTATTCTAGAGAAGGATGCATGCGTCGCAGAGTGGCACGTGTACTGCCTCTCACCCGGATGCCTCATCCTCCAGACATCTGTAAATCCGTAATTGTCAGCCCATAGTGTCAAGGGAGTCACCCCGGACGGTCCCACACCCATCCTATCTAGGTCTGGGCTTGGGGTCATGTTAAAATCTCCTGCCATGATTACCCCAGCTGAAGGGTACTGAGCTATTATTGGAGTAATTTTCTTAAGGATCTCCAGCGTGGCAGGGGGGGGGATATATATACCTACTATGAGTAACTCTATTCTATCACACATTGCATGTATAGCCACATATCTTCCATCTGGATCCAGATGAAGATCCAACAGTGTAAACCCCACCGACCTGTGGACCAGGACACTGACACCCCGGGAGTACAAGGAATAAGTCGAGTGGTAATACGTACCCACCCACGATTTCCGTAGTGCCAGCGTCCTGCCCCCCACCAGGTGAGTCTCCTGAAACACACATATATGCGGGTTATATTTTTTCAGGAAGTTGAAAACCAGAGATCGCTTGATTTTGGAATTCAGCCCTCTAACATTCCACGACAGTACTGTCAGTGGTGGCATTGGTTCGCTGTAAAAAATATAAAACCAGGTTGGTAGCCAACCCCCGTCGGGGTCACTGTAAGCTTAAAGAGGAAAAATGAGAGCAAAAATAGTATACATCTTTTACCCTGAGAATTAGATATTAGACTTCTCATGCCACCTGGTGGACAAATATGTGAACAGCCCTGTTCTTCAATACAATATATATTAACACAGCACATTGAGTATATGTAGCAGCAAAAAAGGAAAAAAAAGGAAAAAAAAGTCAAAAGTCCCAACTTGGAGCAAAAACTTGTGCTCCCCATCCATCCCCCCCCCCCCCCACCCCGCAGCACCCCCCAAACTTTGGCGTGCTTTACCCCCAGAAACCTTCATGGCAACTGCCAATTGGGGAAATGTGCAAGAAGGGGACCGAGCCTCCCCTTGCTGGTGAAGGATAATCGTTCCCTGCAGAATAAGAGAGTCAACTTCACCCGGAGAGATAAACACATTCCTCCGGGGGCACATAACTTGAACCTGTTATCTTCGTTAAACCTCCTCAGTTGTACAGTCAGAGGGATTGCTTTGCTGAAAACGAGCAGTAGAGATGCTCTATCTCAGACCTTCTCTAGCTGCATTATTCTTTGTAATCTTGTGTCTGAAGCAGCTCGTTAGTGTCTCTGGATGGTTTCCAGCCATTGCGACGCTTCTTCAGGGGAGGTAAAGAAACGCACCCTCTCTCCATCCTGGACCCTTAGCCTCGCCGGGAACAGCATACTGTACTTTATTTTCTTGTTGCGTAGGTTCATTTTGACTTGGTCAAATGAACGTCGTTGCTTTTGGGTATCAATTGAAAAGTCCGGGAAGATCATTAATTTAGCCCCCTCATATCGCAGCTGCTCAATCTTCCTTGATTCACGGAGAATAAGGTCCCGATCTCTAAAGTTCAATAATTTCAGGATGAATGTGCGTGGAGGAGCTCCCGGGGGCCCCCAGGCAGCAGGCATTCTATGTGCCCTCTCCACCACAAAGACATCTGAAAATGCCGCTTGCGGTAGCAATTCACGCAGGAATTTTTCCGTGAACGACGTGGGATCAGTACCCTCAGTCCCCTCCGGGAGACCCACTATACGGAGGTTGTTCCTTCTATTTCTGTTTTCGGCATCTTCTGCCCGGGTTTCAAGGGATTTAATTTTTGTCTGCAGCGTACGAAGTGAGACTGTATGGTCTTGCAACACATCTTCCGTGTCTCCCACGCGGCGTTCAGCCTCAGTAAGGCGGGTTTTGAATGTGTCCATGTCTCGCCTTATGAGGCTAATATCTAGCTGCACTTGCTCAATTTTCCCCGTGAGGGTAGACTGGCAGTTGGTAATGGCCTGCATAAGTGCCTCAAAGTTAGATTGCTCCTGTTCCCTTTCCGGAGGGGCCTGCTCCATGTCCTCAGGCTGCGTCGCCATCTTGAAGCCTTTGGCAGGGCGTGGGGTCCGCGCGGGGGTATTCGGGGGACTTTTTTGGGATTTGCGGGCTGATATAGCACTCTTCCCTTTGGTCATACCTCCCTCCACTCCTACCTCAGCTTGTGGGGGCCGCGTATAGGGAGCGGGCTTTAATATATCAGGGTCTCCGGCCTACAGACAGGCGAAGCAGCAGCGGGACCCAAGTGACCACTGAGGGGTCCATGGGGTGTATATTTGTCTCTCCCTATCTTCCTCCGCTGTGGATTGTTGCTGTTTTTTGAGCGGTCTGTGCCAACAGTCTGTAGGGATATCGGGCTTCAGGCCGGGAGTAGGATTTCAGGCCTAGCAGCAGGCGCATCAGTAACTGGACTCAGGTGATCACTGGGGGGTCCGTGGGGTGTATATTAGTCTCTCCCTCTATCTCCCACCCCCCTCCGCTGTGGATTGCTGCTGTCTTTTGAGCGTTTTATGCCAGCAGTCTGTAGGAATACAGGACTTCAGGCCGGGAGTAGGATTTTAGGCCTAACAGCAGGCGCGACCGCAGCGGGTCCCAGGTGTCCGCTGTAGGGTCCGTGGGGTGCGACTTAGCCTCTCTCCTTGTGTCCCACCTACCTCCGCTGTGGATTGCAACTGTTTTGAAGCGGTCAGGGGCAATAGTCTGCAGGGAAGCAGGACTTTAGGCCGGGAAGGCAGCGGAGCTATCTCACCACACGTCCGCTCCGGTCGCCATCTTCCCCCCTATCTTTCTTACATTCCTTTTTTTGATTATCTATTTTTTTGATTATTCAAAAATTGGGGAGAAGCTTACACTGATTGTTTATATATTTCCACAATTTTTTTATTGTTGGGAATGCTTTCTTACTAGATGTACCACCAGTATATGTAATTCATATATATTATCTGCTATCGACACCACTGGCGCGAAGGTTTCTATTATTTTCTACTATCTTGTTTGTATGTAAATAAAATTTATTGCTACTCCATCTTATCACCTTTTCTGCTTGCGTATTGTGGGCTAGGTTGAGATCCAGTCTAGTTTTACCCAATAGGGAAGTAGAGACCGAGGATGGATCTCGTTTGTTGCGAGCTCTGAGGGTAGAGAACTCTGTTTCCAGACGTTCTATTTCAGCTCTTTGTTCTCTCTTGGTTTGGGTAGAGATTTGAATAATTTTACCACGAATGAAGGCCTTGTGGGCAGCCCAAAGAGTTTCAGATTATATGCCCCTGTGTCATTAAAAGAGAAATAATCTTTAAGTGCTTTATCGATTATCTCTACATTGTGTGGGTTAGATAGAATTGACTCATTTAATTTCCAATGACCTCGCTTTCTACTTAGCATACTAGACCATAAAGTTATGACAACCACTGAATGATCAGATAGGGCTGTATCTTTAATGTGAGCGCTATGAATTGAAGGTATTAGGTATGTTGGGATCAGAATATGGTCTATTCTAGCATAAACATTATGAGGGTGTGAATAATGTGTAAAATCACGTTTAGTGGGGTTTAGTTCCCTCCAGGCATCAGCTAATCCATGAGTAGAAATTATTCTTGCAATTTTATGACTTTCTTTGGTTGGGCGAGATAGTTGATCCTTTAAGGGTTTAGATTTTTCCAAAGTCTGATCGAATGCTACATTCGAATCTCCCCCAAAAATGACTGTGCCCGCAAGAATAGGGTTTAATGTGTCCATCATAGTCTTAAAAAGGACAGCTGGTCCTCTATTGGGAGCATAATAAGATATAGTGTAAAGGGTTCGGGAGAGGAAACACCCTCCGAAGCCTGGAAAAAAATTAATAGAGGTCTGACTGAAAGGGTACAGACAACCTAGTCCCCAGAGACCTACTGGTTTCTAAGGAATAGGTGGATGCGCATGTGGACCAGCCCCACACAGGGCGCCCGCAGCAGGAGAAAATTATTAATAAAAATAGCACGACAAAATTGAGTTATACACTTATGAATTGTCACAGTCCTCTGAGAATTAAGTTTTTTCATATAGACCTAGACATCTATGACTGATATATGCTGTTAAAGCCTATAAGCATATAAATGGAACCTATAGGCTAAAAGGAGAACAATTCTGTAGGGGATAGATCAGCAATAAGCTGAATCGTGTGGCCATGGCAGAATATTTGCGGAGCAGATCTGGCTTGTTTCATGACCTCTTCTTTTAAGGCATAAAAATGGGGCTTGGCGATAATATCTCTGGGTTTTCCATCCTTTCTAGGAGGTCCTAGGGCTCTGTGGGCTCTATTGAGTTCTAGGCGGTGCTTTGGGATATTAGGAATCATGATTCTGATCATTTCCTGGACTGCTAAGGGTATGCCCAAAACAGATTCAGGTAGCCCTCTGATCCTAATATTATACCTGCATGATCTGTTTTCCAGTTCATCGATTCTGGAAATGGCAATATCTAGTTGTTCCTGGACAGTGTATAACTGTTTCGCATTTTGGTTCGATGCAGCCACTGTTTCCTCTGATTTGTGTTCTATAGCGTCAATTCTTGTTCCTATATTTTGAAAGTTGGCTTTCAGGTCTCCGGTAATTTTAACCGCTGTGTTTGTTAGTCCTCTATCAAGGAGTTCTGAAAACCTTTTAAATAGGTCCGTCAATATAAATTCCTGCTCCCCTGAAAGAGCCTCTGAGGGGACTGAGGTATTCTGAGAGGAAAAATTTAGCCCTGAGGAGACTATGGAATGGTCAGGTATTGAGTGGCTAGTAGGGGTTTCAATGTTTGCCAAAGAAGGAATGAATACGTGAGGAGTGCCTGTCTGGAGCCCTGAGGTAGATATCAGGGTCTCAGGGGTGAATACTGGCGTTTGCTCTGTGAGGCAGAATGCGCTGGGTTCTGTATTCTGCATATCGGCGGCCATTTTTGATTTTTCCCCTCACAGTCCTCGGACTCAAATTAGGGTCTGGAGTCCCTCCTAAATAAAATTTGACTATTGGGGGGTGTTCCCGTTTAGGTAGGTAGTCTGCCTGTAAAATTACCCGTCTGTGTGACTTCTGGTTTTTCTGCTACGGGCGCCGCTATATCAGGCTTGAGCTGAGCTCTCGGCTCAGGCAGCCATCCACGGGGCTCCGTGCATGCGCTCTCCAATTCTGTGTTTTTCTGTCAATATGGGGTGCTGTGTGTACCTTAATGAGGGAAAAAAATAAACTTAAATGATTTTAGCAAATGGCTGCAATATAACAAAGAGTGAAAAATTTAAGGGGGTCTGAATACTTTCCGTCCCCACTGTATATTATATGGCCTGCCTTATATACTCTGCAGAAAATTGGGGCTTAGGTGTTGGTGGTACCAGAACACTGTAAGCCCTCACAGTTACTCTTTTTGGGCGCTGGAACGGGCCCTGCGTTGAAATATTATATCAAAAATTGTAATTACATGCCCCTATTAAACAATGGCAAAAAATTTGGGCCTTGGGTGGTGGTGGTAGTCCAGCGATGTAAATTCTCGATAACGCCGTCCAGTGACGAAAAATTGTCGATAAAGCCATCCAGCGATGTCAATTATCGAAAACGCCGTCCAGTGACGAAAATTGTCAATAACGCCGTCCAGCGGCGAAAATTTTCAATAACTCCGTCCAACGATGTCAATTATCGAAAACGCCGTCCAGCGACGAAAATTGTCAATAACGCCGCCCAGTGATGTAAATTCTCGATAACGCCGTCCAGCAAGAAAACTTGGAGATAACGCCGTCCAGTGACGAATAATTGTCGATAAAGCCATCCAGGGTATATCAATTGTCGATAACGCCGTCCAGCGACGAAAATTGTCGATAACGACGTCCGTTATATTTGGATGGAGTGAGAAAAGGCTTACAGTAGAACCAAAGGCAAAACTTTTTTTTTTCATTTTGAAAGGGGAAGGAGAGGGTTATAACCCCTGTCAGTTTTTATAAAGAAAAAAAATGAAGGTAAGTAAGGATTTCAAAGTGAAACTTGACTTATTTTTATATTTGGATGGAGTGAGAAAAGGGTTAAAGTAGAACCAAAGGCAAAACTTTTTTTTTTTTTCATTTTGGATAGAGTAGGAGAGGGTTATAACCCCTGTCAATTTTTATTTTTGTCATCTGTGTCCCATTGTAGAGATTTTCCTTCACTTCCTGTCGCATAGCCAAAACAGGAAGTGAGAGGAAATCCCTGCAAATTAAGCAAAGCCATCGGTTTCCCCAGGTCACCAGAGCCAGTGTCCCCTTTGGAAGATTTGTTATTGTTCTGGGGACAACTCAAAATGTTTTCTTTCTTTTACTTTCACTTTTGATGATAACGCTAATTACAGGTATTACAGAGATCTCATTGGTGGAGCATCAAAGTACCAAAGAATTTCACTTTTGAGTGGACTGGCCCTTTAAATATTTATTTTTGTGGGCAATTGCATTGGTGGTAAGTGGTCAGTGGCAGTGTTTTTTAAACACCCCCCCCCTCCTCCATTTGTGGTCAGTGGCAGTGTTTTATTAAGCTGCAGCAGGTACCCAGCAGGTGGTGGACCCAGCCCAGGACACAGGGGGGTGTAGAAGAGGAGCCAGCGGGCCGCATGTTGGGCATCAGGGATTTAGGGCCATTTTGAACATGAGGAGGGTTTAGAACCTCTGCCAGGCTTTTATTGCTTCAGAATGACCTGGATCCAGTGATGTGTACGAAAGAAGAGGCTTTCTCCGGTCTCTCTCTCTCCTCATTGACATGGAGGCAGACGCTACTGTCAATCACGGCCAGTGTCAATTGTCGATAACGACGTCCAATATACACGAGACTGTATATATACAGGCCCGGACTGGGACAAAAATAGGCCTGGGAAATTTTGAATGAGCAGCCTGGGGGGGGGGGGGGTCAGATGTTGGTGACGGGATGTTCATGAAATCCCCCCCCCCCCATTCCTCCTTCTAGCACAAATCCCTCCCTTCCATTCCTCCTTCTACTTCTAGCACAAATCCACCCCCTCTCCATTCCTCTTTCTAGCACAAATTTCCCCATCATTCCTCCTTCTAGCACAGATCTCCCCCCCCCCCCAATTCCTCCTTCTAGCACAAGTCCCCCCCCCCTCCATTCCTCCTTCTAGCACAGATCTCCCCCCCCCCCCCATACCTCCTTCTAGCACAAGTCCCCCCCCTCCATTCCTCCTTCTAGCAAAAATCTCCCCCTTCATTCCTTCTTCTAGCACAAATCCCCCCCCCTCTCCATTCCTCCTTCTAACACAAATCCCCCCCCCTCCATTCCTCCTTCTAGCACAAATCCCTCCCTCCATTCCTCCTTCTAGCACAAATCCCCCCCCTCCATTCCTCCTTCTAGCACAAATCCACTTCCCCTTCATTCCTCCTTCTAGCACAACCCCCTTCCCCTCTCCATTCCTCCTTCTACCGCAAATCTCCCCTTCATTCCTCCTTCTAGCACCCCCCCTCCCATTTCTTCTTCTAGCACAGCCCCCCCCCCCCATTCCTCTGTCTAGCACAAATCCCCCCTTCATTCCTTCCTCTAGCACAATCAACCCCCTCCTTCATTCCTCCTTCTCACACAAATCCCCCCCCCATTCCTCCTTCTAGCACAAATCAACCCCCCTTCATTCCTCCTTCTAGCACAAATCAACCAGCCCCTTCATCCCTTCCTCTAGCACAAATCCCCCCCCCCCCCTCCATTCCTCCTTCTAGCACAAATCAACTCCCTGCCTTCATTCATCCTTCTAGCACAAATCACCCCCCCCCTTCATTCCTCCTTCTAGCACAAATCAAACCCCCTTCATTCCTCCTTCTAGCACAAAGGAGGAACCCAAATACCCTCTCAGCAGGTATGGCCAGGTGGAGCTGATCGCTGGAACCTGCTGGCCCCTGCTGGCCCCTGGGAGACACCCGCTGGTGGACACTAAAACTGCAGCTTTCCGCCCAGAGCACTACAGTGCCACCAACAGGCAAACTCGTCCTAACACTCCCCCTGCTCCTCAACCTCCACTCCTTACCCTCCCATCAGACACTGCTGCACTTTCGTTCCTCACCCCCGTCAGCTACTGCTGCATACCCCCCCCCGGCAGCAACGTCTGATGGAGGGTGATATGTGAGGGTTCAGTAGTGTCTGAGAAGAAGGTGAGGAATGGAGGAGTGAACAGGAGGGGCTACCCCCTGATGGCGTCTGATGGGTGTGAGGAGCGAATCAGGTGTTTCCCTCCCCCCACCATCACCAATCCCCCATTAGACACTATCCTCTCCTCCAACACCTCTGCTCTCTGCACTCTGCCTCTATCTTTGAGACACTGGCTGTCTCTCGGCCTCCCATTTCCTCTTCTTCTCCTCACGCCTTCCCTGCTCTCTGATCCTGACCTCCTCTCTCTTCTTCATCTCCTCTCTCTTCCTGGCCGCCTCTCTCACCCTTCCCATCTCCCTCATCCTGGCCACCTCCCTCAGCCTACACTCTTCCAGAATCTTGGCCCTTTCCTCCCTAATCTTCTTCTGCTCCCTCACCCTGGCAAACTGCCTCTCCCTGGCCTCATCCCTCTTTATGGCCTCCTCCCTCAACCGGGCCTCCTCCCTCCTTCTCTTCTCCTCCTCTTTTTTCTTCCAGCCTTCTTCTTCTTTCTGTCTCATGGCCTCCTCTCTCATTATCATCTCCCCTCTTCTTCCCTGTTCTCTGATCCTAGCCTCCTCTCTCTTTTTTACCTCCTCTTTCGTCCTGGCCTCCTCTCTCACCCTGGCCACCTCCCTCAGCCTGTACTCTTCCCAAACCTTGGCCCTCTCCTGGTGCATCCTCTCCTGCTCTCTCACCATGGCAAACTCCCTCTCCCTGGCCTCATTCCTCTTTATGGCCTCCTCCCTCCTTCTCTTCTCCTCTTCTTCTTTCTTCCTTTCTTCTTCTTTCTGTCTCATGGCCTCCTCTCTCATCATCCTCTCCTCTCTGCTTCCTTGCTCCCTGATCCCAGCCATCTTTATCTTTATCATCTCCTCCCTCTTCCAGGTCTCCTCTCTCATCCTGCCCATCTCCCTCATCCTGGCCTCCTCCCTCAGCCTGTATTCTTTGCACACCTTGGCCCTCTCCTGTCTCGTCCTCTCCTGCTCCCTCACCCTTGCAAACTCCCTCTCCCTGGCCTCATCCCTCTCTATGGCCTCCTTCCTCAACTTGGCCTTATCCTTGCTTCTCTTCTCCTCCTCTTCTTTCTTTTGTTTTCCTTCTTTCTGTCTCATGGCCACCTCTCTCATTATCATCTCCCCTCTTCTTCCCTGCTCCCTGATCCTGGCCTCTACGCTCTTCTTCATCTCCTCTCTCTTCTTCATCTCCTGTTTCTTCCTGGCCGCCTCTCTCACCCTACCCATCTCCCTCATCCTGGTCACCTCCCTCAGCCTGCACTCTTCCAGGATCTTGGCCCTTTCCTCCCTCATCTTCTTCTGCTCCCTCACCCTGGCAAACTGCCTCTCCCTGGCCTCATCCCTCTTTATGGCCTCCTCCCTTAACCTGGCCTCCTCCCTCCTTCTCTTTTCCTCCTCATCTTTCTTCTGTTCTTCTTTATTCTTCCTTTCTCTCTCAGCATTGCTTTCATAAAGATTGTCAATCTATAAAGAAAAAAAAATGAAGGTAAGTAAGGATTTCAAAGTGAAACTTGACTTATTTTTATATTTGGATGGAGTGAGTAAAGGGTTCAAGTAGAACCAAAGGCAAAACTTTTTTTTTTTTTTCATTTTGGATAGAGTAGGAGAGGGTTATAACCCCTGTCAGTTTTTATTTTTGCCATCTGTGTCCCATTGTAGAGATTTTCCTTCACTTCCTGTCCCATAGCCAAAACAGGAAGTGAGAGGAAATCCCTGCAAATTAAGCGAAGCCATAAGGTTTCTTCAGAGCTAGTGTCCCCATTGGAAGATTTCCTCTATGTTTTTGTTCTGGGGACAACCCCAAATGTTTCCTTTCTTTTACTTTCACTTTTGATTATAACGCTAAACAGGACAAATAGAGAGGGCGAATCGGAGACAGCAATAAAAACTGACAGGGGTTCTTGGTCCCTCTCCACTCTGCTCAAAACATTTTGGCCTTCAATTACACTTTTCCAAGCTTTTTACTGTTTATTATGTCATGACGGGGTTAAAACAGGAGAAGGAAAGGCAAGATATTGCCTCCCAGCCACAAAGCGATCCCCCCAATGAAAAGCGATCCCCCCCAATGGATCGCAAGGGCTGTCGCATGTGTGAATGAGCCAAGTAAATCCATTGTACAATCTTATACATTGCTTGTCACATATGAGAAAGAGTGAAGAAATAGATACTTACTGAATAGTTCCATATGGCCCTAAATAGGGAATGTAGAGCTATGGTAGCCAACAGCATCTTCCCAATCTATGTATCTGAAAACGGTACGAATTCCCAGAAATAAGCGATACAACTCCGAAAACGGTATTAGCACTCAGAAAAAAATCTCCAATCTACACCTGCAAAGAGAGAGAAGAAAAAAAAACATGGTTACTTTCTATTATTTTTACTTAAATATCACACAAAACCAACTACAACTAATTTCATTAGACAATATAGGGGCTCTGTTTATAGAGCATTCATTGGGCGAGGGTCACACTGGTGCAGGCTGGATGAATGTTCCCTGTATTTTCTGTCATAGATTTATTTCTATGATTACCAGCTCCATCTAGTGGTCAAAATGCAGTCTATTTTTCTGACTGCATCGTGCATATACCTCATCGTGACCACTAGATGGCTATGGTGAGCAAAGGAACTAATCTATTACAGAAAATACAGGGAAAATTTGTCCAGGCTGCACCATTGTCGGTGACATTCCTCCAAACGAATGTTTTATTAACAGACCTATTGCTGAATAAATGTGATTATTGCTGAATAAATGTAATTAAAAATGAGTATCACCACAGAGTGGTGCTGTGGATACGACACTTTTGTATATAATGCCACGTCCCCGTTAATTTGGATTATTAAAAGATGGATTTTTGGATGATGGACTTTATAGGCATAACACAAGTATATATTTAAAAAAAACAAAATTATTACAAAAAATAGAATCAAGACAATTACATAAAATTTCATAAATAATTCATAAAATGTGCCTATGAGCATAAACAGCGCACCACCTACATACATAGAAAGTAATATTCAAAAAAAGCTGAGTTTTAATATGAGGCACTACATCTTCAGTTTTTTCTCAATACTGTAGAGTGATCTGTTTGGTCCTCCCGATTTTATGATTATTACTTTCTATGTACAGTATGTAGGTGGTGCGCTGTTTTTTGCTCATAGGCACATTTTGTGAATTATTTATGAAATGTTATGTAATTGTCTTGATTCTATTTTTGTAATAAATATATATTTTAATATTTACTTGTGTTATACCGTATAAAGTCCATCATCCAAAAAATCCACCTTTTAATATTGCTGAATAAAGGCTGATTTTCAACCTGCATAGCCCCAGCTCAGAATAACTGTCACTTCTGTGCTTTGTTTTATCCCATTGGTTAGCTGTGTGAAGTGAGACTAATCTCATCACCCCTGATACCAACTGTCAAATCTCCTTTAGATGAACTAACAATATATATTGTATGTATATAATATGTGTCCAATTAGAAAGGTCCTTTATATATGTGTGTATATAGTTATATAAATATATATATATGTACTGTATTATGTCTGTATACTGTATTGTATGTGTGTATATATATATATATATATTGTAATAAATAAATAAATATATATAATTGCGATAAGAAAATATATCAAGACATACCTATTGTACTGAATCTACAATTGCCCTTTCAGCAGCAGATAGCGATGTGTTCACCACAGATTCTAGTCTAGATTGACTGCCACCACTAACCTCTGCACACTTTTTACAACTTTGCACACACTATGACATCATCATTGTTCTAAATGTCAATCAGCTTCCTACACTGTTTTTTTTTTTTTTCCATTCATAGATTGAAAACTTTATTGACAAAAACAGCAGAATAACAATCTATGGATACATTGTTTGCATATTATTGATGGCAGTGATAGGATGTATTAGCTTTTGATAATCAGTAAATATTGAACACTGAAATGTCATTTTACTAGTTAACTGTTATGATGGATCAATTTTTACATTCATGGCTTGCGATTCTGACATTCCAATACATTCATAGTAACCAATCTGCAATCACCCCTCTCTCTCTCTATATATATATATATATAATCTAAAAATATATATACGGTATATATATATATATATATATATATATATATATATATATATAAAATCTAAAAAATAAAAAAATAAATAAAAAAATTATATATATATATATATATATATATATATATATATATATATATATATATATATATATATATATTATATATATTTTATATATATATATATATATATATATATATATATATATATATATAATCTAAAAAATAAATAAATAATTAAAAAAAGAAAAAAATTATATATATATATATATTATATATATTTTATATATACATTATATACATTATATATATTATATATATATATATATATATATATGGAAGTCTGAGACAATCCTTTTTTTTCACAATCAAAGTCTATTGAAAGCTTACATAATAAGTAATAGACATATGAAATTTCACATATAAACAGCAGTATGGGAAATGTCAGTTTACATTTTAAAAGAGCATGATATATTATGGAGAATAAATCAATGTAACAATGAATATAGGTAATTCGGCTTTTAGGAAAAAGAAAAAAAGGTAGGATTGGGGGGGGGGGGGTATAAGAGGGGGAGAGGATTAAGAAAAATTAAAAAAAATGGGATAAAAGGAGTAGGGTGGGAATATAGATGAGCATTGTCATATCCATGTAGTTTAGATCATTACTCATTGCAGGTTTGACAATCCTATAACACTCACAGCAGCCAATCAGCAAACCGTTTTCTTATTCTGACCTCTCAGACATTTGCAGGCACTGTTATGTACAGACATGGAGCTGTGTCCTATAGGAATCGTATTAAAGTGGAGCTCTGGGCCAAATTAAAAATGACATGTATGGTGCTGTCTGTCAATAACATTCACATAGCAGTTTGTATTTCTGAGTCCGCACTGTACCAGTTGTATGATCTGTTGATCCTGCCAGCAGGTACGTTATTTTCCCTTTGCTTGTAACATGTGAAGCTGTCCAGTGGAAGTGACAGTTGTATTTTACAGGCTGCCCCACCCCCCCCACCCGCTACATGGTCAGAGCTACCGTATATCAACCAGCAGGGGGCGCTGACTACAGGCGGGGGAAGCACAGCTGCCTGGACTTCACACAGAAGGGTGACAACCAGGCTGTACATTGGGGAGCTGGGTGGGTCACACACTATTAAACAAAGCCTCAGGGGTAGCAGTGACTGGCAGGATCATCAGGTGTTTAATTCATTGTAATCACACCAATATATAAAAACCAGACACAACGACATTTATATAAAATTAAATATCACAGAAAACGGGGGCGTGGCCTGGCAAGTAATGGAGTGAGACGTGGGTAGAAAGAGCTCCCTGCACAAAAACTCCTGATAGAGATCCTGCAGTTGAACCCGGGGCAGAAATTATTCCAAATTAATCTCCTACACTCCGGGATCACAGAGAGAATGTCTCCTCCGAAAAGGGCGACCGGGGTGGCCGACAAACTAGCACAATACCGCCGCCAGGACAAAGACGTGCAGCCAGAAGATGGCGTCGACACGTGTTCGGATCCCAAGTCCCATGCATCTGACACGGCCAAAGTGCTGGACGCTATTGCAGCTTTGCAAGGCACCCTGACCGCCAAGATTGATGAGGTGAAAATTGACATATCTCTCATGCGGCAAGACTTCTCAAAATTGAAAGACAGGGTTACGGAAGCTGAAACCCGTATAGGCAACGCGGAAGATATCCTAAATCCTATGAGACACACTGCAGAGGACCTACAGCGGCAGATACAGCAAATACACTCCCATCAGGACGACATGGAAAACCGCTTACGAAGATGTAACCTTCGGTTTTATAGGTCTTCCAGAAAAGGAGGAAGGCACGGATCCTATAGCATTTCTGGAATCTCTCCTGATCAAAAGCTACAGAAGGGAGGCCTTCTCCGTGATGGTTGCGGTGTAGAGGGCGCTCCGCATCCCAGCGAGACCCCCACCACCTGGAGCACCTCCACGCACTTTCATAGCGAAGTTTTAAAATTTCTGGGACAGAGACCAAGTACTGAAGCTCACTCGAGAGAAAGGAAACATCCAGCTGGGAAATGGCCAGATTGCGGTATTCCCGGATTTCTCTAACGAAGTGCAAATGAAAAGATCGCAATTTCAAGAGGTGAAGCGTTGCCTGAGAGCCCAACACCTCAAATATGCAATGCTCTTCCCCGCCAGATTGCGGGTAGAGGAAGATGGCCGAGCTCAGTTTTTCGGGGATCCAGCGGCGGCTGCAGCATGGCTGGATCAGAGAGGTCGCTCTGCCTGATGTCTGCAGTGTCTTTCAACCCCAGTGAGTGAATACTGTGACTAAGTTTGGTTACCGACATTCATTCTACTATGGGGGCTAGTGAGCCTGTTTCCCTGACTTTGCCCTATCCATGCGGAGGAGAGTGCTTCTGTGTGGGGAGGGGGTGAAGTGGGGGCTGATGCGCTTATCTGTAACTACCATAATGGGGTTCCCATGGATGGTTCAGGACTACTTATTCCCCAAGTGTTGATCCACGGCCATCGCTGCATCACAAGATTAGCACGGTGTGGACTGAATTGTAAATGGCTTGCCATACATTATACTCCTGTGCTATGATTTGTTGGTCATATGCAAATAATATACTTGTACAAACAAACGGAATACTTGATATAGCACTCTACAGAGTCGGACTTTGACCATAATTTCTGCACTGATATATATTAGACGTGCAGGGAGCAAACATTAAGGGAGCTCTGTGGTGGTCTAGTACCCCGTCTTATCACCTCGTTCCACAACTGACAGTGGATTTTTCGCTCCCCTAACAATGGTTATTCAACATATTGAAATGACGTTACTTATGATAAGAAGTGGGCCTCCAGCGGGACGGAACCGCTGGATGTTTAATATCATGTTGATAGTTAGGGAATATATGCTTGCATCAAGTTGGGGGGATGCGCAGCTGGGAGGGACGGGATATGTTCACTGGGTTTTTTCGTTTTGTTCTGGGAAGTACAGCACTGTTGACGATTATACAAGTACAGACATGCAAATTGTACATACTATTGACAAATATAATATACAGAAGCAGAGGATTGGGGAAGCTGGATGGGTATTAGTTCTTTCTTGCTTTGCTGGTCCGACCACGATGTTAAGAATCTGGGGGCAACATGACTGATCTTAAATTTTTAGCGTGGAATGTGCGGGGCTTGCGGGACAAAATTAAACGCACCGCTGCCCTAGCACTTCTTAACAGTGATGGGAGTAAGTCACACATGTGCAAGTCACAAGCAAGTCTCAAGTCTTAACCTTCAAGTCACAAGCAAGTCCCAAGTTACTGTGGGGAAAAGCAAACAAGTCAAGTCGAGTCCCTGCTAGAAGTCAAGCAAGTCAAGTCAAGTCATTTATTTTGGTCAAGTCACAAATTAAGTCAAAATACTGATCCATCCCAAAGCCGGGACTCGGGGGGAGCTTTCTTTTGTGGGGGGGGGCAGCTTTTGCCTAGGCCAAGACACAGCACTGGTGGTGCCAAGTCATTGCAAGTCAAATAGCCCAAGTCAAAGTCAAGTCGCAAGTCATTAGTGACAAGTCAAAGTCAAGTCGAGACATTTATTTAATTTTGTCAAGCAAGTCGCAGGTCCTCAAACAGGTGACTCGAGTCTGACTCTAGTCAAGTCATGTGACTCGAGTCCCCCACCTCTGCTTCTTAAGTCACAAAAAGCTGATATTATCGCTTTAGTGGAAACCCATTACAGGTCATTTACAGGTGGCTTTAAAAAGACCATGGGTGGGCTGGGTATATCATAGCACGCACACAAATCAGTCTAGGGGCGTATTGCTACTCATAGGCCAAAAAAGTCCCCTTTGAATTGGTCGCATTGGAGTCGGACCAGCAGGGAAGATACTTGTTTTTAAATGCTCTCATTGGAGGAAACCCATTGTTAGTGTTGGCAAGTTATGTCCCTCCCCCATTTACGTCAGAAGTAGTCCTGAAAGGTTTGGCATTTATGGCTGAGAACCCGGCAATCCCGGCGGTGTGGATGGGGGATTTTAACTTGACCATGAATCCGACACTGGATGGGCCAATGCAAACTGGCTCCTCCAGCGGCTCACCACAACATACCAGACTAAGTCGAATGCTAATGGAGTTTGCTATGACAGATGTATGGAGGTGGCAAAATCCGTCAGCAAGAGCATATACATGTCATTCTACTAGCTACAACACAATGTCAAGAATTGACTTTGTGTTGGTGTCGAACTCCCTGCTGCCTACGATTACAGGATCGGGTATTGCCCCCAGAGCCCTATCGGATCATTCCCCGTGTTGGATAACGGTATCCATATTATGAGTAGTACCCATCCATATTTGGAGACTCAATCCATTCTGGCTCTCGGTTGTACCAGACCTTGAAGGAATAGCAAGGGAATTGCATTATATTTTAAATAATCCAAAAACTACAGAAACAGTTCCTTTGGCCTGGGATGTATTTTAAAATCAAGCCCGCAGAATACTCTCATCTAGAATAAATAGATGTAAACAATCTTCTAAACTTATTTTACAACTGACGACTGACAAACTGCAGGAACTTGAAACAGCTTATGCTCTAGATCCCAGTTCTGACAATCTTCAAAAAGTAAAATTGCAAACTAGAGTAGTATCTCAAATGCATATTGAAAGAGCCAAACAAGAAGTGTTTTTTTGCAAACAACGGGTATTTGAACATGGGGAACAAGCAGGGAAAATGCTGGTGTGCCTAGTGCATTTAAATGATAAACCCCCAGTTGTGGTGTCCCTGGCTACACCTCAGGGGGACATCATAACAGACCCACCTCAGGTAGCCGCTCGATTCCAATCTTTTTATAGTGAACTATATAAAACACAAAGTACACACTCTCCACAAGATATCAAAAACCACTTACACAGTATTCAATTTCCTAGGCTTACCCCAGACCAGGTTAGGATGCCTATAACTCAAGATGATATCTCCGAAGCTTTGTCCCAACTGTCTAAATCTAAAACTCCCGGATTGGATGGCCTACTGTTAGAATTTTATGATACGTTTTCGGAAATTCTTATCCCTAAATTAAAACAACTCTATCAAAACATATTTGATAACGGAACGCTCCCCCCTCCATGCAGGAGGCACAAATAATAGTTTTACCCAAACCGGGGAAGGACCCCCATTATCCCGAGTCATAACGTCCCATATCTTTACTTCAAGTGGATATCAAGCTACTGGCTAAGATACTTGCCTCCCGCCTTAATAAAGCCATACTTTCACTAATACACTCTGATCAAACTGGCTTCATGCCCGGTAAAAACATGGCCATGAATATTAGGAGGTTATTTTTAAATCTTCATGCACACCGTGATAATCACGGTACTAGAGTGGTAGTGGCCTTGGATACCGCCAAGGCATTTGACTCGGTGGAATGGTCATTTTTATGGGAATGTTTACAAGAATTTGGATTTGGGCCAAACTTTATTAAGTGGGTGCAAATACTATATCAATCACCAAAAGCATGGGTCTTTGTCAATGGATGGTTATCGGGGCAATTCCCCCTTGAGAGAGGCACACGGCAGGGGTGCCCTCTCTCCCCACTACTATATGCATTGGTGGCTGAACCCCTGGCTATAGTTGGTCTACGCTTAGATAATTTTACAGAAAAAATAGGATTATATGCGGACGATACTATATTGTATCTAGCTGATCAAGGCCCGACGCTTCAGGCAGCGCTGGGGATCATTGACAAAATGGGAAGTTTCTCAGGTCTGCGTATAAACTGGGATAAATCCCAGATACTCCTCATAGACCATCCCCCCCCCCCCCCACCACACACACACCCGGTCTTACCATTAGCTAGGGTAAACACCATTAAATACCTTGGGGTGGTAGTCTCATGGGAACTAAAGGATTACATTGTCAGCAATGTGGAACCGCTAATCGCCATGCTGAAAGTCAAAACACAAGCCTGGTCCAAACTGCCCCTGGGGGTAATGGGACAAATAAATATCATTAAAATGATTATATTACCCATGATCCTTTATATGATGTGGCACGCTCCCCTATATATTCCCCTAAAGTTTTTTAAAAAGATGGAATCTATACTAAATTAATTTGTTTGGGGACACCAAAGACACAAATTGGCCTGGCACATTCTTAAAAATCTCTCAAATATGGGCGGAACCTCACTTCCAGACCTACAAGAATACTATATAGCGGCACAGTTATCCCATATGTACTATTTCCATAAGACCGAAATGCAACTCTATAGAATGTTAGTGTGTAACAACCCTGGGAGCTCATTAACGTTTCCTCTACAAGCTATATTTCGGGGAGGTCAAATTAGTAAAAGAACTTCTCACTACAATGATGGTGTGCTTTTGCACCATCAAAAAATATGGGATATAGCTCTAAAGAAGCTTCAAATGGGGCATATACATTCCCACACCCCCTTATGGCTTAATAACCATCTACCAGAGCTTAAACAAATACCAGACCCTACTATATGGGCTAAGTATGGGATACTTTATCTTCATCAAGTAATGACTGATTCTCGACCTAAAACATTTCAATCCCTCAAAGAATAATACTCTATTCCACACCAATTCGTTTTTAGGTACCTAAAGCTCCGTCATGCGCTGCGCTCTCAATTTAGGGACATTACTATTACTCTGGAACGCCCCCAAATTCTGGATATAATTATGGGATCAGAATCTCAAAAACTGATATCAAACCTATACTATATCATTAGACTGCCAAGAATAACGTCAGTGGTACAAAAGGCCAAATTAGGATGGGAAAAGGATATGGGAGCTATCAGTGACTCTGACTGGGATGAAATATTAGAAAACGTTAAAACAACTTCACCTACACCTTCGGATAGATTGACACAGCTGTATATTGTTCATCAAGCATACCTGTCACCCAAGAGGATGGCCAAGTTTCAACTTGCATATAGGTTAACATGCCCCCTGTGTGATGGAGAGACAGGCAAATTTTGTCACTTAATATGGGAATGCTCTACCCTTCAAGTATATTGGATCCAAGTGATTAAATTCCTACATGACAAAATGGGGTCCCCAGTAGTACTGGACCCAAAATTATGTATCCTGGGCCTTCTCCCGGATACAGATATTGATACATTTCAAGCCACTTTTATTTATGAAGTTCTTTTTTATGGCTAGAAAAGTAGTAGCTAAAACCTGGATGCAGAATATTACTCCTAAATTATCAAGCTGGAAAAGGGATGGTAATAATTCTCTTCCATACAAACAATTGATCTATAAGCATAGAGGATGTACACAAAAGTACTCAAGGATATGGGATAGGTGGTTGGAAGACGGGGATACTTGTACATAGAGCTAGCGGAATATTGTTAACACTATTTTGATTACCCTAATACATATGTATGGTATATATATATATATATATATATGTTGGGCGGGAGGGGAGGAAAAGTAACCTAATGCCTTGTACATACGAGCGGACTTTCCAGCAGACTTGGTCTGACGGTCTTTCCGCCGGACTTTCCGGCGGACTACCTGAACGGACGGACTTGCCTACACACGACCGGACTTTCCGGCAGGCTAGGTCCGCCCGTCTTTCCGACGGACTTACAGAATGAACGGACTTGCCCACACACGGACAAGTCCGTTCATTTTGAACGTGACTCGGGTACGACGGGACTAGAAAAGGAAGTGAATCTCGCCGCTTTTATCAGCGAAATTGACACCTTGCGAGCCCCGTTGCGGGGCATACCAGGCCCTTAAGTCTGATATGGATTTTAAAGTGGACCCCCTACGCCGAAAAAATGGCGTGGGGTCCCCCCCTAAAATCCATACCAGACCCTGATCCGAGCACGCAGCCCGGCCGGTCAGGAAAGGGGGTGGGGACGAGCGAGCGCCCCCCCCCCCACTGAACCGTACCAGGCCGCATGCCCTCAACATAGGGGGGTGGGTGCTTTGGGGGAGGGGGCGCCCTGCGGGGCCCCACCACCACAAAGCACCTTGTCCCCATGTTGATGAGGACAAGGGTCTCTTCACCCACCCCCCGTGTTGAGGGCATGCGGCCTGGTACGGTTCAGGAGGGGGGGGGCGCTCGCTCGTCCCCACCCCCTTTCCTGACCGGCCGGGCTGCGTGCTCGGATTGGGGTCTGGTATGGATTCTAGGGGGGGACCCCACCCCGTTTTTTCGGCAATGGGGGTCCCCTTTAAAATCCATACCAGACTTAAGGGCCTGGTATGCACCGCGCTCGCCGCACTAGGAAAATGTGTTTTCCTATTGCAGCGAGCGCGAGATGCAATACCCTGCCCTTGTGTCGTATCTGGTCCGTCGGACCAGCATACAGACGACGGAGACGAACGGGCTTTCTGTCAGGAACTGAATCCGGCGGACCAAGATTTGAAACATGCTTCAAATCTAGGTACGGCGGACTTTTGGGAAAAAAAAATCGATCAGATTGTGCGACGGACTCTGGTCCGCCGGACCAAGTATGCCAGAAAGTCCGCTCGTGTGTACGCGGCATAAGACACCTGTGGAAACCTTACAGAATGATTCACTTATTAAGGTTAGCAATTCTGATTTGAAGAATGGAACAGTATACAGATGTACTGCTTGAGGTTATGCCTGCATCATTTGTATATGTCAAATGTTTGATGTTTACTTGTCTGTCTTTAATTAATAAAGTCTGACTTCCCATTAAAAAAAAAATATCACAGAAAACGAACTACAACTGATGCCAATGGGAGTTTAATTAGGCTGCATTCACTCCATATCATCTGATAATCGTGTGGAAATTGGAATTGCACATCTACACATTTTTGGCTGTTTCTGCGCTATATGCCTAAGACATCCCAATTATTTCAATGAGCCGCCCTACACCCAACAAATGCGGAAAAGTGTCCCATGCACCTTTATTATTATTATTTTTTTTTTTAATTCTTTATTTTTACACATGGAATCAGTATTACAATTATATCATAGGACTTCTATTATCTAATATATCACATCAGTTATATTCTTATCTTCATCTTGCTAATAAACATTTTTTACTGTATTCACATATTTCAATGAGCCGTCCTACACCCAACATATGCGGAAAAGTGTCCCATGCACCTTTATGGACTTTGTGTGTGTTTTTAATGGCACGTTCCGGCGTGTTTAATGCGTGTTTTTTTCTAAGAAAAAAAAGCGCGTGTCTGTCTGCCACGTTTGGGATGCCGTTAACAATAAAATGGTATTACAGAGATCTCATTGGTGGTGGACCCAGGAGAGGACACAGGGGGGTGTAGAAGAGGAGCCAGCGGGCCACGTGTTGGGCATCGGGGATTTAGGGCCATTTTGAACACAATGAGGAGGATTTAGAACCTCTGCCAGGCTTTTATTGCTTGAGCATGACCTGGATCCAGCGATGTGTATGAAAGCAGAGGCTTTCTCCGGTCTCTCTCTCTCCTCATTGGACATGGAGGCAGCAGCTACTGTCAATCACAGCCAGTGAGGAGGAAGTGTGTGTGTGTGGGGGGGGGGAGCTGCTGAGATGCGCTCTGTGTGTCTTATGGCCAGGAGTGCCGGTGGGGGATCCCAGAAGAGGAGGATCTGGGCTGCTCTGTGCAAAACTACTACACAGAGCAGGTAAGTATAACATGTTTGTTATTTTAAAGTTAAAGAAAATTACACTTAGAATCACTTTAACTACTTCCCAACTCCCTATAGCAGATATACTGCTACAGGGCGGCCATTACGTGCAGAATCACGTATATATACAGGATTCTGCACTTCCGGGTAGGGGGGAAGATTTGTCACAGCGGAAGCCGATTAGCGGGTGCCTGCCAATGGATGTCCATCATATAACGGCCTCCCATGATCGCAGCAGCGGGCAGCTTGCTCTGTGTGCCTCAACAAAAACTGAGGTAAAGAGCCAATCGGCGGCTCTCTACCATGTGATCAGCTGTGTCCAATCATTGTCCATCAGTGCTGCCTATCAGTGCCCATCATTGCCTCTTCATCAGTGTCCATCAGTGCTGCCTATCAGTGCCCATCATTGCCTCTTCATCAGTGCCCACCAGTGCCGCCTCATCAGTGCCCATTGGTGCCTCTTCATCAGTGCTGCCTATCAGTGCCCATCATTGCCTCTTTATTAGTGCTGCCTATCAGTGCCCATCATTGCCTCTTCATCAGTGCCGCCTATCAGTGCCCATCATTGCCTCTTCATCAGTACCCACCAGTGCCGCCTCATCAGTGCCCATCGGTTCCTCTTCATCAGTGCCGCTTTATTAGTGCCTCTTCATCAGTGCCCACCAGTGCTGTCTCATCAGTGCCCATCAGTGCTGCCTATCAGTGCCCATCAGTGCCTCTTCATCAGTGCCCATCAGTGCCGCCTCATCAGTGTCCATCAGTAAAGGAGAAAAATTACCTGTTTGCAAAATTTAATAACAAACTATTAAAACGTTTTTGTTTTTTTTTCAAAATTTTCAGTCTTCATTCGTTTATTTAGCAAAACATAAAACCCCAGTGGCAATTAAATAGCACCAAAAGAAAGCTCTATTTGTGTGAAAAAATTATAAAAATTTAATTTAGGTACAGCGTTGCATGACCCCGCAATTGTCATTCAAAGTGTGACAGCGCTGAAAGCTGAAAATTGGCCTGGGCAGGAAGGGGGTGAAAGTGCCCGGTAGGCAAGTCTCAGGGGTAGCAGTTACTGGCAGGATCATCGAGTGTTTATTCATTTTAGCCACACCTGTGCATATGCGTGTTTTTTTGGAGCTGTTGCACTACGCGCATTCATTTTAATGAGCTGTCCTATACACAACAGATGCGGCAAAGTATCACATGAACCTTTATTGAGCTTTGCGTGTTTTTTTTTTTTTAACTTTTTAACGTTTTCTTGCAAAAAAACGCACATCTGTTTGCCACGTCTGTGTGCCCCTGAGATGACTGATGCTGCAAGGCTGTGCAAAGAACTGCCGGTCACCTCCCATAGCGTGAGCAAGCCCTGGCTTTTCTTTATGGAGAAGAAGGCTTCCCCACCTGTACTATACACTGCCAGAGTATGGCCCATGTACACTGCATTTCATAAAAAGCTCCGGCATGTAGGTGCCAGTGCATACCTCCCAACTGTCCCTGATTTCAAGGGACTGTCCCTGATTTGGAGCAATGTCCCTCTGTCCCTCATTCCTCCTCATATGTCCCTCATTAAAGTGGAGTTCCACCCACTTTTGCAACTCTTCAGCATCCCTCACTAAACTGTGCACTGCAAACAAATTGGATATTTTTTATTTTTTTTTCTCAGCACCTACTGTATATCTGCTGTATTCATTTTTCACTTCCTCCTCCCTGGCCGCGGCCCATCGCATCATTTCCTGTTTGCAATGCCTTCTGGGAAGGTGCGGCAACTTCCTCGGAAACTGTCGTTGCTATGGAAACCTGACCTGAAACCTATTACACTGCTTGTGCTGCACTGAGCATGAGGGGTGGCAACTACCTCTGAAACTGCCGTTGCTATGGAAACCTGACCTGAAACCTTTTACACTGCTTGTGCTGCACTGAGCATGTGCGAGATCCAGGAAGAAATACAGTCTGGCTTCAGATGCCCACACTTAAGATGGCCACGGCCTGCTGTAAGTTTATAAAATAACAAACTACTGCTGTAAACTAACAAAACAGACCTTAGTTTACAGACTAACTTTACTAGAATACATTAAGCTTGTGTATTATAGGGGTATTTTTATTTAAAAAGTATAATTTTGGCCGGAACACCACTTTAAGGTCTGATCTGTATAGATCTATATAAAATGCACTTTTTATCTTTCAAAAAGCGCTAAACCTTTCATCTGATTTCACTTGTGGGTATAACCAATCTTGTTTTTTTTGTACAATTCTCCTTTAAGGGGGTGTGGCAAGGGGTGTGTCCTATGCCTGCATACTTTTGCTGATAGGTGTCCCTCATTCCCATCTCAAAAAGTTGGGAGGTACGCCAGTGGAGGGTACAGGTACAACATCCAGCCTCACTGCCGGCAGCCTGTCAAACTTTATGGAAGGCTGACAGCTATTGCTGTTGGATGGTGCACCTGGCGCTATGAACTTTAGGTACAAATGCCAGGAACTCAAGGAACCCTCCAGCCCAGTGTGCATGGGGTCCATACATGGTGCTGATAGTGTGGTGCTGATATAGTAATTATACCAATTTGTTTGGGAAATATACAGTACATATTAATCAGCCATAACTTGGCCACCCTCCATAACCTGTCAAGTCATGGACTCCACTAGACCTCTGAAGGTATAGTGTGGTAGGCACCAAGCTGTCAGTAGCAGATCTTGTAGGTCCTGCAAGTTGTGAGGTGGGGCCTCCATGGATCGGACTTGTTTTCCCAGGACACATGCCACAGATGCTAAACTGGATCGATAGCTGGAGAATTATGAGGCCAAGTCAACACCTCAAAGTCGTTGATGGGTTCCTCAAACTATTCTTGAATTCATCAGACCATGCCACCTTCTTCCATCACTCCGTGGTCCAGTTCTGATGCTCCTGTGCCCATTGTAGGCACTTTTGGCTGTGGACACGGGTCAGCATGGACTCTGCAGCTGCACAGCCCCGTACACAACACACTGCGATGCTCTGTGTGTTCTGACACCTTTCTATAGGAACCAGCATTCACTTCTTCAGCAATTCGATCTACATCACCTCTTCTATTGGATCGGACTACATGAACCAGCCTACCCTAACCACATACATCAATGGGCCTTGGCCACTCATGACCCTGTCGTCAGTTTTCCTTCCATGGACCACTTTTGGTCGGTCCTGACCACTACGGAACAGGGAACATCCCACAAGAGATGCAGTTTTGGAGTTGCTCTTACCCAGTCATCTACCCATTACAATTTTTTCCTTGTCATAGTCCCTAAAATCCTTACACTTGCCCATTTGTTCTGCTTTCGACACATCAACTTCAGGGACAACATGTTCACTTGGTGCCTATTATATCCCACCCACATTCAAATGCCATTATAATGAGATAACCAGTGTTATTCACTTTACCTGTCAGTGGTCAGAATGTTATGGCTGATTGGTGTATATACTGTGGAAGCAATAGGACTATGGGGAATTGAGGAATATTTATGGAAGTGGGAGGAGATCCCATGAACCTTTGTACTGTATGACTATGAATATAGGTACCGCCAGCACACAGATGATGCCGACCACTGGCGTAGCGTGACGGGGTGCAGGAGTTGCCATGGCGACCCCGTATTTAGCTACAGTGGGCCTGCGGCTCTCTTTGTACACACTGTTTTTTTCCAAACACAAAATCCTGGAAACAGAATCCAGGTCCGATCCGCCTTGTGTCTCCCAGGGCCCCAGCTGAGCTCTGTAATCCAGTCCAGAGCTTCTAGTTTGCCTTCTTCCCAGACCCCACCCCTCCCTTGTTCTCATTGGCTGGAGGTGAGAAGTCTGAGTTAATTAGCAGCCCCTAACCCAGGTAAGAGACACACTGCTGTGTGGGAGAGTTCTCTGATGTGGGCACAGATTAGGACAGGAACACTGACACTGACACTGACACTGACACTGCACCTGGCCTGGCCTGCCAGCACAGACAGGAAAGTTTTGTAATGTAAATGATCCTAACACCTCCTGAGGGGTCCCCTCCCCCCCACCAACCTGAAATGGGGACTGATGTTGAGAGGTACTCTGATGTGATGGAGGGGGCTCTGATGTGATAATGGAGGGGGCTCTGATGTGATAATGGAGGGGGCTCTGATGTGATAATGGAGGGGGCTCTGATGTGATGGAGGGGGCTCTGATGTGATAATGGAGGGGGCTCTGATGTGATAATGGAGGGGGCTCTGATGTGATAATGGAGGGGGCTCTGATGTGATGGAGGGGGCTCTGATGTGATAATGGAGGGGACTCTGATGTGATAATGGAGGGGACTCTGATGTGATAATGGAGGGGACTCTGATGTGATGGAGGGGGCTCTGATGTGATAATGGAGGGGACTCTGATGTGATAATGGAGGGGACTCTGATGTGATGGAGGGGGCTCTGATGTGATAATGGAGGGGACTCTGATGTGATAATGGAGGGGGCTCTGATGTGATAATGGAGGGGACTCTGATGTGATGGAGGGGGCTCTGATGTGATAATGGAGGGGGCTCTGATGTGATAATGGAGGGGACTCTGATGTGATGGAGGGGGCTCTGATGTGATAATGGAGGGGACTCTGATGTGATAATGGAGGGGGCTCTGATGTGATAATGGAGGGGACTCTGATGTGATGGAGGGGGCTCTGATGTGATAATAGAGGGGACTCTGATGTGATAATGGAGGGGGCTCTGATGTGATGGAGGGGGCTCTGATGTGATAATGGGGACTCGATGTGGTGATGGAGGGGGCTCTGATGTGGTAATGGGGGCTCTGGTGTGATAATGGGGGCTCTGATGTGATGGAGGGGGCCTCTGATGTGGTAATGGAGGGGACTCTGATGTGGTAATGGAGGGGACTCTGATGTGATAATGGAGGGGACTCTGATGTGATAATGGGGACTCAATGTGGTGATGGGGACTCGATGTGGTGATGGAGGGGGCTCTGATGTGGTAATGGGGGCTCTGATGTGATAATGGAGGGGGCTCTGATGTGATAATGGAGGGGACTCTGATGTGATAATGGAGGGGACTCTGATGTGATAATGGGGACTCAATGTGGTGATGGGGACTCGATGTGGTGATGGAGGGGGCTCTGATGTGGTAATGGGGGCTCTGGTGTGATAATGGGGCCTCTGATGTGATGGAGGGGGCCTCTGATGTGGTAATGGAGGGGACTCTGATGTGATAATGGAGGGGACTCTGATGTGATAATGGGGACTCAATGTGGTGATGGGGACTCGATGTGGTGATGGAGGGGGCTCTGATGTGGTAATGGGGGCTCTGATGTGATAATGGAGGGGGCTCTGATGTGATGGAGGGGCCTCTGATGTGATGGAGGGGGCCTCTGATGTGGTAATGGAGGGGACTCTGATGTGATAATGGAGGGGACTCTGATGTGGTAATGGAGGGGACTCTGATGTGATAATGGAGGGGACTCTGATGTGGTAATGGAGGGGACTCTGATGTGATAATGGAGGGGACTCTGATGTGATAATGGGGGCTCTGATGTGATAATGGGGGCTCTGATGTGATGATGGGGGCTCTGATGTGATAATGGGGGGCTCTGATGTGATGATGGGGGCTCTGATGTGATGATGGGGGGCTCTGATGTGATAATGGGGGGCTCTGATGTGATGATGGGGGCTCTGATGTGATGATGGGGGGCTCTGATGTGATAATGGGGGGCTCTGATGTGATGATGGGGGGCTCTGATGTGATAATAGGGGCTCTGATGTGATGATGGGGGCTCCGATGTGATGATGGGGGCTCCGATGTGATGATGGGGGCAACCTGTAATATCTTTTCTTCAGTAACCCCAATATGTAATACAGCAGCCCATGGGTGCAACCTGTAATATCTTCCCCAGTCACCCCGATATATAACAGCCAATGGTGCAACCTGTAAAATCTTTCCTCATTCACCCTGATATACAATGCAGCTTATGAGTGCAACCTATAATATCTTCCTCTATCTTCCCCTAGTAGTCACTTCACTATATATTACAGTCAATGGTGCAACCTGTATTATCTTCTCTTAGTCACCCCAATAGGGGAAGTAATAGCCAACGGTGCAATATGAAATATTTTCCCTTTTTCACCCTGATATACAATACAGCTTGTGTGTGCAACCTGCAATAACTTCCTTAAGTCACCCCAATATATAATACAACCTATGAGTGCAACCTGTAATCAATGCCGGGACAAGGTCATCCAGAACCCAGGGCGAACATGCTCAACCCCCCCCCCCCCCCCCCCAAGATTTATGAGCTTTTTTATCAGCAAAAATCTCCCCACAAAAATACTGAGCACCAATCTGCATTCTTGCCCCCTAAGCATAAAGTCCCCCTCCTCCCAGTACAAATCTTTGCCCCTCCCCATCCCCGAATTGCCCCCCCCCCCAAAAAAAAAAATTCTCCCCTCCTAGCAATTCCTCTACCCCAAAAATTTCCCCTTCCAGTACACATCTTCTTGCCCCCCTCCCCTCAACTTAAAGTGCCCCCCTCCTACAACATACTAAGTCATCACTCTTAGCACCATCCCCCCCAAAATGTACCCTCTTAGAACAATAACTTACCCCCTGCCGCCCCCCCCAAAATCCCCCTTTCACCACTAATCCCCTCCAATCTCCTTATGGAACCCCCCCCACACACACACACACACACCTCACTTTGCCCAGGGCAGCTGCCCCTTCTGCCCACCCCTTATCCAAGCCCTGCCTGTGATATTTTCCATATATATATATATATATATATATATATATATATATAAATACAGCATATGGGTGCAGAGCTGTCCTCAACTTTCTTCTTGGTCCACCGCCAACAGTGCAAAATTTGCACATCCAGGAGTTCCACTTTAACATGCTGAATTTTATCCCCAGTGTGGTGAAAACTGTTAAAGGGGACTGTCCGGTGATGGCAAGCAGTACTCAAAATCTGGAGCATCCCTTTATAACCTGGGCAAGCAGTGGTCTCTCTGCAGAGGTCTGATACATCACCAGGCAGAGTCAGAGTTCCCCAATCAGCAGGGAGTGCGTTAGACTTCTACAGAAAGACCACTGCTTCCCGACAGAGAGCAAGGGTCCTACTATGCAGATACCGGCAAGGGACAGGCTTTTCTACTCTGTGGCTGCTTTTTAAAGAAAGCAATAGTAAAACACTGAGCGCCTTTTGTTGTAATGCACCTGGAATGTATGGGATTTAAACTGAAAGTTCAGGTGGGCTTTAAAGATATAAGACCAGAAGAACGGAAGACTGATAATAAAAATATCATTTTCAGCACTGCATGTCCAGGCTTTATTCACTCGGAGGTTCCCAAATCTCTTCCTTCAATGCTTCAACCATTGATTCTGTTATGAGGATGTCCAGTAAAATCTTACCCATGGAAGTCCCTTCTTCCTAAGCTGGCCATACATGGCTTCTAAATTCGGCCAGTTCAGCAAGGATTGGCTGAGATTCGATCCATCTATGGGCAGGATGATTGTACCCAAGTTGATTCATTGATCGACATGGGTAAAACCAACATGTTAGATTTTTTTTTTTTACATGCAATTACTGCCGGGAGTTATAGCCACTAACAGTAATTGTTTTGTTCACCAGCAGAACACAATAGCACTGTTGGAGGCACCCCCCCCCCCCCCCCATCAACACTGACTTGGGCGATTCTCGTTCCTTCCACTGAATGGAAATCAAATGCTCTATGGGCTGTTAGGAGATGACTGATATGGATGTAATGAGAACATACCCATTGTCAGGCAGATCTCCTAATACTCCAACATGCAGGAGTCCTCCCCTGCAGACCATCACTGCACATTACACCAGGAGTAGTACAGCATCAGAGGACTCCTATACTAGAATGTCCACTTTCAGTTGTCCAATTGTCATCCTGCAATGTTTATTCCAATTACAGGGTACACCAAGATTCAAATCGATAATAATATATTCATCGTCCTTGATAAGTTTTGAAACGTTTGTTCACTGTGGATTATTCAAAGTCAAAGCACAGCAGAGAAGCTTGTTTTGCAACTCCCATTTGTCTGATGGAAACCTCAGACTCAGACATACGAAGAGGGGAGGACTCAATGCTGTGATGACCAATTCTTAGGGTCCTTTCACACAGGCTTTCCGATAAGGTCCACCTGTCAGATTTTCAGGCAGATCTGATTGGACCTTGAAGTCTCCTCTATGGAACGGCGGATGTCCGCCAAAACCTGCCGCCATCAGATCCAATCTTGCCTGCAAAAGAACAGATGGATGGTGGTCCTATTTTCCATCCGTCTGGCGGATCGGATTGGTTAGGATCGGATAAAAACGGACAGGCAGTCCATTGCCATCCGGTTTCCCCATAGAGGAGAGCGGGACTGTGTCCATGTCCGCTCAGCACAGTGAGCAAAGGCGGACCTTTCATCCCCCTGGTTAGCGGGGATCAGTGGAGCCATCCCCCGCTGAGCAAGCGGAATGCACAAGACGGAGGTGCCCGTTTGAAAGGGGCCTAATTCTCTAAACAGGCTTCTTTAAGCACAGCTGAAATCAATCAGACTAGACTAGAAGGCCAACCTAACAAGAAGGGAAAACTAAATATTACTGTGTGTAGCCCATTGGTGCAGCACAAATCCACTCTTCATTCATTTTAAAGCTGAACTCCAGGCAGATATAAAAGACACAAATGAATGCAGCTCTGTCATCATCAATACATCCATTAATGCCATTTAAAAAAAAAATGTAGCAAAGTCCCAGGGCACCTGAAGCCCAATGGTGACCTCCAGAGTTAGGGACAGCTGACATCCTTCAGTGTACCGTGGGTTAAAAGGCATGGTGGGTGTAATGTAAGATGAACAGGTGGGCGCCAGATACTTTTTGAATGCAAAGAGATTTATTGTCTCTTAAACAGGACGGTGGGAGAGAGGGTTAGGGCCAGGACACCCTTCGGTAGATGCAAAGATAATTGGCAGACTCCGAGACTTCTATAGGTAGACAGCTATACAGGTGAAGGCCTCCAGCCGGATGCCACTTCTGTATAGGTGGGACCGCTGTCTCCCATGGCAACAATCTTGTAGCTGTTACTGACGGCAATTTAAGTCAACTATTTGCAACACGAACAGTTCTTAGTTTACCCCACCATCATTTATTGTGGGTCTTCACTCCACGAGCTTCCAGTCTCTCTCACTAGACTTCAGATCCACTAGCCACTGGATCCCCTGAGCTCTTCCACTAGTAGCACTGAGTATCTTCCTCAAGCATCACCCTCGCTTCCCTGCTGGGTCCCTGGCTTGGCACTCACACATACTCTTCAAGCTTCACCCCTGCGAACACGCTAGGTCCCTGGCTTGGCACTCACTGATGCTCCACAAGCGTCACCTTTGCTGTCCCGCTGGCTCCCTGACTTGGCACTTGCTCAGGTTTCCCCACTTCTTCACCGTCCCTGGCTGGTGAGAAGTCTGCTCTGGTACTGGCCTCAGCTTACTCACAATGGTCTCTGGTAACAAGGTGGATGGTCCCTTCGTGGCAACAGCTTCCCCTCTACCTACGACCACAACTGGTTCCCTGGCCGGCGGAGCCATTACTTCTGGTTGGACTACAAGCCCGCAGTCCCAACCCTACGCTGCTTTTCCTGCTTCTGGATAGGCCTTCAGACAGCCTAGCAGCCAGATGTCCCCGGGATAGGCCTCAGGCTTCTGGCTTCATGTCCACCCAGATAGCCGTCCTGGTGGCACAGAACCCCGATCACCTGACTCCACCCAAATATATAGGTTCTCCCAGCAGGCCAAGGGACCCAAGAAAATCCCTGCCCATTTGCTGAGACACCCCATTCATTCATAATCTGTCCTTGCTATGCCCCATGTCTTATCCAATGTCACCAGATACCCGGCCACCTAGTGACAGAAGAGAGAAGTGTAGCAATTCCAGAATTAGGGGGAAATTAAGTGATCTCCTAACAATTGGCCAAGGCAACTATACCTGGCAACTAAATTTAATTGCGCACCTACCTAAACATCAGGGCGCTACAAATGCAAGCAGTGTAAATGCCTATATTTAAAGGGTTAGTTCACTTTTTTAGAAAAAATAAAAAAGTGATCTAACACCATACACCTCCCCCACCACCCTGGTCCCCTCTGTACTTACCTCTGTGGGTTCTAAGCTGTCAGTGCCCATGCAGCTGGTGTAGCGGTCCGGGGATTTGAAATCCTTGCTACTCTCTCTGCAGAGCTTCCGGGACAGATCACAGCAATACTCTGTCCTGGAAGTGCTGCAGAAAGAAGAGGGAGCATTTTCAAACCCCCGAACCACTGCCCAGGCTGCATAGGCACTGACAGCTCATCGTCCCTGGAGGTAAGTACGGCAGGGACTGGTGGAGTGGGGAAGGGTGTACAGTGTTAAGCTCCCGTACACACGATACGAAAATCGATGGAAAAATTCATACAACGAGCTGTCTGACGATTTTCGGATCGTTAGTATGGTGCTTTCGACAGCCGATTTCACTTTTTCGTCAGACAAAAGCTGGATGTGCAGACTATAAGATTTTTGTCGGATGTGAACTCAACGTCTGATTTTCGTTTCATTATTACGGTCTTCATACGAAAAAAAAAATCGTAAGAGCAAGACTACGCATGTTTAGAAATGAAAGAAAACATACAAAACTATTCAACGCGTTACGTCACTTCTGACGTTGTATTCTGTGGTATAAGAATTTTCGTATGGTGAGTAACTTCACTTTTGACATGAGACTAGCATGCCACAAAAAAACGAACGTTCGGTCGTCCGAAAATCTAAGCGTGTGTACGAGCCTTTAGTTCACAGTTTTCATTTTGTTTGAGAAGGTGAGCTTACACTTCATCCTATAAACAAAGTGACACTGCTCCAGGCTGGCCTGTTCACCAAGATCCTGCTTACATCCCGTTCAGGTGCAAGCCCAGCGCATTACATTGCATAGTATGAATTAGGGTTGCACCGATACTACTTTTTTAAAATGGAATACAAGTGCCGATACTTTTTCCAAGTACTCGCCAATACTGATTACCAATACTTTTTTTAATGTCATGTGACAGTGGCACTAATATGCAGCACTGATGAGGCGTGGACTGTGTCAGTTGTTTTTTATTTTATTTATTTTTATTTTATTTTGATTTACAATTTTATTTTTTACAATTCATTTTTTTACTATATATATATATATATATATATATATATATATATATATATACAGATTCCCCATTCCCTTTCTCAGCAGCCTCAGCTGCACTGAAGATGAATGGACGGGAGACAGAGGCTCCTCTCCCTTCATAAAACGGAAGCATCGTAAACACAGTTATGAATGGACAGTAGGTGATCACTGTGTGCATTCAGAAAAGAAAGGAGCTGGTTAATGACATATTTACCGGCTCCTTCCTCTGCTCTTCATCCTGACAGATCTGGGACAGTCTTTGAGTAGATTTTTTATTTAGTGCGACTTCTTCCAGTCACCAATGAACAAATTCCTGAGGCGTGGGTATGGATCTCAAGGTAGACGGTGTAGACAGTTGCACTGTATCTTCGGTTGACATGGTGTCAGTATATTCTTCTTCCAGGCTCGTACGAAGTTTTGCTTTTTGGCATAAGGATGGTCCTCACATTCCTCTTCCAAAGGGTACGGATTGATCCAAAGGAAAATTGTGGGTATGGCATCCTTTCTGAAAACCTTCACAAATTTTCTACATTCATTGCACTCCGGGGCAAAATGGAACAGATTCGGTAGACTGCTTTTTTGCTGGTCTGGATCTTCCTCACAATCTCATCAAGGCCTTCCTCCTTATGGTATATCTGTAGGAACCATTTCTTTACCATTTCTGACTTGCAAGGAAAAGTGCAGGGTGACGTCAGGATCCCTTCCGCACCAATGAAAATGGCAACCATTTATGATGCACACTGGCATTGTGCTGGAAAACATAAGGAATAAAAAGAGTAAAACATGTACACATGAAAGAAATAAACCACACAATTTTCAGCTTAACTCAATCCTTCACAAAGGAGTAGTTACTGAGGTAGTATATAAGCTGCCATTGTGACTTTCTAAATCGCCTTTCTCAACCTTTTCATAAACAGAAGAACCCTTGAGAACTTTCTGGTCTCAGGGAGCCCCTGCTAAAATTCCTATATCTACAACTCACGATACATTAGTGTGAGGGTCAGTGGGAAGAATGCTCCTTACATCTTGTGGTTATTGGGAAGAATTCCCCTCTTACAGATCAATTGTGTCAGTGAGAACTTATCTGAGAGGCAGAAATTGGTTCAGGAACCGCTAGCAACCTCCGAGGGAACCCTTGGGTTCCATGAAACCCTGGTTGAGAAACTCTGATCTAGATGCTGGAAGGTGCTGATACCTTGTAACTCTAGTGCTCTAAGCCAGGGGTCTCCAAACTTTTCACTTCAAGGACCACATTGTACACAATGTGTGTTTTTTTTTGTGTGTTTTTTGTGTTTTGTGTTTTTTCACATATTCTCAGGCCGAAAAAAACAAACTGTTATTTATAAATGAATCTGCAGCAACATAATAGAATTTGAGAGGCTGCCGGCAGTGCTGAATGACACACCTGTATCCTCCGCCCACACCTAAATGCCATATCCTCATGCACAGGGCCTTACATCTGTATTACCATCACCCCCCCCCCACACACACACACACTTGTGTACCTTACCCCTGAATATTTGTGCGCCTATCAGAGACCCCCTGAATATTTTTGTCCCTATCACAGACTCCCACCTATCTGTGTCCTGCTTAGAGCCCCCACACACATTTGTGTCCACATCAGAGCCCCCCCTGCATATCTGTGTCCCCATCAGACCCCCCCCCCCCACATATTTGTGTCCCCATTAGAGCCCCCTGCCTATCTGTGTTCCAATCAGACCCCCCACATATCTGTGTCCCCATCAGAGTCCCCTGCTCATCTGTGTTCCCATCAGACCCCTTCACATATCCGTGTCCCCATCAGACCCCCCCACATATTTGTGTCCCCATCAGGCCCCCCACATATTTGTGTCCCCATCAGACCCCCCCACATATTTGTGTTCCCATCAGAGCCCCCTGCATATGTGTCCCCATCAGACCCCCCCCACATATTTGTGTTCCCATCAGAGCCCCCTGCATATGTGTCCCCATCAGACCCCCCCACATATTTGTGTCCCCATCAGAGCCCCCTGCATATGTGTCCCCATCAGACCCCCCCACATATTTGTGTCCCCATCAGAGCCCCCTGCATATGTGTCCCCATCAGACCTCCCCCCCCCATATATTTGTGTTCCCATCAGAGCCCCCTGCATATCTGTGTCCCCATCAAAGCCCCCTGAAGCTCCAGTCAGATTTGTGTCCCACTTACATCGGTGTCTGGCTTCAGTGCAGTTCTGCTGCATCTCCTGGCTCCCGCCTGGCTGTTACACAGGCAAGTGATATGTGAAATGACAGCGGTAAAGGACACCGATGCTAACAGCAAGCCTGGAGGTGTAGCAGGTCCTTGCTGGCGGTCCTAACAATGAACAACCTAGTGAGGTGCCGGGTTGGCGGGCTTTGTCAGGTTGCAGGACCTGCTCTGCATAGTGCCAGGGGTGAGTATACAGCCAGGTCCTGCTACCCGACATTGCTTGGGTAGAAGTCGGCAGAGTAGAGTGAGGGCTCAAGCTGTGGGCTGGAAAAACGTCCCAGCAGGCCGGATGTGGCCTGAGGGCCGTACTTTGCAGACCCCTGCTCTAAGCTAAACTAGATGAGTAGTGACCACGTCCATCAACACAAGGGTCCTCCCAAAGACTTGAGAAGGAGGGAGGGCACATCTGACCAGCTCTGTTAGGGTTTGGAGTGCAGTGGGGTCAAAGTCTGGTACCCTCTGAACTGCAAAATCCAGACACTGGAACCTGTAGGCACACAGCCCTTGGCACCCACGTCACCACCCCTCCAAGAGTCCCCTATGTGATATTTTGCTGTGACAGGTTCTCTTTAATGAGATATCAGCAGTGTTTTAGATCCCTGATGTCTCACCTGCTCTACACTGAAGCTCCTGGAGTACAGAAATTGGCAGCTGAATCCATAAGGTAAGAACTAGGGGGGGGGGGGGCTCTCTAATGTCACACAGGGAGTGTGCAGAGGACACAGGACAGCTAAGAAAATTCTGGCAGGATCAACAGGTGTAGGGGGGGGGGGGGATAGAGAGGGGAGGGTTGGGAATTCATTTTTATTTTTGGATCAAACGTGGAATGCCCCTTTAAGATCCTCTTAAAGGGCTGGTAATAAACGTAAGGCAAGGTCAAGCTATGTTTCAGCCTACTATATTGTGGTTTGCTGATGATTTATATGAAGCATAAATGGGACAGACTGATCTTTTTATTAGCTTATAATGGAAGGGAAAAAGTCGGAACTCAGTAACAGCAGGACACCAGGCAAGCAACAGAGATACAGTATCTCACAAAAGTGAGTACACCCTTCACATTTTTGTAAATATTTTATTCTATCTTTTCATGTGACAACACTGAAGAAATTACACTTTGCTACAATGTAAAGTAGTGAGTGTACAGCTTGTATAATAGTGTAAACTTACTGTCCCCTCAAAAAAACTCAACACACAGCCATTAATGTCTAAACCGCTGGCAACAAAAGTGAGTACACCCCTAAGTGAAAATGTCCAAACTGGGCCCAAAGTGTCAATATTTTGTGTGGCCACCATTATTTTCCACCACTTCCTTAACCGTCTTGGGCATGGAGTTCACCAGAGCTTCACAGGTTGCCACTGGAGTCCTCCTCCACTCCTCCATGACGACATCATGAAGCTGGTGGATGTTGGAGACCTTGCGCTCCTCCACCTTCCGTTTGAGGATGCCCCACAGATGCTCAATAGGGTTTAGGTCTGGAGAATTGCTTGTCCAGTCCATCATCTTTACCCTCAGCTTCTTTAGCAAGGCAGTGGTTGTCTTGGAGGTGTGTTTGGGGTCCTTATCATGTTGGAATACTGCCCTGCGACCCAGTCTCTGAAGGGAGGGGATCATGCTCTGCTTCAGTATGTCACAGTACATGTTGGCATTCATGGTTCCCTCAATGATCTGTAGCTCCCCAGTGCCGGCAGCACTCATGCAGCCCCAGACCATGACACTCCCACTACCATGCTTTGACTGTAGGCAAGACACACTTGTCTTTGTACTCCTCACCTGGTTGCCGTCACACACATTTGACACCATCTGAACCAAATCTTGGTCTCATCAGACCACAGGACATGGTTCCAGTAATTGATGTCCTTAGTCTGCTTGTCTTCAGAAAACAGTTTGTGGGCTTTCTTGTGCATCATCC